>WHYT01015858.1:232722-257807 GCA_009806455.1 Tetrax tetrax
TTTTTTTTTTTTTTTTTTTTTTTTTTTTAATTTACCTGCCTTTCACAAGCCAAGAAAAAGAACAAACCAAAACACACATGCAAGACATGCGTGTACATGTGCTACCCAACAGTTTTCCCTGAGATTAAATAAACTCCTTCCTGGGCAAAAAGTAACTTGGCTCCCAGAGCTGCTGTTGCCTCAGGGCCATTCCAAGGATTCAGTGTGTTCAAACTGAAGTGGAGGGAGCTGTATTTTCAAACCTGTGTGGTAAGTATTCACTTACAGATCATTTAAGGTGAGGTGCATGCACAATACTCCTCTGTAAAGCTATTTTGGTCACTCTAAAACCCTCCCTGTTCAGAAGGACAACCACAGAGCCCACTTAAGCAAAGAACAAACTATTTTTTTTTCTTCTGCATCATCAACTGGTGTAAGAAGCAAAGTCTAAACACCATGAAGTCCCACTAAAGCTCAAAAGTTAAATAAAGTGTTTTATCTGTTAACTCAACCAACTTGAACTCATCCCTGTTTTAATCTATTAACATGACCTTCTATTGAAGCGACTTTAGCTGTGGCATCTGATCTATGCAGGTACATCACAGAATTTATTCTAGGTTTGTGCTTAATTGGAGAGAAACGCCTCCTTGGTGCTTCTCCTCCAAAGCTACCCACTGCCTGCTGGTTAATAACTAACAGCACACTACGTGCTGACCACAGGTATGGCTTCAGCTGAGCAGGAGCCTGCTGGATCACAGAAGTTTCCTTAATTGCAAGGGCATCAGCTCTGCCTTGCTTCCCTGCATATATTTTTTTCCCTTTACACTGAAGTTTCATGAAAACATCCTTAAGTCAAGTGTTTGTTCCTTGCGAGACAGAGTGTGAAGTAGATTTGCGTGAAGCTGTACGGCTGAAACCAGAGAAGCAGAGCACTGAGACCAGTGGCCAGCTCTCCTCTTGGTCTCATGGGTAAGGTTGGTGTGTCTTCTATAAAAGCATTGCTGGTGCATATGGCAGTGCCCAAGCAGCACTCCACAGAGCTCAGAGCCCGAGTTCCCCTACGCCAACAGAGGTGAAGAACTGATTTTTGTTTCAAATCTTCCCCATTCATTTGGTTTAAAGTATTTCTGTTATTACCAAAAGTGCTGTCTTTGAAGTCTAAGTGAGCTGCAGGCTTTGCACTGATCAATGGTCAAGAACAAAGCTCTGTCTGTTCTTTTACTATGAAGAGCTTTACAAAATCTGTTTCTACTTGTCCTCTTTTCCAGAGGGAATGAGAACTAATCTTTTACATCTTTTTTTTTTTTTGCAATGATTTCTCAGCACTTCCAATCATTTAACTGTTTTTCTCTGAACCTTCTCTTTCCCCAATATCCGAACAGGTGACAACTAATAGCTGTAAATCAAGGCAATAATTAGTTTTTGCTTACAATACTTTTGCCCTATGGGAAAGTGATTATTTATGGACTTAGCATTAGAGATTGGTTTACTACCTGTGCTGAAACCAATTCCTACTACTTTTTATTCTGCCACTGGATTGCCTTCCAAAATAATAACTCGTGCGAGTTCAGAAACAATAGCTTTGCTACTTAACTCCTGCAGAGTTCATTGCCTGCTAAATGCCATCTGGTCTGGGGTTCTCAGTGGCCAAAAATAAACTGCAGCATCCATCTTTGCTGTTTAAAAATCACTTCTACAGCAGTCATGTTTGCTACTGAAATAGGAAGGAGCCCTGGGGGGTGTAAAGAACTCATCAGCCTCCCGGGGAGGCAGCAGCATTGCCAGGAGAATATTTCACTCCTCCATCATCTCCTCTACCCCCCTGCACCTTCCCAGGAGCTGCCTGCTCCACCATGTGACTCTGGGACAGAGCTGAGCTCCTTCCTGGCCCCCTAACTATCTGTGCTGTAAATCTGTGTTACTTCCAGGTTTGCTCCAGGCAGCCTTCCACCAGCTGGATGATTCTGAGGTACTTACTCCCCAGCATCATTGCAACACAGCCTTGGCCCCCTCTCCTTCAGATATTTCACCATCTCACCTGAACTGGAAGCTGGCTGCCTCTCCTTTGGACATGCCTAGCACCGATCCCCTCAGCGGGATCTGTCTTAGGAAGAAATAACTCTAAAACTTCCCAGATATTTACTTGGGCTGATCAAAGAGGAGAGACTCAGAGAGACCTGAAGCATATGGTCTAGAGACTCAATGAGCGAGGACAATCGTGGCTGGAAAAGCAGGAACCAGCAGGACTCTCACTCTCAAACGCTGTTCAGCACTGGAGTTCAGGCCCCAACCAGGCTGGCTCTGAGGGGAGATGAAGCAGAGGAGGCAGCTCAAGAGATGGCTTCTGCCAAAACAGTGGGCAAAACGCTGGCATACAGGAGGAGAAGACAGTACATTTCGGAGCTACTCAGAGATCACACGTTAATTTAGACAGTGCACTTTCCAGAACACAATGGCAGAGCAACAGCCAAAGAAATCATACACAAACAGCCATTACAAGAGAAGCAAAGAACATCCCCTTCTCTGCTGCGCTTTGTTCAGGATCATAGTTTGTTCCAAGATGCAGGAGACCCTGGAGCATTATCAATGTTTTGGACATAGAGGATTTATAGGGGGAATACGAGCCAACCCGGATTAGAAAGAGCCACAGCTCTGGACTTCACCAGCAGCCACAGGCACCTGCATCCCTTCTCCATGATCTGGTTCCTTCCCGCCCTCCTGCATTATTCTTAAACTCACATGACAAGAGAACAGTCCTCCAAGCAAGCAAAGCTTTATTAAAAATGACTTCTGATTAAAAAGGAGTTTTAAATCCTTTTGTAATGATGACCGGATTATCCGCATCACGCTGCATTATGCAACTGGGGATAAAGCAGCAAACAGCAAGCGGCAAAAGCGCTGCCTCCAGCAGAGCCACAACTTTGTGGGCAGCTCCCAGCCCCAACACTCACCTGCAAAGCTCAGGTGGGGCTGGGGACACTTGGTACAACCCAGGGAAGCAGAATCACGCGCAGGACTCGTATGACGCAGTAGATAAAGAGCAGAAGCTGGTTTGTAACATAGCTTTCAATCAGAGGTGCTGTTTCAGGGGAATACTGCCATTAAATACTTAAGGAAACGCAGGTATGAGTGACAGACCTCTGACCTGGAGCCTGGCCGTGGGTGTGCCATAAAACATGATAACTTGTCATGCCGTGCTGGCGATGAACTAGAGGCCGGGCAAGAACTGCACTGAAGCTGCTCAGCCTCCCTACAAGGGGGAGGGCCACGCTGCCAGCATCCACCCTGCTATCCAGGAGCCGCCACGCAGCGAGTGAACCGCCGTGCTGCTCAGCTTCCCCAGGCTGAAGACACCCGGCCACACTTGCAGCTGATAGCTTTTGATGGGAAGCACATTTTTAGCACCTGCAAAGTGCCCTGCCAGAAATCCAAGTCAGAGCTAGTCTACTGTGTTCCCCAAACCAGTCCATCCAGCATCTCCTCTCATCACACTCTCTTTAGCCAGTGGTTTGGATATTTATTTTTTTTACTTTAAAAATAAATAAATAAAAATCAGATCCCTGTGTGAATCATTAACCTGAGTATGGTCTGGCCTTGTTTGGCAACATTTTCTTAACATTGTGTTTAGCTTCACTGCAAGCACTCAAAAATGTGCATGTTGTGCATGTACATAATGTGCTAGGCTCTCTTTTGCTGTAGAAGAAAGAGGTGATTTATTTTGAAGAAGGACAAGGAAGAAGTTAAAAATAACAGGCAGATGAAAAAGACTTGTGGTAGCTTTCTGTTACAAAAGATGACAGAGAAAGGTACTTTTTTTTCTGATCCTAAAGGAAGGTTCCCAAACTCTTCTTTACCCAAAAAAGTCTTTATTTTAGCTGAGCCTTTGAGGCACAAATGCACTGATTGGGAAAAGATGCACACAAGACTCAGCTCTTGATCATTTATTTCAGCATCTCACCCTAAGAAGGCTCCAAGCTGACCACAGCAGCCACCTGCTGAGCTGAATTATTTGCCCACGCAAGCATCGGTTAAGAGCTTGCAAAAGTCCAATAACAATCACCACAGAGTCTGTAGGTCTCCCTCTGGGCACACGCATGTTCCTCTGAGAAATTACAAACTTCTCACTTACTAAAGATGGTATGAAAATGTCATCAAAGCTAGATGACAGGCTTCTGCTTCACCGGTGTGAGTAAGACTCCCTGCCCAAAACCCCTGATGGTAGAGCTTCAGGTACACAGATCTGACCGGACTTGTAAATGAGGACAAAGCACACGGGAGCTTCATTCCCCACGTAGCCCTCCGGCCCTGTCACAGAGCTAGGCAAATGTACCTGGAGATGACTGAAGTTCCAGAGCAAGGCTCGCATCATTTCCATTTTCACCCACTGAGCACTTCTGTACAACTGTCCATCAGAAACTTAAAAAAAAAGTAAGAAATAAATTCTTGCTCAGCAGATCTCTGGGATATTGCAGCCAGCAAGCAATGGTATCTCTTCCCAATGTTCCAGTTGTCTGTCTTCACTCCCATCTCAGTGTTAAAGCAGGTGTGGGATGTTTGGAAACAAGCCAGAAGGCAGCTGAAGCAGAGCAGTCAGCTAAAGTAAATAGGAGCTCAAAGCTCCACAGAGCCAGCTTTAACAAAGAAGGATCTGACTTTACAAAGGAAAAAAAAAAAAAAAAAAAAAAAAAAAAAAAAAAAAAAAAAAAAAAAGCAACAGTAAAAAAATTTGAAAGCTTGAATTATATATTCCTGACACCAAGAGCTCAAGGTGCTGTTCAGCAGGCCATAACTGCAGCAATGCTTTTTCAAGCCTGAGATGGCTCAGTCTTGGTCCATTACGGGGTACGGTGAAGTGGAGTCCATGTATTAAAGAGATTTGCATGACTGGTTCCTACAAACTCCCATTGCACGTGCAGTTGTCTCCCTACTTTGGGGACAGCAAAACACCATCTTCCCTATGCTGTCCTTTTAGAATTTGGAAGATGGAGAGTGGGGTGGATGCTAAAATCCATCACCGCTGCCACTCAGTACACTTCCAAGATGCTGAAAACGTTGACTGCTATTAGAGTGAAGAGCGCATTGCTACCTTTTTAAAAAGAGCTCTGAGCCCCAGAGACCCTCTGCTGAGCGGACAGGGCTCGAGAGAGCTGAGCAGGACTGCCAGGGGCCTCGACACTGCGCTGGCACAAGCTCAGCGCGAGCTGACTGCCCCCAGAGCCCTGAAGCTGCAGCACGGCCCCCTTACTTCACAGACACAAACGTCTTCTTTCGCAGCGTACCCGTCACTTAGTGCCCAACCAAAATAGATTTAAGCTGTTCCACAGTAAAAATAACAGCGACCAAGAAATGTTATGTCAGATCACAGGAAGGGGAAGCTCTTTTTTGATGGATTTCCTAAATTTAGCTGCTTTGATAAACCAGAGTCATTTGGACATGAGAATTTTCCATATCCATTATCTGAAATAAGAGCATCAAAATCTCTCTCAGACAAAGAAAACGCCTGTTCAAAAGGAAGATTTAGAGAAACACCCAGAGAGCTGAAAACTCATCTGGTTACACAACGCATGTAAGTAGGCCTGGTACTTGCTGCTGACTCCTTGGTTTGGAAACCTGCCACCGAGCACCCTCTGCCTCAGCACATTCAACCCCATCCAGCAGTTCTGCCTGTAAGACAGAGCCGCACACAGTGAGAGGGTAAGAAGCACCACGGAGACCAGAAGAGGAAATGCACACAAAACCCTCCATCTCCTCCCCTCCTTGCAGCAGCACAGACTTATCAACAGGATAAGTCTGCGTCTCCCTCCCGACCTGGCACGTCCCAGCAGCGTGGAGAGCCTGCTTGCTCCTTCTGGACCCAGCACGCTGGCTTCCTGGAAATACAGCCCAGAGGAGGCTCCCCCAGGAAAGCCAACCCATCCAAAGGACTACTCAAGGACTACTTTGAGCCAGCACTGATCATTCCAGCTCTCACTGCTTGCTCCTGGCCAGGCTGCCCAGAGAAGTGGTGGTACAAAATGGAGTCACTCAAAAGGGGTAACAGTGGGACAGAGCCCACATTAAGGCAGTGGAGGCCAAACCAGCAGCTGTACCCTCAACCTGCAGTGCTCTTTAAAACCAGTTTGGGCCCAGGAACAGCTCCCCATCATTAGTGAAAGTTAGATTCACACAGCTGCTGCTCAGTCTGACACCAGTTTGTCTGGATTTACAATTCCTCATGCCCTTGGGCAACTCCTGGGCGAGTCTGCAATTTGCAAGACGCCTTCCATGCTACTGCTCTCCCAACAGGCAGCTCAGCTGCCTCCTTACCATCTCTTCTGCTCCAGCTCGTATGGGTCCCATCATGACTAAATCCCTCTGCTAAGGAAGATCATCACTCCTGTGAGCCACTCCCCACTTCACAGATAGAGAAAAGGATGAGAAGTTACAAAAGGAAGAGGACATCTAATTTTTGTAGCTGCCCCAAGTCCCCTTTGCTCCCATACAGACAAGGCCCCCAGCTGCTCAGCCCTTTTTAAGGTAAAAACAAATTAATTGAGCATAAATACCTTGAAATATTGCCTATCACACACTGCAATAAATACAGCTGCATCTCACTATCTCTTGAGGATGTAATCCTGAGAAGTGCAATGGTTAGCAGTTTGACAGACAATTATGCTATTTTTTTCCCTATAATGTAGACAGCAGAACATGTGTACAGACTAATCAGTTATACACAGTATAAATACACAGGCAGGGTGGAAAGATACAAGTGCAAATATCAGGATGGTCAATACAAGATGACTGCTTTTCAGAACAAATCACTGTCACCAGCCATTACTCCGCTTTTAGGTCCTTCATTTTTGATGTCTCTCAATTTATCTGAGAAATCTCATGAGAGTGATGAAACTGCAACTGTTCAGACACAGGAAACGGGAACACTTACAGTAAAAGACCGATGTCAGGCAGCCAACCTCAGACAGAGCTCCCTGCCTCTCCATGCTCCACACCATATATTCTTGTGCCTGCGCATTTCAGCTGTGGGCATTGCCAAGTCCTTGCTTTCCAACGTTATCTGTTCAGCAAAAAATTGCTTGCCGTCCATACCCGACTGCTTCATCTAAGACAGAGGCCACAGTGAGCAAAGAAACATATGAAACTGTCAGCAACAGAGCTCCACGACAGCCAGAGATGCAGCTGGGTGCTGCTGCACCGTGCAGCGCTCGTGGTCTGTGCTGCAGCACAATTTTGCAGTTCTGCTATGCCCACCACGTTTCAGAGGCCACAGCACAGAGATGCATGTTTCTTCTGTCGCAGAAAGGTCACCCTCCACTTCTTGACCATGTAGCAAAGGGCCATAATAGCTGTAAGGACACTTGTTTCGGGGTAGGTTTGGGACAAATCAGCCTCTCCAGCAGTCCTCTGCTGCCAGCCTTTCACAGATGCAGCAAAGGCATTTCAAAGGCACCCAATGCATTGCACACATCTCTCAAAGTCAAGCGAGACCCAATCACTGCATTCACCTTCAATATTTTTTCACTGTATTGTTTCACACGGCAGAAACAGCAGCTAGGCACGTGAGAAGCTAATTAGGTCAAGCACCTCTGTCTCAAGCCAAACCCTGTAGATTTTGGTGCTGTGGAAACCACGGACAATTCATTTTTTAGGAAGCTCATCAACAACCCTACCCTGCTGCAAGGCAGGATGTGCCCCTTTTCACATGCCGCTGCTCTCTTGGTATTGTTGGAGAAGAAAACACCTGCTAAAAATGCAAAGAACACGCTCCGTGAGGAATTCACCACACAGAAATTGCAGAGTTACTGCGTACAGACCATTCAAGAGACAAGTCTTCAGCGAAGTGTGCCACAATCTTGCATTGTTAGGTTGAAAACCTACAATATTAATTTTATCATCAATTGCATCACAAGGTCCACAAATCCCTGTTCTACCACGTTGTACCTTTCTTTGTTTCCTTCCTGTTACTCTGTTAACAGGGAGAGCCTGAAAACTCCACAGAAAGCGATGAGTACCGGGCAAAGGAGGAGGGACCTCTCCCAGAATGGTCTGGGAGGACTCTGTTCCCTCTCATGTAACACAAATAAAAATGCTTATCTAAACTGGACGCTTGGCAAGCATCACCCTAAAACCAGGTAAAGGTGAAGATATCCTGGTGTTGCTTTCATAAAAGGCCTTACAGAGATGCACTTAGCCAAGCTTGTGAAACCCTGGTAACAAAAGCCCAACAGAAGTCTCCTGCTATCTCATCATCACAATTCAGTGTAACCTAGATCAGCAACAATACGGCTCCTTCCTGGAGTACTTAAGCATCACCTCCGAGTCAGCATCTGGCAAAACTGGGCAGGTCTGAACAGGATTTGAGATGCAGTTTTGTTTTGCTCTGAAGGTTACTGGCCTTCACAGTTCAGTTTAGCCTGATCCTCACAAAGCGTTAAGTTTAATAGATTTCCCCACAGAAGTGCCTAGCTCACCTCAAAGCTGTCATCTGGTTCATGCAGAGCTTGCCATGCTGAACTGTCAATTCAAAATTAACGTTACCTTGTAAAGACTGTTGGTCCTAGGCTAGTTTCACATCCACCCCCAGGAGCCCAACCTAGCCATTGCTAAAACTACTAAGCAGGTATACTCAGGATATCTTTGAGAGAAGCACAGAGCTCCTGAAAATGACCACTGGGAAAAAAAAAAAAAAAAAAAAAAAAAAAAACAAAACAAAAAAACTGAAATTAAGGTTTTGCTTTAAACCACAACCAACTCAAGCAGGCAAGCAGTCCAGCAGTCACAGACCAGTCCAAACACAGCCTCCATCCACTGGCCACAGGCAAGTCACCCCTAATCATGGAGCCTACAACCATGCATCAGTCCTAAACCACTCACCCACTGACCATGTTGGCAGCCCAATCAGCACATTCAGGACCAAGCTTTAGCCAGGAAAATACCACAAGTACAGTATGACTTCAGCTTCCAGCAGCTTGCTGAGGTAGAACCATAAGCCCTCAAAGATGGTCCAGCTGAACACTCCAAATGAAGTTTCCCCCAAAGCCAACCAGCCAACCTGTTGTTTTACAGGTCTTGAAACCCCCAATCCCGGTTCTTACATCTGGTTCCCAACAAAGAAACTGCTAGAGGACAAATCTCTCCCAGCTGCTCAGCTGGAACAAAGGCCACATCCACACAGGTGATCCTACCATTACAGGCCGTAAACTGCAGCCATTCGACAGCTTCTAAAAACGCCACAGCCTCCTCATCTCCAGTATGAGACGCAGCTCCTTCACACTGTGGTCACCCACATCAGCTCTCCTGCTGTAGGCAAGCAGATCACGGTATAGCAGACCAAGGAGGCAGGCTGAGGCTCCTACAACCCAGCTGCAGTGCTTTCTCAGACACAGTCATGTTCTTAGCTAGCCAAAAGTACAGACACATTTTGTTGGTAGCAGCAGGAATTTGACTGTTATAACTGACAAGGTACTTTAAGGACTCCCTCATCCTTGCAAGGTGCTCCGTTAAATAGCACATCCTTAAATTGGCACCACACAAGCTCACCTGAGAAGAGGGGACCTTACTTGGCACCAGCCACCCTGCTCACTCTCACAGTTGCCCATATCTAGACAGCTAGTGCAAGCACCACAAGCAAGGAGAGGGAGATAAAAAGAAGTAACTGATTATCTTGTATTCACCCACTAAACCACAGTTTACTTATCTGCAGAGGTTATTCTTCCTCCACGCAGGACAGAAGAGGAAAAAAAAAGTAAAAAAAATTGTACTCTGATTATTTCCAAGAATTCAAACCCAACATAGAACTTCTTATTTAATAAATTTTCTCCCTTCTCCCCAGCAAATTGTTTTCAAGAGCCAACCAACTAGCCTGCACTGTTATTAGCAAATCAATAACTGGAAAGCACGCTAGGCTACCAGCTACCTGCTTAATACTGAAATGCGACAAGATGCCACAGCATCCAGGAGAATTACCTACCAGATGCACTCACATCTTGCTTTTAAACTGACGTGTGTTGTTCCAGAGCTTTATCCCAATGTCAAGTAACATGTTCACAACATCACCAAAAGGCAACAAAGATTCATCACTGTTGGTAATTTCCCACCATCCTCTCCTGAGATGCAAAAGGAATAGGACCTTGCAATAGATCTGCATGTAGACCATGCACATGGTACATCTCAGCCAAACTTACATGGGAAACCTCTTCACACTTGTTTTTAGAAAAAGGCACCACATCACCAGAAGTGCATGCACACAGGAGGAAGCAAAGCAAGTTTCGTGACAACCGTGTCCATAGCGTGCTGAAGGAGAGCACAAGTCAGTCATGTAATTTACTGACTCTGGAGAGGGGAAAACCCACTAAAACGTTTTATCTCACCCTCTCAGTCAGTAGCTTTTAAATAGTTCTCATGCAATGAAAAAAAATAATCATTTGGTACTGAGCATCTTTTTTATAGGTCATTTCCTGCAAAGACAAATTTCAGTGACTGCAAAGATAAAAAACCACAAACAAAAAAAGTAATGCATTAAGGGCCAAGAACTCTGCTTTGCTTCACTAACCAAACCAAAAAGATCCACTCAACCAAATCTGGAGTTTCCCTGGTTCAGTGATGGCAGCTTAAAGTCCAGAGGCCCAAAGCCCAGAGAGGACTCCCACAGGGAACGGGGCAGGGCAGGACAAGCTGTTAAGGTACAAACCGGAAGAGCTTTCTTGTACCAAGCCGACACACCAGGGAACCCTTCCTCTACCAGAAACACGTTGGAACTTTTTGCATAAGGAAGAGGATTCCTGATCATGAAATGTTTGTTGTCTCTTTCCTGACTGTGTTGTTTAAATTAGAGGGTGCCCCACCACAGCCACCAAGCAAAAGGACCTCAAACATTCACCATGCAACACACAGCTTAACATGAAGGAAATCTCTAAAAACCCCACGTGGCAAATAGACCGTGTTTCTACACAATTATGTACAGCAAGTCACACCACTCAAGGTTGTAACTTCAGAAGAATCAGCTCTTGTTGGTAAGCTAAATAATCAACCCTAGAGCTTCCCCAAGTTCAGCAACTGATCTGTTCTCTTCTCCTGAATCACAGGGCCCTGTTCAGCTTTCTCCAGCCACTCAGATCATCCATGCCCAGTGCTCCTACTGTGCTCAAGCCTTGCCTTACTGTCTTCAATTATGCCACAGTACTCTGCTGAAGCCACTGCCTTCAGGAAAACATGACAACAACCCCAAAATAGCTGCAGCATCTGGCAAAAAAGAATCCACCCTCAAATGTGGAAAATAAAAGGCTGCCAAATGCTAGCATCAGGCTCTGAAACAAGCAGGTGTTGCTCCACTGCCATTGTCTGTGGGGACAAAAAAAAAAACCACCACAAAATCAGCTGCTTACAATTTAATGACAAAGAACAATTAGATACCTGACAGTAGCCTTTCATTGAGAGGCAGCTGAGATTCTGGAGCAACTTCAGAACCCTTCCAACAAAACTAGTCCCACCTGCTCCCTCCTCAGCTTGCATGGGACTTGACAGCATGACACATCATGGGATCTTCCACCTCTCCATTTCCTGACTCCATCTCAGCCGCCAAGGGAGTTCACGCTTGCTTTTGACTCCAAGGCAGGGATGGTGAACATGGTACACTTCGAACACACTAATAAAATGGCCTAGAATTAGCCAGTGGGGTTCCACAGACTCTCACAGGAGAGCTATGATACCTCCACCTGTACCCGTGAAGGCGACTGGCATGTAATCCTTGCTTCTGCTCACCTTCAGCGTGGGAGATGGGCAGAGCAGAAGCTCGTGATCTCTACCCTGTTCTGATACCTTCGGAAGGAGGGTGCAAGGCAGGCAGGAGATGTGCACTTCCTCTCCACAGGAGACCTCTTGCCAGTCCTCCAGCAACTCTCAAAGCCTCCCAATAGCTCTGCAGTGTCCTTTTGGAGAGGGACTGCTAGGCTCACACACAGTATCTTTGCCTGTGGCTTTCTGTCTGTTGTCACATTTTTAATCTGTGAAAACCCAGATCATCTTGTTTTGCTTGTGACAGCGTTTTGCCGGTTTCCTGCAATGGACAGAGCCCCTGGCTTTCTTATGTCTGCATTCATACAGGTAACTTCACAAGCAGGAATGAAGGAAAACCACTGGTCAAACACAATCCCCCCCGCTCCATACACCAAAAGGGTCACACTCACACTTTGGACATCAGGACACCTTGTGCAGACCAGAGCCTGGAAGAGCCCCGGGTGGCCCAGACCCAGCCCAGCGTCGGGCAAAAAGAGACAGCAGCAGAGCAGCTAGCAGGTGCGTGTGAAGGCAAGCTTGGAAAATCCAGTCACATTTGTCTAAACAAACCACACAAGTCTACTGTCAGACAGACGGCAAGCCAGCTCCACGCCCCCAATCCAAAGTAACTTAATAGCTTATGGGACAAGAACAACCTAAAAGCCCTTCGGTCCAGGGGCTAAGAGAACATCACGTACAAAATCACAGCATTTCACAATGGCTGAGACAACCCAACTGAGGTCTCATCATCTTAGTGAGCTATTCTTGTTGGTCACTCCAAGCAGAGATATGCCTTTCTTAGCCTGGCAGAGACACTTTTATTTGTATACAGTACAAATGTGAAGTTAAAAAAAAAAACAAACAACACACCACTTATCAGCAGAGAGGATGACTGCAGCCTCAAAACACACTGAGATTCCAGCTCAGATGCCAATTCAGTTACTATTTCACCCAGCTACAAAACTGTTTCAAGCAAAAACTTCCTTAAAAGGACCCTATCAAAGCACTTTTATACCACTTTTACTGTTTGTTTGCAATAAACCCTCAGAAGACTGAATCCAGAAACTCAATTCTTATTAACCATTTCTATGCACACTAGTTTGCTCTTAGATAATTCCTCTGCATATTACCAACAGAAGCCGTAGAGAGTGTGTGCACAAGACCAAGAGCAAAGGAAAGAAAAGGGAAAAGCAAGGATCAAACCTCAGCTCATGAACAACCAAGTCCTCTCTTTGAAGGAGATTCCAATGAAAATTTTGGATGACCAAAGAATGCACTGTCGGTTTCATGAATGACGACACAGATTGCACAACCAGACACACAGCCAGACTGCACTTCCATTTTTGAACACAAATTTGGCAGTGTGTCCACAAAAATATCTCCCTTATTAAGGTCAACAGGCTGCAAGGCAGTTCTTCAGTGCAGTCCTAAAAAGACCACAGCCCTATTCAAGAATTAGCAGCATTGTAATTGCCAGGGATTTCCGCTGGAAGAGCCTGGAAAGAAATAGACATCTCCCTCGCTACACGTTTTCGTAACATTACACCCATCTCTTTCCTACACCCTGTTAAAAATGACACCAACCACGATTCCCTTGCATGACAGCAAGCTTGGCAGCGTGACTTTAAAAACACACACCTCCTAATCAACAAAATCAGGAGAAAAAAAGTCTTCAGCTTCATGATTTCCATTTAGGGGCTCCTAAACAGTCTTTTATTCACAGAACAGATACACAGCAAAGAAATACTTTAGATTAAATGCAGACATTCAGGTCTCCCCAAACCAAACGATGGTTCACATTTATCATAAAATCCAGATCATAGCTGGACTAGATATAAGCATCACCCAAGAAGATAAGCAGGTTTCTTGATTAAGTGCTGCCTTTCACCACTATTCAGGACTTCCACAGATCACCTCTGGCTCTCGAACACATTTGTCTTCTCAATACGCTCTTCTCCCAGCTAGACTTGCATGGTACTCACATTAAGACTGTCACCCCTTAGCTCGTGGCAGGGCCACTTGGAATGCTAAGTCCTGTGCCCCTGGCATCAAGGCTTGGCTTCTCCCCTGGAGAGCTCCAGAAATGCTGCAACCCCCTTTCCAAAGGCAGCATCACCCAGGTGGCATTCGGAGACCTGGCATGTAACCCCCTACTCCTCCCGTGTCCAATGACACGCTGCTTACCTGCGTATCCCCTACCCAGCACACCCAGCCTGGCTCCCAGGTGAGAGCAATCCTTTCCTACCTCTAGGGAAACATATATGGCACAGCCAAATCCCACGGAAAAGCCCCTTTGATTTCAATTCCTCCCTGACAATTCCAGACCTGCTCTGACTGTCACTGGTCAGCAAAGATGCCAATCATCTGCAGACAGTCCGGCTCCTCTTCACATTTCACTTTCAAAGCATTGTCTACTCACTAGGGAAAAAAATGGATCAGCCACAAAATATTCACACATACACCAAAAAAAAAAAAGGAGCTATGTGACTATGGCTGCAGATCTGAATTATTCATAAGCTAAATATTATTCAATAGCCACCCAGCACACCTGCATATACAGTTTCCGGTCTTGCTAATTTTGATGGGGGTTTTTTGTTTGTTTGTTTGCTTGGTTTTGGTTTGGTGATTTGGGTTTTTTTTTCCCCAGAGGTTCTGTGGCTTTTTGGTCTTCATGTGCTTTTGGAAAGCAGATCACATTGCCCCAAGCCCTATGTCAGCAGCAAGACCCTGCATGCAGATACCGCTCAGTAACTCACACAGCATGGGGTCACCTCCCCCAAACCAACAGCTCTTACGTAAGCCAGCACAGTTAGAGGGAGATGCAGCTGACGACAGAGCCAGGATGCAGGCTGAGGAACAAACAGCAGCTCCTTATTTCAAGGTCCAGGGAATAAAAAAATAAAAAAATAAAAAAAGAGGAAAAAAAAAAAACAAACACCCAACCAAAACAACCCCCCAAAAAACATCTTATTATTTACATTTGCCTATGAACTAATTCAGCACCACTGCTTGCTTTAACTGAAATCATACTCCAGTTCCCTCACAATTTCAAGCTACCTGTAAATAAAGAATGCTCCAATATACTTCCAATATACAACACGGGTGTATGCGTGTGTAAAAAAAAATGCACATTTCTACCATGCTGCTTACAGCTCAGAGTGTATTGTACAGCTCACGCAGATTTACACACCTTTCCCATACCTCCCCACCCCGAAGGTCCAGAGCAAAGTCAGCGGAACAGGGAGGACACAGGTTAGGAGGCAGCACCTGCATACATACAGAGTAAAACAGATGCTGCTGGAAAGCACCTCCGATAAAATAACAACTTTGAACAGCTTTAAAAAGCACCACAACTAGTCATATTCCAGAGGACAGAGATCATGCTTTTTTCGTTAGATGAAGGAGGAGAGAGGAAGGAAAATAATTGCTCTCAAGAACAGCTCCAAAAGGCACAGTCTGGGAATCACTTCTAGGTGAGACACTTAAACAAAGAAGATGGAGTATCCCTCTCTCTTCAGGGAGGAACGCTTCCTGCTGCAGACAGGGCTCCCACACCAGAAAGTGCTTTTTATACCGGGCTATGGAGACCAACACACCCATTGTCTACCAGCAGGAGCTTTCCTGCATTCAGAGAGGCTGCTGCACAGCCCAGGTTTTGGGGGTGGAGGGTGGAAGGTGGGGTATAGGACACCTGCTATCTTTCAGGTATCTCTATCTGCATTTACAAACAGTCCCAAGGAAGGGGGAGCTGCAGCGTAAAGGGAATTAGGAAAAAACACAGCGCCATTCAAAGGAATCAAAACAAGGAGAAGGACAGTTCAGGGCCTTTTCAACAATGGCACTGCCAACACTCAGGGCCAAAATCCAAAAAGCAGGGAGAAAAGGCATGGACAAAGGGAGATGTAACACCCCTCTCATCTCAGAGTAAGGGTATTTTAAGCCTGTCTCCTTGGAGCTAGCCTAATATTTTCCCTCATGACTCAAGTCACCAGCGAAGGGAGCTAGAGCAGAGCAGAAGAAAAAAAAAAAAAAAAAAAAAAAAAAAAAAAAAAAAAGAAAAGAAGAGAAGAAGGAGGAAAAAAAAAAAAACCCAGAAGAGATGAAAGGCAAGCTGGGCTGTGCCTTACCTGGAAAAGTGTGTGGGTTGGGCGACCCTCTTTTAAGGCACTTTGAACAGAGGACGTGCACAGTGTAGTACAGGCCTGGCCATTCCTGGAGCAGGACATTCAGTTCTTCCACTAAAGGAGTAATAGCTTGCCAAGCTGTCCAGATATTTGGTAGGGACGCATGACTAGCAATAGACAGAGTATCTGGCTGCAGAGTTCCCCTGGCAGGCCGGTAACTCACCACCACGGGCACCTTTCCCCGGTAGGCATAGATCTGGTATTTGCCATCTGACCGCTGAACCACGTGGCTGTTAATCTGGACGCTGTAGCGTGCAAACAAGCCGGGTGGGAAAATGAATGGAAAGCTATATTCAATCTGCAGCTGCTCGACCACAAAGGACTGTCCGCTCAGATTGGTGCCGTTGATCCACGCCTCCGCGTGGGGCACCTCATTTTTCACGTAGCAGGGAAACTTGTACCAAGCGGCTGCCCCATTTAGGGGCTTGCATTTGGGTTTGTTGACACAGTAACAGAGCCCCATCTTCTCCAGCAGCTCCAGGATGAGCTGCAGATCCTCCCGGCTCTGGATGTGGGGCTTAAGAAGCAGACGGATAACATGTGCAGGGAGGAGGCCGTGCAGCAGGAAGCCCTCCACGTAATGATGGAGCTGAGTGGCCCTCAGTTCGTCAATGTGGGTGTCACTGAGCAGTTTCTGGAGCAGCACGGTGGCATCCCGCTGGCAGAAGACATTGAGGATGTCAATGAGCCGTGGCAGG
This sequence comes from Tetrax tetrax, assembly GCA_009806455.1. Lineage (NCBI taxonomy): Eukaryota > Metazoa > Chordata > Aves > Otidiformes > Otididae > Tetrax > Tetrax tetrax. Next base: position 249,353 of record WHYT01015858.1, read on the forward strand.
TTATGGAACACATACTCCCGCAAGGTGAGGTGCTCCTCAAAGTAGAGCAGCTTTCCACTCTCATGCAGGTAGGACAGGGCACTCTGGAGCCGATCCTCTGTCAGCCCCGCCTGCAAGCCCAACCGGGCAGAGTCCCACCAGCTTAGCCACAGCTGCTGAGCTTGTGGCTGGAAGTGCAGCTCCTCCAGCACTTGCCAGGATTTGGGCAACACCCGGTGCAGGTTCGGGAAGATATCCCGGTGCTCAGCCACCGAGAGGAGCTTGTCCCGCAGGCGACGCACCTGGCAACGGTCCCGGCAGCTGAAAGGCAGCACTGGAGAGAGAATCTGTGGGCGATGGTTGAGAAGGAACTGAAACTGGGCTTTCTTTCGCCGCAAGTTCTTGTCCGAGACCCCGTAAAAGGCAGCATGTGGGCTGGAGCAGCGCAGGTCAAAGTCCTGTCCCAGAGCCTCATCCACCTGCTGGACCAAGCTCTGGAGTCCCTCAGCATCCCTCTTCTCCTGCTGAGCGATCTGGTGATGGATGTCCAGGCACTTCTCTTCCAACTCCCGCTCCGCACAGAGGTCAGCGTGGGTTCCCACCATGCACACCACGGCATGGGGCACCTTGGAACCAAGCCAGTGCAAGAAATAACCCACAGAGGGGTAGAAGTGCTGAGGAATGTAGGCACTCAAATTCACCACCAGCACGTACAAGGCTCCGGGAGAGAGGAAGAAAGACTGGATCACATCATAGCTCGGGTCTCCCGCCAGCTCGTACACAATGAATGTCAGGCCCCTCTCTGCATCCGCTGTCCAGTCCATCACCTCAATGCCCTTGCTGCCTCCTGACAGTCCTGGTCCCGATGATACTTGGGGGACATTTGGCGGCAGTGATGGTGCAGGGCACGGTGTTTCCCCCTTCACTCGGTGAGAGGGCACGCGAGAAGGGATGTCCTGCCGCTCAGGAGAGAGATGTTCCAACTGCTGCGTGGCTGGTACCCAGGCTGAAGAAGCATCCTGAGGCTCCGGGAAGGTGCAGCACCCAACCGGCACTCTCCCCGCGTCCTGCTGCTGCCCAGGGCACCCTCTGGGGTGGGCAGTCCCTGTTCCCAGACTTCCCACATCCTCCCTCTGCCCATCTTCCTCCATGAGGCATCGTCTCAGCAGGGTCTTTCCCGCATCCTTTAGGCCCATGAGGACCAGCTTGAGGCGGGGTTTGAGGGCAGGCTGGGAGTGGGCCAGCTCCTGCTGGTAGGCTGCGATGTAGGGGATGCCTTTCATGCACACCTCATAGGGAGGCTGGATGAGGGGGTTGTCTTTGATCTTCCACAGGGTGACGCGGGAGAGCTGCCCGAAGCCCTCGGGCAGGATGGCAATCTGGTTGCCTTGCAAGACCAGCTCCTCCAGGCTGTGGAGGAGCACGATGGAATCAGGCAGGTAGCGGATGCGGTTGTTGTCCAGCCAGAGGGTGCGGAGCTGGCGGAGCTGGCAGAGGCGAGGGGGCAGCAGGGTGAGCTGGTTGCGGCTCAGGTACAGCTCCTCCAGACTGGGCAGCGCCAAGATGGCAGCAGGAAACTCCCCCAGCAGATTGGAGGAGAGATTCAGCATCTTGAGCCGCTGCAGGCTGCCGAAGCCGGCGGGCAGGGCCCGCAGCCGGTTGCCGTCCAGCATGAGGCTCTCGAGGGCGCTCAGCTGGCAGAGGCCCTCGGGCAGGGCCGCCAGCCCAGTGCCACTCAGCCAGAGGATCTTGAGGCAACGGAGGGCGGCGATGCCCTCGGGCAGGGCCCCAAGGTGGCGGTTGCCAGAGCAGTCGAGCTCCTCCAGGGCGGCCAGCTCCAGCAGCGCGGCGGGGAAGGAGGGCAGCAGGTTGTGGTCGACGTCGAGGGCGCGGAGGTGCTGCAGGCGGCCCAGGCCCTCGGGCAGGCGGCGCAGGCGGTTGAAGCTGAGGTCCAGCTCCTCGAGGCGGCCCAGCTCGGCGAGGCGGGGGGGCAGGCCCGGGCCCTCGGCGCCCAGCTCGTTGTGGCTGAGGCTGAGCTTGCGCAGGCCCCGCAGCCCCGCCAGCGCCCCGCCGTCCCCCAGGCCCCGCAGCCGGTTGTGGCTGAGGTCGAGCTCGGCCAGGCGGCCCAGGTGGCGCAGGGCGGCGGCGGGCAGGCGGCACAGCCGGTTGCGCCGCAGGCTGAGGACCCGCAGCCCGCTCAGGGCGGCGCCCACCTCCTCGGGCAGCTCCTCCAGCCCCCGCCCGCTCAGGTTCAGCGCCTCCAGCTCCCCCAGGGCCGCTGCCGGGGGCGGGCGGCGAGGCGCGGAGGCGGCGGTAGCAGCGGCGGCGGCGGGGGGCGGCGGCGGCGGCGGCCCCCCGGGCGGCCCCGCGTCCGGCTCCGGCTCGGGCTCGGGCTCGCCGGTGCCGCCCCGCAGCTTCCGTGCGCGCAAGGCGGCGTCGCGCCACAGCCGCACCGCCTTCGGGGGCTCCGTCTGCGCCATGGCCGGGGGAGCGGGCCCGGGCCCCCGCCCCGCCCGACCCTACCTGCCGCCGCTGCTGCTCGCCATGGGCGCGGCCGCGCTGCGCGCCACCGCGGCCGCCGCCGGCTCGGGGGCTCCCCGCGGCTCTGCGCCGGCACTGCCAGCCCTGCCGCGCCGCCCCGCGCACGTAGCCGCCGCCGCCGCCGCCACCGCCACCGCCCCGCCGGGGGCGGGACGCGGGCACGGCCCGCCCCGCGCCGCCCGCTGGGGGCAGCCTGCCCCGCCAGCGCCGCGCCGCCGAGAGCCGGCCCCCGCGCCCAGCCTCAGCTCGCCGGGCAGCGGCCGCTTTTCCCGGGGAGGAAGGGTCCCCGCCTGCTGCTCCTGCCCCTTGCCCCGCCGCCTCCCTTCGGCCCCCCGGGAGCCGCCGGCGGCGTGAGCCCGCCCGGCCCTCTCGTAGTGCTGATCCCCGCACCAGGCAAAGGCTGGGTTTGCATCCAGCCCCGCAAGAAACCGAGATTAACCTTCCCCCCCCCCTGAAAGGAGCGCCTTTCCGCGCTGGAGGGGGCGAAAGCCCGTGACCCTGCGGTTAAGCCAGAGCAACTCCGCCACCTTCCTGCCGCGCTTTGTTCCCTTCGCTGCAGACATCTGGGCAGCTCCTGAGCGCTGCCTTCGTGTGATCCTCAGCCCCGCTGAGCTCCTCGGGCTCGGAGAACTGCTCCTGGACATTTCCCCCGTTGCTACAGAGGAGAAACAGGGCCATTTTATGGCTGGGGACACTCGGATCTCTCGAGCTGTGACCTTGCCTTGTGAGGGTAAGGATCTCTCGACCTCACCCTTACAAATGCCAGTGATGCTGGGTTTTTGAAATGCCACTTTGTTCAGCATTGAATACTCCGGCACGCTGTGGGGGCTTGAGAGCAGCCGCTTCCTCTCACCTTGTTTTGTTGTAACAGCTATCACGAAAACATGCTGTAAGCTATTACTTCAGAGCCACTAAGAGAAAAGCATTTGAAATGAAAAGTGGGCCCTGGGGCAACCAGTTTCATAGCCTTTATTTTCTTCTTTATTGTGGAGAGCCCTCACAAAAAAAAAAAAAAAAAAAAAAAAAGCCTTCTCTTTTAGATGGCCCTGCGCATCTAATCGCTCTCCCACTTGGAGAGAAGGAGAGAGCTGAGCTGACCTGATGTGGAGCCATAGTCACTACACTAAATTACTAAATTTACTAATTACTAACACTACAGATTGCAAAAGCTCGGGTTCAGTTGCCATTCTTCCTCTCAATAACAGACGAGTATGGGTAAAATAATCTTTTCAAGCCCTCTGAGTCATAACAAACCTTCACTAGGTTTCTGCTTAAATGCCTTTCTGAGCATGAGGTCACCCGCCCGGTAGGGAAAAAATTGCAGTGTTGGCTGGTAAAGCCAAACTGTGAAGGACAGAGAGGAAAGCTCGCTGGCCTGGGAGAAAGTGTGGCTGTGTGTAGGTAAGACTCAGCTCCAAGTTCAGGAGCAGTGCAGGGCAGTTCAGGAGCTGCCCAAAGCCAGCAGAGGCAGTCCTGGGGTTTGGGCCCGTGGTTTGGCTCCAGGGCCATCGCTTGGGCTCAGCGGGGAACGAGCATGCAGGGATACTCATGGTCCAGGAGGCTCTGCTGAGAGGGACTAAACCTGGGGATAAAACTCATCCCATCCTTCCTGCGTGGTTGGCGTCAGATCCTGACTCTGGGAAACAGAGATACTTTGTGGCCTCTTGGTAAAGTGTGCCCATCTAGAGCTAGTTTCCAGGCTTGCACTCGTTTATTTTCAGAGCATCCCTGCATTGGGGAAGCACATATTTTATTTGGGCCAACCCAGTTTTTGTGTCTTTGCTTTTCCTGGAGGTCGCTTGGGAAGCAGCCCTTCTCTGCATGCCGAAAGGAGCACTCTCCTTCCCCATTTCAAAAGTAGCACATTCGGTTCCTCCTGAGGAAAGAGTAATTCTCTTCTCCCACCCTCTTACCCAATTGCTCTTGTGACAGCAGGTCAATGGTTTCATTTCCACCTCTCTACACACAAAGCTGCTCAGCCTGTCGCTATCAAAATAATATTTTAAAATCAAGATGGTGTCCCTAAAAAGAAAAGATCTCTGCAGGGAAAATTTACTCTGGCATCAAATTTGCAGCTAATTTTCTTCCTCCTCCTGCCTTGTGGAGGTAAATACAGAGAAAACAGCATCATTATTGGGGGCCACGCAGCCCATGATGCTTGTGGGCACTGCAGATCCTCTCTGAAGGCAGGGCAGGCTCCCAATTGCTCTGTGATCTGCAGCAAGCGTAACCCCAAAAGGCTGCCACTCTGCGCTATCCTCTTGCTTCACATGGAACAACTGGACAAACCCCTGCACCGGAGACACTTCAAGCAGCTGCTTGACTCAGCCAGCTGAAAAATACCAGGGAGAAAAATGCTTATTTCCATTTGCCTGCTACTAGAGGTCATGGCTTGTATTAAAAACATCTTTCTGACAGCAAGGGAGGAACTGGCCTATGCAGGGAAAGTTTTGCCTGTCAAAATCCCTATCACAAAACACGCAAAGCAGCAGGAGCTGGATGCCTCCCCAAAGTGATGAGGAGGGCGAGAAAAGTCATGCAGCACTAGTCAAACTTCAGTGAGCTCGTGTAGGTGGTGAATGAAGCTAAGCCACAAAGACATCCACAATGCTGCTCAGAGGTTGTCCAAGGAGGAAAGCTCTGGTGCTTTTCCACAAACCTTACATTTTATCCTATTATATTTGCACAGGTGTGCAAATCTGTGAGTAACTTCAAACAGCCAGGGATGGTGTCTCTTGGCTTCTTCAACACATTCACCATGGTTAAAGCTCCCGGTTGTGAGCGAGATGCTTTCTGGGGAAAGGGAAGATTTTGTCTCTCAAAAAATGCAGCTTTTGCTAGAGACCTAGATGGCCCCTTGTTTTCCTATCTGCTTAGGCAGAGGAGATGTGTTTCTCCAAACAGGACTTCCTTATTGCCTCTTGATTTACTCGTCACTGTACTAGAAGTCCATTAAACATGAACACCAGCATGCTGGATGCTGGCTTTGTAGCCATTTCCTAGTTGCTGGAGCTTAAAAATATTCAGAAACCACCCCAAGCCCCTCTCCTAGCTGTCATCAGCTGGGGCTGAGAGGCTGGTGGTTGTAAAATTGCCAGCAATGCTATAATGTTTTCTTTAAAAAAAAAAAAAAGGAAAAAGAAATGAATTCCATTACATGCCAGTGGATCCCATTATATGCCAGAATTGCATTTGGAGTTATTAATTTTAAATGGTGGCCCTGGAAAGTCCTATTGATGGGATTTAATTATTTAGCTGAAGTCTGAGGTGCCTCCACTTTACTGAGCCTTGCAGCTGCATCATTAATAGGATTTCTATCTAAAGCACGTCCCTCCTGGGTCAGGTAAAAGACACTGAGTTATCAACAGTATTTTAGAGCCTGATTCCAGGCTTTATGGGACGAGAGGTGCAAATGTCCTGTCACGCCACTTGCGACAGGACGTGAACCTAAATCAGCTCAACGGAAGCATCAAGCCGGAGCAGTGTGGGCCACTGCAAAGCTTACGGTCTCTGGCACCAGCACTGAGCCAGGCTGGCACCCCCTTGGGAGGGTGCTTGCCCTCCACACCACCGGAGACACAGCCCAGATGGTAAAAACCACAGGCTCCTGCTTAGGCAGAAATTGAAGAAGCTGTATTTCCAAGGGCTCCGTGGCTGGCCAGGGAACAAGCAAAGGGTTGACTGATGCTTTCAAAGATCCTCTTGATGTTCCTCCTGGACCTAAAGTAGAAGTCCTGTAAGGATGAGGAAATTTTGCCCAGAGCTGCATTCCCCACACTGTTTTGCCCACTGTCTCTGCAGGAATGATATGAACCTCCCCCAAGGCACACCAAGCCATATACAAATGGTGATGGCAGCACTTGAAGGGATCCTGGACATGCTTTGGGCAGAGGAAAGAGAAGGGTTGAGGTGGACAGCACTGCTGCTTGCCTCATCTCTCTGGAGCGGAGCAGTGATGCTATACATTTGGGACAGGAAGGTGGAGGCTTGGAAGACTAAGGGCTGCAATGGGATAGGGACCCCCACCCAAAGGTGAGGGTTTGAAGAGGAGGTGCATCCCCAGAACCACTTGGCATCATACCCTATTGAAACCCAGGGCCCCACTTCCCCATGGGCAGGTCTCAAACTATGAGTTGTAATCCCCAAACTATGAGTTGTTCTTTCCCAGGCACAGCCTTCAAAGAATCACAGAAAGGTTTGGATTGGAAGGGACATTTAAAGATTATCCAGTCCAAACCCCTTGCCATGGGCAGGGACATCTTCAGCTACATGAGGTTGCTGAAAGCTCTGTCCAACCTGACCTTGAACACTGCCAGGAATGAGGCAACTTCTCTGGGCAGCCTGTTCCAGTGCCTCACCAACCTCATTGTAAAAAAAATTATTCCTTACGTTCAATCTAATCCTACCCTCTTTCAGTTTGAAACTGTTGTCCCTTTTCCTGTTACTACAGGCCGAGGTGAAAAGTCTCTCTCCATCTTTCTTACAAGACCCCTTTATATATTGAAAGGCCGCTATAAGGTCTCCCCAGAGCTTTCTCTTCACCAGCCCCAAATCTCTCAGCCTATCTTCCTGGGAGAGGTGCTCCAGCCTTTGGATCATTTTCATGGCCTTTGTCTGCACCCGATCTAACTGGTCCATGTCTGTCTTGTACTGAGGACCCCAGAGCTGGATGCACTACTCCAGGTGGGGTCTCACCAGAGCGGAGCAGAGGGGCACAATCGCCTCCCTGCTGGCCATGCTTCTTTTGATGCAGCCCAGGATGCGGTTGGCTTTCTGGGCTGCAAGCACACATGGCTGGCCCATGTTGAGCTTCTTGCCCATCAGTACCCCCAAGTCCTTCTCCACAGCGCCTTCAGGAAAGGCTGACCCAGAGTGTAGCATCTCTTACTCAATCCTACAATGAACAATGAATTTTTAAGACCACCATGAATCCCAAAACTTAAATATTATTTGCATATTTAAAAATCGTTCAGGAAGTAGAACAAATGTTTGCTTACTGATATATTTCATAAAAGTGATGCTGTCTGTACCCTTTGTTTATGGGAAATACAGAGAGAGGTAAAGCAATGGGATCTGTTCACCACCGATGCCACAAAAGCAACTGGCTGGTGAAATATAGACTGCGGGAAGCCGGCGGTGAGCTGAACAAATCTATACTGATGCTCTGGCCTCTTAAATGCCTTGCAAAGCCTGGGCCTCACAAAGGGGATGTTGCAATTAGCTTGCAGAGTCCTTTGGGAGTTTTGAATTGAAAGAAGGCTGGAAAGCAGCAGCAATCTAGACTCAGGTGTCAGGAAAGTCTCACCGAGCTCTCTCCATGCCCAGTCAAGGCCCGTGGCTTCGAAGTCGCAGCACAAACAAGAACTGAGCTGGACCTTCATTTCTGGCTCCACCAGTCACGGGGATTGATTTCACACCTGCCTCCTCATCACTGGCACAAAGGTACTCGGCAGCATGAGACCAGATCCTAATTTCTTCTGAACTCCTGTTCTCTGATTTTCTCTGGCCCCAGCATTAGGCCTGGCCAGCGCTTCCTCAGCCCACCCTGCAGCGCTATGCACACACTTCCCAAAGTGTGCACGCGCTTCCCAAACAACCACAGCAGACCGGTTTGCCGGGGTGAGGCCGGCTGGAATTCCTTATGGCCCTCCCTGGCCTGCGGCCGCTGCCCCACCAGCACTGGCAGCCCCAGTACCCGGTGTACGGGGAATTCTCCAGGAGCTGTCGCTGTTTCCCCCGTCAGCTGGATGCCCCGTGCGCTCACAGGTTAAAGTTAAGGGAGGTGAGCGTGAGGCCTCTCTCGGTGCTCGGCACCGGGGCTTTGTGACTAAAATGGCGACCCCCAGGGGGCAGGCGCGAGCCGCTTCCCCGCCGCGGGGCGGGTCCCGATGAGGCCCCGCCCATTCCCCGCCTCGCCCCGCCGCCACGGCGCGGG
>WHYT01015858.1:257827-280135 GCA_009806455.1 Tetrax tetrax
ACGGGGGGCTGGCGGAGGAGGGCGAAGATGGCGGCGCCGCCGCCGCGTCGTTCTCAGCACCACCACCATCATCACCCGCCGCCGCCGCCCGGACCAGCCTCGCCGCCGGCCGCCGCCTCCCCGCCGCGCAGCCCCAGCCTCAGCTTGAGCCTGGCTCCGGCCGACCTCGCCCCCGCCGCGCAGCGCCACAGCCTGGCCGGCCCCGAAGGGGAGGCTCCCCCCGAGGCGGAGCGGCCTCCGGCCCCGGAGTGCTCCGAGGGTGCGGGCGCCGCCGCCCCGGGCCCACCGTCGGGCTCGGGCAGCAGCTCCGGTGGTTCTTCCTCGTCCTCCTCTTCCACCTCCTCGTCTGCCTCGTCGTCGGTGGCGTCCAGCCCGGCGGCGGAGAGTCCCGAGGCGGCGGGCCCCGGCGCGGCGAGCGGGGCCTTCCGCGAGCTGCTGGAGGCCTGCCGCAATGGGGACGTGACGCGCGTCAAGCGCCTGGTGGACACGGGCAACGTGAACGCCAAGGACATGGCGGGCCGCAAGTCCACGCCGCTCCACTTCGCTGCCGGTGGGTACTGGGACCGGGGAGGGGCCGGGGCCGGCCTCCTGTTGCCTCCGAGGGCAGTGACAGCGAGGGCGTCGGGACAGGGGAGGGTACAGCTCCCGGCCTGGCTCCCCAGGAGCGGACCACAGCATCCCGGTTAGTCGGGAGGAGTCGCTTCTGGGCTGAGGAGGAGTGGGAGCGCACTTCTTCGGCAGCGTTTCGTTGCAGGTAGTGCGGAGACGACTGTTAGATCTCTCATTTACTCCCTCATAAAATTGAAGAAGATCCTTCCTTCGGGTGAAAAGAGTGGGAGAGGAGGTCCTGGAGGCATAAGGGAGACTGTATGGTCTGAAAGTATAGACGTTTTTCTGTGTTTGACACACAGGCTGCTGCAAACTTGTGCACGTGTGCTTACGAAGTGAGAGGCTGAAATTCAGGGCCAGAGTTGGCTTGAAGTTAAGGATTTCACCTGTATTGTAGTAGCTCTTGAAAGTCAGGGACTCCCGTGATGCGTGTAGGCTTGATGGGAATCAAAGTTGATGCCTTGTGCTTTGTAACTTTTTTTCCCCCCTCTTTTTGGACATAGCTGCTGATTTATCTCTGTATCTCTTGTGGTCTGAGTGGGCTGGGGAAAGAGGTGGAGTGGAACAACTGAACTTTATACAAGTTACGGATGTGTCCAGGAGAGAACATGCCTCTTAGTGCAGAGACGACATTGTGATCAGAAGTAGTTTCATAAAAGCAGTTAACAATGAGGTCCAATGGCTGGCGTTAACTGGAAGTAAATGTTACCTTCTAGCAAATATAGCTATTACAGTTAGCATAATCCATAAAGAGAACACTTTGTACAGGATATAGTCTTTGCTGGGGGCACAGGGCACATGAAGCTTGTGATAAAAATGAGGAAGATGTTTTAAATCATCAACCTTAACCCAGGACTTGCACAACTACTACGTCTGTGGTCAGGCTGAGGGCTTTCTGACATGTGCCACAGCGTTACGGGACTGGACTTTATGTAGTAAGGGGCACAGATCTCATCTGAGCATTAAGTGGTGCACTAATACACATAAATTAAGATAATTAACAAGGTTGTATTGAGTGGTCAGTATTTAAATGCTGGCATATGGCTCTAAAGCACTGTGTTGAAATTGATAATAAAAACAAACACTTTATGGCACAGTGTTGCATGGAACTCTGAACAGTGGTGTTCAATTTATCTGTCAGGTAGTGCTCTCTGAGGTTGTGTGGGTTTGTTTTCATTTTCAAAGTACAAATGGCATTTCATGATGCCCTTAAGGGAACTTTTCGTCCTGAGCTGTTTCCTTTTCATTTTTCTCTGATCCCTGAGCTCTACCGGTAAAGCACAACCTTATGCAAGTGGAGTTTAAAAAACAGGGAACTTCTGGAGTACAGAGACAGGCAATTTTAGTGAACCCTGGAACATATCGCTGGTACAACTGCAAGTGTGTGCATTAAGTTCTGAATGTTTTGGAAGGCTCATCTTGAGTCTGCTCTGCTTGTTCTGGATTCAGACTTAAAATTAGGGAACCTTGCTGCTTCCCTTTGAACTTTGAGATCTTGAGTTGTAACTTCAGTGCTGATGCAGACTGTAGTGCTGAAGCTGCAGTGCTAACCTCTTTGATTAAGGAAGAAATTAACAAAACTTACTTAAGAGGGTAAGGCTTTGAAAGCTGATCGTGTCAGTAAGATGTTACTGTAATAGCAATGGAAGGTGCTTCCTTACAGTATGAGGGAAATGGCAGATGAAGTCCTCATACCTAACAAATCTCTGTATCTGTTTTTCTAGATTTAAGGATTTTCCTTAGCTGCTATACGTATTCTATCTCGAATCACTGCGGTATGTCTGATCCAAATGGATTTGACGTGTAATAGTAGGCAGATTTGGGGTCCTGCATTTTGGTAAGGCCATAAGCACATTGCTTGAATGCAGCTGATCTTGGGCCATACATATCTGCCAGTGATGCAATGTGTTGATTTTACGTCCTTCTCCTTTGTGGACAAAAGGAGAAATAAAACTTATTTGATTATTAGTATAGGAGTCTACTGCATATATGAAGCTGTGTTATGGATAATAGTTTATGGTTGGTGAGCCATACCTAAATGTGGATTGTATGGCCTTCACTAGGGGAGTGGGAGTTGGAGAGTGCAATATGCAATGTTTTAAACTGCTTACTTCAAACCTGTTGAAGCTAAACCTTTAAATGACAAGAGAGAGTGTTTCACTTCCAATCTTGTCGTTTGTGATAGAGGAGGAGTTCTAATTTCTTCTTCATTTCCCAGTTTTGGGGGTAGCTGGATTTCCCCCTGCACCAGTACTTGCCTTCTCCCTAGCTCAGTCTGATTTTCTCAGATGTCCTTTTTGGCAGCGACGCCTGTCAGTGAAGTTACTTTTACTGTAATAAAGGACAACTTCCCAAATCATAGTTTCTTGTAAAAACCACTAAGTTCGTGTTTCCTTAAGCTTTGTGAAGTTTTAACTTTCAAAATCACCTTTTTCATGGCAGAAGGAAGATAGAAGGGGTGATTTCTGAGAGCATTCAGAATCCTTAGCACGTACGTAAGCTGGGGATAAGGTTGGAACTGAAATCTCTGTAATCAATTATTTAACTAGCTGGGGAGAGATCTAAATCTGTTTCTGGAAGCTGGAGTCATCTGTCCATTATCCACTTCCAGATAAAATGTACATAGCCACATCAAGCTGAGGCAACAGTGTTAGCCAGATTTTATTTATCTGGGATGTCTGAATTGTCAATTGATCTGAATAAAGGGGAATCAGTTCTTCAGCTCTGGGTTGAAATGTCAGCTAGTGTGCTGAATAAATCTGACCAGCTTTGGTTAGCTATTAATAAGGCAGAAATTAATATTGAGGCCATATCAGTGGGATAGAGACCTCTCTTGTCGAGCAGGAAGAGGCGGAGCATTTGCCTTTCATCCGCCAACTGGACTGTTATTCTAGCAGAACCTCTCTTGAAATTTTGAATCTTTCAGGATGTGTGGTGTTCGGCTTTTCCTCTGCAAGTGATTTGAGGGGTTTTTCTAAGGACATACACATGCTTGGAAAGAAGAAAACTCAGTAGTGTCTCAACTGCTGTGTGGATTGCAGGATATTTGGGTCTCTGCTACCAGTGCAGACTTTGGATATTGTCCAGCAGCACCCAAGAATCAGACTCTAAAGACTTGGAAGTGATTGAGTGACTTTAAAATACAAACAAGAAATTAAGTGGAGGTATTAACGTATTCATAGATTTTTTTGCATTCAGTTTTTTTCCATGAAAGCTAGCTTGCTTATAACGAAAAAAAAAAAAAAAGCAACTGTGCTAGGCATGAACAAAGGTGTGTTTGGCTCAAATTTTTATCTGTACTGGTGGCCAAAAGCAGATGTCTACGGAAGAGTTATACACTTGCCCTCTTTGTATATGATACCTCTCTGAGTACTTCCTGCAGTTTGTAGCTCAGCAACTATTTGAGCAAGACCCGGTTTCTACATGTTAGTAAAAGCTCATCCTGTGGTAAGGAATTCCACTGAATAATTGGAGTGTTAAATGATATTATAAATAACTTGCTTCCTCTTATGCTTTTCACCATCTTCACTGGAATATCTTGTGTTTTACTTAATGGTTCTCTTCTTCAAACTACATTGAATGAGACAAACTATTCCACTGCCTTGCCTTTCCGTTCTACTACTTCTTTGACCTAAAGATGTGCTACCTCTCTTCCTTGAGAAGGATCTTAACCGTCGTTGTTGATTTCACCAGATTATGGACATCTTTACTGTGTTACATGCCCCTCACAAGTTGAAAAACTTTGTTATGCCTGTGCTGTCTGTTCTTTTAAACTGGCTTCATAATCCTGCTTTTGGTGATGTTATTGTCACATAGTTGACAAAATAGCTCTTTAGCCTGCGTAACTAGGTGAGTGGGTTGTTCTGTGTGTGTGTGAGAGGTAGATTTTTTTTTTTTTCACCCCTTTGGGGAATGCTACTGACTTTTTTTTTTATGTTGCATGATTTCAGTCTATGTGATAACGTGTTTCATTTTAGGTATATACTTTGTGTAGGGTAGAGTGGGACTCAACCTATGTATTTTCTGTGAATCATTATGTGGTTTGCAGTGGGGATGCCTGCATTGGTCCACTGTGTTTGAAGCAGATTGGCAGTGGTGCTTTCATGACTATTTTTTTGTGTATTATCCTGCGTTTATAGCACTCACATACCACATTGGCTTTTCAGGACTTTTCTGCATTTAATAACATTTAATAGGCCTAGATGAGGAGGACTCCTGTGACCTTTTTTCTGAAAACACAGTGTTTTCCAAGAGCCAGCAAGAACTTGTCAGAGCTGGTTTGGTTATGGACTTGCTTCTTACCTTCTGAGACACGATTTAGCCTTAGAAAAGGATGTATGTGTGTTTTCTGCTGACACCTTGATACATATGTTTAAGTCTAGGCCTTGCTGGTAAATCATTAGTAATAGCACCTCTTTCAGAAATAACTAGGTGGATGGACCTGATAGGAATAAGCTGAGTCCTAGCTATTTCTTCAAATAGCCACAGTCATAAGGTTGTCCAGTTCCACACCCATTTAATGAGAAGTTTAAGTTGGTTTTTTTTTTTTGTTTGTTTTTGATCATGAAGTTAGACCCTTAAGTTCTTAGGCAATGTATTACTTTAACTTTACAGTTATTCTCTTTCTAGTGTTAACCTGAGGATGTAGAGAATACTAATAATAATTGCTGACCTGTGGCTTAACACCCACTTCGTACTGAAGAAGAGATTTCCAGAGTGGCTTTTGGAGGGTATGGTCTTGGGATCACAGGGTGAAGTGCTCTTGGTGGTATCAGCCCAAAATCAGTCTTGGAGAAACCTGATTTAAGGTGCCTTGTTAGAGCATCAGTGATATTCCTTGTTTTCTTTCTTCTTGGGTCTATAGTAATGGCAAAAATCTGTTTGGGGAAGTAGTTTTCTGTAAGCATGTTTTTAATATCCATAGTAATAACTGTTGGATGTCAGATCTTTTTATGAGGCCTAACATATATAACTATTCTTTGGAAAACTTCTGGAGTACACAACTTTAATCTGGAAGGTAAAGGGATCTCACTTGGGTTGAAAAATAGTCAGTGGTCAGAGTTTTAGAAGAGAACTGATCAAGTTGATTTGTCAACTAGTGAGCTGTTAGTCATAAAAATACAAGCTGCTTCCACATGTGTAGGTCAGATAAGCAACTGAGAAGGCAGAACTAGTACAGCCAGTGACTGAGTGTTGCTTGAGGGAGAGCCGGGAAACGGCAAGAAGTACTTGGCCACTTATCACACACTTCTGCTCTACACAGAGACACCTGAATTTACCACTCCATCTATGGTGCAACGTACAACAGTTTAGCCTAAATTGCCCTGGAAATGTTCTTAAACTACTCTGCCTCATTTTGTTGCAGTTGGCTGATATATCCTTGCTGTAGAAGAAATGTCTGACCTTACTCAGTTGTTTGTAAAGCTAAGTCACTGATTAATTCTGCCTTGTACAACTTAAAGCAGTGGTAATAACAATTCTCAGCTGGATTCATACGGATAGAAATAAGAGTGCAGATTTTGTTGTCATTTAGGAAACATCCTGGCAGCCTTACAGGCTCAGAGCCTGCAAAATGCAGACTTTCATGTGAAAAGATGAATTCATAAATTATTGGCCTTGATTTTGGAACTCTCTCCTTTATTTTTTTTTTTTTAGCATTTGTAGTACATGAACTCTGTTAGTGTCACAATTGTATTACTTCCTAGGAAGTTTCAGCTTGCTTTCTTTGTGACTGGTAACTTGTGCTCTTGAATGACTTTGCAATGCTTTGTGCAATGTGTTGTATCTCCTTCCCATTTAAAAACCTTTGAAGGAATTTACAAGAGTAATGTAAAAAACAAGAATGCAAAATCTCATACCTTCAGTAATATATAAACAGATGCCCTTTTTCCTAGCTTGAAGGCTCTTCAGTTTACTTAGTTAAATGACTCAGTTTAATTGTGTTCTGCCTAGTGAAGTGGGAGAAATGCTGGTGGCTTTTCGAAGGTCTGTCTTGGGGAGAAATCTGGTCCAAGAACATGTGTTCCTAAAGCACAGAGACATATAATGACTTAGCTTGAAGTTTTTCCACCCTTTGCTTACAGTTTAAAACCATTCTCAAAAGGTCATGTATCTCTAAGATGTATGGTTGTCCGTTTCGTAGAATCATAGAATAGTTGGGGTTAGGAGGGACCTTTAAAGGTCATCTAGTCCAACCCCCCTGCAGTTAGCAGGGACATGAAGGGATCAGAGAGAAGGGACACTTTGAGGGCTTGTATTCTCATATGAGCTATGTTTAGTGCTCTAACAAGTGGGATTACATTTAATAAGAGCATCTTTCCTGCTTTGCCTAACATTACAGTAATAGCTGCAGATGTGCTTAACCTGTGATTATACACAAGTTTGGTTTTTTTTTAAGTTTTGTAAAACTTAACTCATTTTGGAGTTAATGTGTTCTTAAGAGCAAGCAGGTGAAACGAGAAGGAAAAATGCCTAGAAGTCTTCCATGTGATTAAGTTAAACTCTGCACATAACAGCAGCTTTGCGGAGGTTGGAATTGACATTTGGAGGAGTTCATGCTATGTTGTGATCAAGTGACATTAATTGGGCAGTGGGTGAAGCAGTACAGCTGTACTTAAACTGGTCAAACTGATTACTTGATGTATTGTACAGACTAGAAGAATTATTCCAATTGTAATGGGAAGTCCATGTATTCATTTGGATGGATTTTGCTAGGCTTTCTGAAAATGACTCTTGAAATTGGGCAATGAATTATATGGCTTCTGGGAGTATTAGTAATTAAGTATCTGTATACTGTTACCATGTGCAAGCTTGTGACTAACTGAACTCAGGTTTAGCATGAAAGGCCTACCAAAGTATGTAACCCAGAGTACCAACTGATGTTCCTGTTGCTTTCCTTGCATTGTGTCCCTCATCGGTCATTCAACCTGCTCACCTTGTTGCCTCTTGTTACTTAGGTCCAGTGCCACAGGAAGAGATGGGACAAGACAAGCTTGCAGACTGGGAGCAGGATGTGAGGGGGGAGTAGGACAGACCATCTTAGCAGTGGTGCTGTCTCTGCGTACCGTCTTGTCTGACAGCATTTAAAAGTTCTATTTAGCTTAATTTTCAAACTGCTAGTTTACTAGGTAAAGCCTTTTTTTTTTTTTCTCACTTTTAGCTTAAAATGACAGGTATAAATTGGAAAAAGGCAAGAATACAGCACTGTCAAAGAACTAGTTAAGTGGTGTTTTCTCTGAATTGTCTGCCTGTCTCTTGATTTATGTAAGGCTGTCATAGCTATGTCCATCTCCTGGCTTTTGCCAAGCCTTAGTCTTCGGTTGTTGCTGTGAGGTGACTGGAGAAATGAAGAGCCTGTCAGTCACTGAATTTTTGCCTTTTCTTTGGTTTGACTGATGAGTGTTTCACCCTTAAATGTAAGATTTTCTCTTGCTGCTGCCTTTTTATAATGGGATTGCTACTTACTTTCTCTCCCAGGCAATATTTTCTGAGGTACTGCAGCTTGCTGGAAACTTTTAAATTGTATGAGGAAGCTAAAATGAGGGCAAAGCTCCTGCATTTTACTTGTGTGACGCAGCTCAAGCTGACCTTGTGGACCCTGCCTACCAGCGTGCTTTGGAAGCTGACAGGCGAATCTCATCAAAACAAGCTTGTGTGCTGGGCCTTTCAATGTGACTCTCCTCCATAGTTACCCTAATTTTGGATGTTTTCTGTAGCAACCTTTGATTTGATGGTCTTTTCGGATCTTTGATTACAGGTCCTTTCTTGTGAACTCTTTCTTAGACCTTGTAAATTAAAGTTGCATTTGAGATGTACAACCATAGGATTTCTAAAGTCGTCTTAAATGACATCACGTCAGTTTATTCAGTTTAAACCAAATTATGTATGCTCCATCTGTCACAAATGGCTTGGCATGTGTCTGTGTTTTTTTACAAAAAGGGACCCCAACACTGCGGGGGTTTCAGTAATTACAACTGCTTTGTCAGGCTGGATTGTGTGATCATTTTAAAGACTTACTGGCACTTTGTCAACTCAAGTTTTTACAGACTTACCTGTGGTGGGGGAAGCTATTAACTGGTTACTTTTTCTCTGAAAGGTCGGTGACCTGGTGGGATAAAATCACAGTAACCTTTACTGTATTTTTTTGAGGACTGAACAGAAGAGCTAATTCACCGAAAACCATGAAGTGTTTATTGCTGGCATTTCCAAAGATACCTTTGTCAATGACCTGATGTCCAGCAATACCTTAAAGTATGTGTGTAGTCCTGAAATCACAACACTGAATAATTTGAAAAGGAATCTGGATTTTCAGGTGCTATCTGGTTGTTTTTCCTCGATAGACAAAGAAGTACATGTAAAGGAAATGCCTGTGCAATTTCAGCACTGTTTGTATAGTAGATCAGTCTACAAAAACAAAAGGCTTGTAGAATTTGTTGATGTACTGTTTAATTGAAAGCATCCCTTTCTAATTCTTGTTTTGCTCAATTTTCCTTTGCCAGTCAAATGAACAATATAAAAGTGGTAACCTTGAGGGCCTGCTTCTTGATATTTATGCCCCAGACCTATAGCTTTGCTGTGGGACCAGGTATCTTTTGCTTGCTGTTGTACCCATTTAAGCTATCATTTTCTATTTGAAAACCTCCTGGTGATTTTTCCTTGGCTATTTTATAACACAAACAAACAAATCAGTTTTCATGTTAGAAGCTACAGTGATTTACAGTAGCAGTGACCTTGCTGACAATTCAGTAAGAAAAGTTTATCTTCTGGTAGCAATTTTGTCATCATAAGTAAGCATCAGTTTTAATAATATCAGTTTTGATTCGCACAGTTCCATTTCTGTAGTGTAACTTTTAACATGACGTGGTCAGCGTATAATGTACCAGAAAGCTTTGGCTCATCTTCAGTCATGGACTAAAATTGGATTGCTGAGTGGGGTGCCAGTCTGGTTGTGCGCCCCTCCTTGCAGCTGGTATGGCTCAGCAGCTTGTGGAGCAGCTGCTGAACTGCTGTTTAGCCCCACGTGTTAAAGAAAACCCACGCTGGTATCTGCTCAGTGTGCTGGCTTGTAATTTGTAATGGTCCAGCATCTGTGCTGTAAGCAGCTGAGGACTCTATGCGATGGGAATGGGGGAATCCTTACATCCCGAAGTAACCGGGCTGTGCTTGTTGACGGGAGCCTTGAACTATGTTACTGTACAGGATTAACCGAGGTGTGAACTGCTACAGTCTGTACTAGGTGTGAGCCTGTGTGTGTACCCACCATGTCTTCCCCAGACTGTTCTTCCACCTGCTTGCTTGTGTCTTGCAGAAGAGTACCCCTTTAGGCAAAAATGAAGCTGCTGTTAAACTGGCTTCAAAACTCTCAAACCACAATAAGTCTCACTCAAGGGGCTTTTTGTTTTGGACCTGCCTGTCTTAACCATAGCATTAGTCAGCCTCCAGGAAAGTTCTGTCCTTCAAGAAAGGCTGTTGAAGGACTCTGTACCCACTGAGGAGACAGTGTAAATTCCTGCAGGATGGCTAGCCTGCAGCTTGACTGAAAGCTGGATGTGGAGTTACACCATTGGGCTTAACTGGATAAGCTAGCGTGTATACAACGCTGCTAGATCTGGCTTAGAGATCTCACCGTATGGACTGTGGGGGAAAAGCATGTTAGTTCTGGACTCTAAGTCTGCATACCTGTACCGAGTGCACAACTCTGGTAAAAAAAAAAAAAAAAAAAGTTTTAATTCACTGAACTGGAGGTCTTATCCAGAGGTTGCAACTCTGGGGTAAAACATTCCGATTTGAGAAGTTTTCATGCATGAGTTGCCTCCCACAGAGGACGCTAACACTTCTGACAATCATTTCTGTCACTGTTTTAGCAGCATTTTGCTGCACCTAAGTTACATGGTCACCCGTGGGAGAACTGACAGCTTCGTTGTTGCTTCCCTTGAGCCTTCTAGAAGGGAAATGTCTTCAGTTATGTTTTCGATCCATGATCTGTGAAGTTAATAAAATCTATTAACTGCCAGTGAGCACCACTGTGATGGAATTTCTCGTGTCGCAGCATTTAATTCAGCTATAAGAACATAGTTCTTATAGAGGATTCTTCATATTTAATCTGGTGGGTGTCCATGATTACCAGAAGGCACAATAACTCTTAAAGTAGTGGTCTTTTAAAATCTCTAGTGATACTGCTTTTAGCTCTAAGCTTTATAAGAAATGCAATCCAACCTTTGAGATGCAACCTAGTGAAAAAAATGAGTGGTTCTGGTTTAGTTTAAACTGTCCCTCTTGATCCTTATACGTGATCTTTGTACCTGTCCACTAAGGTAGCAGTCTCCAAGGAGGAGTGTGCAAGATAATTCATTGGAGCGCAGGAAGAAAATCTATTTTGTACCATTAATAAATGTAATAGAAATTTAAAAAGGGTGTTTATTTAATCTTTATATCAGCCTTTAAAAATCTCTATTTTTGTGTATGTTTATAATCTATGTAATAATACAGTAGTGCATGTATATGATTATAAATATACATGTATTGGGGGTGCGTGCTCAAAAAAAAATTACTGATGGGGTGCACAATCAAAAAAGTTTGGAGACTGCTGCTCTAAGGCATTTAAAGCAATAGGAGGCACATTTCGGCACTAGAACCTTTCTAGGGTCATTGTGGACAACAAGCTAAAGGTGTCAGGGCCTGGCATGCTGATGCAGGATTTTGAAGCTTATTAGTTTAATGGTGCTGGCTTTATGTGATGTTTTCCCTGACCATAGCAGAGGCTGTGTTCCTAGGCTGAGACCTTCCTGAGGCATTATTTACTAGTTGGAGTCTCAGTTCTACTTGTCTGTAACTTCTTAGTCTCTCTGTGAGTTTGTCAGTTGGAGGTAGTGAGACTCTTCGTAAAAGAGAATGCAGTTTGGGTTGAGATAAGGTTGTTCCGCTTAAGCGCTGGCAGTGTCCTTCAGTGTTTGCTAATTTAAAGTCTTCTCCAAGATAAAAACGTAGATCAAGAGGTAGTGTGTAAGATGCTTGCATTAGATATGTACAGATTACATGTAATTTTAAAAGTTAATAAAAAACTTTTTTATTGAAAAAGTGGCAAGCCTATCGTAGAACTTCTTCATGAGAGAGTGGCAACCAGTCAGGCTGATTATAGTACAACACTGTTCACTTCTGTCGTGAGTGTAAGTGAATCTTCCAGCTGTTGGTTCAGCAGGTGAATAGAGTCTCACTTTACTGTGAAATGGACCAAAAAGTGGAAGATGGACATTAATAATATTGTTTGTTGTTTGTGCACTGGACCAAGAGTCAACAGTTTTAAATAATTGAATCACGTTGTTTTACCGGACAAACGAACCAAAATATGTTCTCTTACAGGTTTTGGAAGGAAGGATGTTGTAGAGCACTTGCTACAGACAGGAGCCAATGTCCACGCTCGTGATGACGGAGGGCTGATACCTCTTCACAACGCCTGTTCTTTTGGTCATGCTGAAGTGGTTA
Organism: Tetrax tetrax; assembly: GCA_009806455.1. Lineage (NCBI taxonomy): Eukaryota > Metazoa > Chordata > Aves > Otidiformes > Otididae > Tetrax > Tetrax tetrax. The sequence continues at coordinate 269,918 of WHYT01015858.1, forward strand.
GTCTGTTACTGTGTCAAGGGGCAGACCCAAATGCTAGAGACAATTGGAACTACACTCCTTTGCATGAAGCTGCTATCAAGGGGAAGATAGACGTGTGCATTGGTAAGTGTCCATAACTTCTCATTTTGAAACTTTACCAGATATGTGTTTTTGTGCAGTTGTAATTGTTAATGTGCTGGACTTGAGATGAAAGGTATTGCTTGTGCTTAACAGCTGACTTATTTTAAACTAGCAGGTAGGTATAGCAAAGGTCATTTATGACTAACTCTTTTGTGGTGTATAATGCAAGCTTTGCTGAACTTGCATCTGGAAAATTAACCTGGGGAGGGTGGGAAAAGTCTCCTCCCTCATCTGTTAAATTACAGTATTCAAGTTCTGAATATAGAAGTTTGTATTGGTCACTCTCAAAATTAGTTTCATAAGGTAAAGTCTTTGCTTTTTGCGCTGCTCTATATGTCATCTTACTGGTTAGGAAGATGGTTAACCTTTCATTCTGTACAGTATAGGAAACATCTCACTAGTCCTTTGGAGCTTTCAAAAACAAGCTATAGGACACCATTGTTCACAGCGGTTAGGTATCTTCAGTGTGTGTGCTGCAGCATGAAGCCAAAGCAAGTTCAAATAAAATTGAACACTTCAATAATTTTAAATGTATCTAGAACATATAAAGAGATTTCAATCAGAATGTCTTTAACTTTTACAGTTTTTCTCAGTGTATTTAGTATTACTTTTCTTCTAAATGGAACTTCTACTTTTATTTTTTACGCTCAGATCAGTTCCTTGAACTTATCAATTGTGGTTCTTCTCACATCTACTAACTTTAATAAAATGGTCTGCTGAACGTTGTTTTTATCAAACGTGGAAAGAAAAGCTGGATTTTTAGGAACCACAGTTAAGATTATGAACATGAGATTTGTTTTATATGTTATCCAGATTAACAAGACACAATTTTCAGAATTTCAGATAATATCTATTTGCTTAAAGACTTACTATGTAGAATTCTTGCAGAGAAAGATACAAAACTTACAGGGCAACTTCTTGCACTAGCTTTATTCCAATACTTATGTCATTACTTGAGAACAACGCCAAAGATTGTGGGGAAAGGAAATTGGAGGAAACACCAAAATATACATTTTTAGTCTATTTCTTCTCTTTACAAGGGATGTGATGGACTTCATTTATTTTGTCTCTGAGTGCAGGGCAAAACATTTGTAGAACATTCTACAAAGTTACTCAGTATAGTTGGTTATGCAGCAGTACTGTGGGAAAAGATCCATTAATACAGTGGGTCCCAGTAAGAGTCTGTTGTGACAATGGAGAATGGAAAAGTAAGCTTAATTGCAGTCTGTAACTGAAGTTTTGTATGTGACTTAAAGGAAGTAATTACTTTGGTCTGTTCAGTCTGCTGGAGCCTGCCAGGCTTTGGGAACTGCTGGCTGAAAATAAAAATTAAATGGGAGAAGTCTGACAGTAAGAGGCTGAGAAGAAATGTGACCAGTAAAGGAGGACTTGTTTGCTTTGGAAAAGATTTGTCTTGCTTAGTGTTTTAAAGCAGTGTTATAAAGCAGGAGGGGGATGCAGCAGCACAGCTTTATGTTCGTAGGTGATAGGATGGAAGATGGTCGCAACAGAAGATTTTTAGGAATGAGAGGGGCAGCATCGGTAGTGTAGCTTTGAATGGTTTGTCTAAAGACTCTGTAGTAATCTTTGGAAGAGATGGGCAGATCAGATCAAGGGGACAGGTTATGCGGTACATGAATTTTTGTATACAACACTGGCAGTAATTTGAGATTATTCAGATCTAATTTCCATAATTGAAGAGCTGGTTATGCCTTTAAAGGTATGCTCTTTAAAGGTATGCTCTAATTCAGGAAGAAAATGTGGGCTTGATGAACGAAGTACAGAATCCTATTTATGGCTTGTATTACAGAGAACTTCATTTTGTGTTCTGTGCACAGGTTAGATCTGTGACTCTAAATGTTAGATGTTAGACTAACGGGATGATAAGTATATATAAAATATTCAGCAATTGAACAGAGCACAGAAATGCAGCACATCCATGAATCACGATTTTTTTGAGGAAAACTCAAGGCATTGAAGCAGAGTGGGAAGACCAGCAAAAACCGGGTAGTGACTACACTACATAGAATACTCTTGCATCTAGCACTGGCCTTGGAATGGAGTGCGTAGTTGTGCTAAAAGTACTGTGAATGCTCAGCTGTACAGCTGAGTTTAGACTGCTAGGTACAAACCCTGCCACTGGGAAGCTTATGTGGAAATAAGAAGTGTGTGTGAACTGATGAAAACTCATCAGGCTACGCACAAACTTCTACTGCAGGAAACAGCAAGACAGCAAATGATAGTGATATGATTTCTCGTGTTTCTGTGTTACTGATTGTGTATTACAATCCTAGGGCAGTGTAGGAACATAAAGGGAGAGAATGCAAATGTGCTGCGCTTGGAAGTGTAGGAGATCTTGGAGGATGGTAAGCAGTGCTCAGCTGGTTTGCTGACTCTCTCTTATGATGTATTTAGTCGCTGCAGATTTGTTTAGTTGCTAAGTAATTGAATCAATTTGCAAGTGTTGTTTGCTATACGTAATCAATTTTTGGACTGAATATATTCAAGCATTAAAATCAATTGTTAGATAGTCTTCTCCAGCATTTATGGCTTCTAGGATTGCTTTATCTGTCAGGAAGATGCATTTTCAGTGCCTGTGGACTGCTTCTAGAGCTAATGAAAAGTGTTTTTGTTCCTCGGTGTCACATTTGCTCATGGAATAATGAATGAATGAATGAACTCTGCAAAGTGTGTTTGGAGCAATGCAGCGAAGTCAGGGTAGTGTCTGTTCTGGAGATCAGGCTGAGGAGAAAGGATGATAGATTTCTTAATCTCAAAGTCTATACTGTGGCCAGGTCAAAGATCCATGTAGCTCCCTTTTTTCTCCAGCAGTGACGCATAGCAGATGTTCAGAGACTGAGTGGCTTGAGTGTGTCCTTCTTTCTGATGACAATCAGCAGTTTAGGAACTTGGTAAATTAGGGGCTGCATCTGGACTGTGTTGCATAGCTATTGATATACAAACTTCTTGAAAGAAGCATCTAATAACTTCTTAAATGTTGCTCTACTTTTGGCTTTGAAGGTGTCCTGTGGCAAGATAATTTCACAATTTAATAGTGTTAGGAAGAAAACCACCCTTCCTTTTCATTAAAACATTGTTTTTGGTGACTTACTGCAAACTATTCAGGATTTTTGTGAGAAATAGTCAACAGTCATTTCTATTTGCACTGTGCATATTCTTCCTGATTTTATTAATGATTTTATAGGCCTGTATTTTTTAATTTAATATTTTAAATTTTTTTTTTAAAATTTTTAAATTTTTTTTTAGGATGAGGGGTTGATATGGGAGGTACAGACATCAAAATTGAGTATAGTAAATTTATAGAGTTCTTTCTGTTTGGTTTTCTGTTGCTGAGCGCTGAATGGGAGGTATTTCTGAGTGGTAACAGCTCCTTTAAACTATGTGTTTGTGCAACACACAGTTTTTCTGTCAAAAAAAAAATAGGCTAAAAATAACCTTGCAAAAGCTGTGCTTATGCAGTCTGTCCGGGGTTGCTTTGTCCTCTACTGTGTGTGTTTCTGCAGAGGCTGTAGCTGTACTTGCAGATTTCCACCCCCCCAAATGGCTCTCCAGTTAGGTGTGGTAAGAACTATAGGACAGCTAGCCTAAAAGTGGTCTCAGGTATCATACACCTGCCTAGTTTTTAAGGGCATCCTTCACAAATATGCAGGCTATGAGCATCTTTCATGACGATGCCATGATTTATGGATCTGAACATAGAGGGTATTTTAGTAGTTTTATTGAAACGAGAAATACTAGCTACTGAAAAGCTCCCTTCAATGCTGTACAAAACTGTAAAAGTTTTTTTTAAATTACATTTAGTCCATGCAGTGCTAAGGATTCATCAAGAATTACTTACATGACACTAGACCAATGCTTTTACTGGCTTCCTCTGGACTGGTGGTAAAATTTCTTGCAAAGATCCTGTGGCGTGATGGATTTACTGTCGCAGTGCTGCAAAGTGATCTCTAATGGTAGTGCCAAGGTGCATTTGTGTCTTTTTGACAAGAGAACTTCTGTGGAAGTAGATTTTCTTTTTCTTTCTTTCCCCCCTCCTCCCCCCCCATTACTCTTTTTGCACTTGAAAGATACAGCAAGCAAGCAAACGAAAACACTTTTAAGCTAGCAGGTTTTCCAACATACAGGTCCTGCCCTTAGCACAGGGCTCACTGTTATTTAAACGTCTCCTTGTTAACATGTCAAAGCACTGCTCACCCTGCAGTGCTTCCTCACTACCGGGGAAAGAGAATTCATTAGCTATTACATGTCTTTAGACTGAAATATGTGGAGGGAATATAACGTGATCCCTTCCTGCAGGGTAGATAAACCTTCTGTCGTGATGGGGGAAAAAAAAAAAAAAATCTGTGAAAGGTAGTTTATGAGTAGAAGTAGTGCACAGTAAACCTGAAAGGAATTGTAGAAATGATAATTTGCCCGATCATTGAACTCCTTGTCTGCCTGGGTACCTTGCAAAGAAGATGTACAACCAATGGTGCGATTATTACAATTTATGATATTTTTGTCCCTTGACATTTTAGAATGCTCAAAGCATTTTGCCTTCCGAGCAGAGGAACTGTATTGCTCTAAAGTTAGAGCTGTGTCTGATTTTACCACCACCAGTTCTTTTTGGGGATGTGGTGATGTGAGGAGGAGAAGCTTTAGCATCTTAACTGAGAAAGATTACAATGACTATAGATTTAGCTGCTGGATTAACAGAAGCCTGTAAGAGGACTAGTAGCTTCTTACTAAGTATTAGAGGGGAACATTGGTAATTGAGGTACATTGGGAGCTGGTTATGCGTGTTGTTTGTTGGAGAGATGTACTGAATTCACAAAGAGAACTTGGAGAACTGGTGTTTTAGAGAGAAGCTTAGATTCAAAGAGGTATCCCAGGAATCTGATATTCAAAGGCTTGTAAAATCATTGGAAAGTGTTCTCAAGTGAGTACTTCCAAATAATTTATCTAAAATGTTTAACTATTGCTGCTGTTTACATTAGAAGATTCTTGAATATTGTTAATATTCCTGCTTTTACTACAACTACAGAGGAACACGCAACTACAGAGTTGGAGTATTACTGCTACTGACTACTTAGTGTGCAGTGGGGAGACAGTGACTTGTATTTGAACTTTAAGCTGCAGAACAATCTGAAGAACTCTAGACTGTTCCTGTGTACCAGAAACATGAGGTTTTTTTTCTGTTTGGAGGACACGAATTAATCCCTGCAATAGAGGATCTACCCTGTGTGTTGGTTGCAGTTGACATTGACATACAGAGCAAAGGTACCTTGTGATTTGATATGCTTAAGGCCAAGCAGACCTGGTTAACACCATCTATCTATTACCTGTCCAGATATACAAAATAAAAATCTTGACTATTCTTAATAGTATTTATTACTTAGATACTCTCTGATCGAAGCTGAATCTGTTGCTGTGGAAGCAGACTCATCAGACTACTCAAGTTATGAATTCTTTTGGTCTGTTTCTGCTCTGTAAGTGATAGTATGTGTGTAGAACTCTGTTTCTTTGAGTAGCAAATGTTTTTAAATTGTGTGCATACACAGTGGCTCAAAGACCTGATATGCTTAAGTGTACTGGTACCGTTTCTTCATGGGGTCTTTCTCAAATGAAGCTTGCTTGATAGCAAACATAGGATAAAAATTCCATGTTTTAGGTTGAGTGAAGGAATGCTGTGGCTTTCTCACTGGAGTTCTTGTTCGTGGTTTTAAGTAGTTTTATGTCCTCTAACCACTTATTTAAGCTACATCAGCTTCTAAACTGAATATTCATCGTAGAAATGAGAGCTGCTTCAGCTGAATCTTGGCTACGTTTCCCACTGTGTCAGTCTGTAGTTCAGACCTGAGAATAAGGACTTCTGTGTGAGCTGGTGGGGGTGGAGGAACCCATGGTTGAAATAATACATTGATAACTTGGAGGCATTGTAATACTGTTGGCATAGTAGCAATGGACTGGAGTATGAGACAATGGGGTTTTTGTCAAAAGTGACTACAGAAAAAGGTTTGGGCCACTTTACCATGGCATCTCCAACTGCAGTGCTCCCTGGTGGACTCTGGCAGGAGGGCGGAGGAAGGTCGATGATCAGTTCCTTACGTGAAGGATACCTCCTCAGTACAGCGTGCATGTGTAGGCAGCTGGTAATGTAGCGCGGGCTACAGCAGAGTTACTGTTGTGGGAAAAGCTGCCAAAACGAGATGGGGTTGTTTGCTGTAGAGGCTCCAGGGAATCCTTTCTGCTGGCATTTTGCAGCTGTCCACATGTAGCTATAATAGCTGCTTTATGAAGAAAATACCTGTGAACAGTGTCAGTCACCCACATGTGCCTGACAAAGACCTTGGAGTGCCAGGAGCCTTGAAATGAGTGGGTCACTGATGTGAAGTGGAAGTGCCCTACCACGTTTTTGTTAGAGGAGCAAGCATTGAGCTGGGTTAATGCAGAAGTTAAATCCTCTTCAGAAACAAAATCCTCCCTTGATAGCAGGGAGGATGATGCTTTGTACAAGTGAGCCTTACTTCAGGTGAGGAAGACTTGTCTGCAGGGTTATGCCAGTAAAATAACTTCTTGTTTTCGTATCTGGAACTAGTGGTGCTGAAGGCTGGTAAAACATTTCACTTTACTGTATTGCTTACAGTCCTTCAGGCTATCCCAAATTATGGGATTTGTACTGCTAAAAGTTGACTGAAATTCAACTTGATGAGAAGAGGCTGAGAAGAATTGCCTTGTCTGGGGTTTCATACACAGTGTATATTGTAGAAGTTGTGTCTTTCTGTTAAGTTTGAACTGCAGTGACAGTTAATATGTTACCACCTATCTGTGGGTTTTAGGCTTTTCATCTATTCTATTTCTTCTTTCTTAAAATTCAGGTATCATGAAAGTTGGTCTTTTTGCCTTGTTTGGCTGCTTAGTACAGGCGAATCTGTGGAGGACAAGAAGAATAATTTATTTCATGATGTTTCTTTAGAAGTGTTGATTAAATCGGAATCTGGTTACTTCCAGCAAAGGAGGTGGTACGATAACATGCAAAACTGTTGGAAAACTTGCTGTAGGGTGTTTATGGGATATAAGGCCTTCAAAAATACTGATGTTAACTATTAGCAACTTGAGAGGGAGGGGAAGAGGAAGTTGTGTATTATCCAGAACAGAGTAATGGAACAGATACTGCTCTTGCAGACACTGAAACTGCTTTCAGGTGTTCGATATCAATTTACAGTGGCTTTCTAAAGATCTTGCAGAAGTATTCGTTTTTATGGGATTATGCTTCTGATTACTGTAGCATATCTGCTTTTAGCTTCTCAGGAGGAGCCATGTGGTCTTAATGCAGTTTGTGTGTGGTTTAAAAACAAACTCTAGATCTATGTGTAGCTGTTAAGGAATAAACGAGTGGGGCCAATTCTAGCAGAGTTCTCAGATGTTTTCTTAGTCTAATGGAAAACATTGATTAAAGTATTACTACAGGATATAAAGGTCTTGTTGTAAAAATGTGCAGGCAATTAAATATGTCATATAGTGAACAAAGGAAGGTGTCTCTAATGATTTGGTCTTTCCGCAACTTAAAGCAAGTGTACAAAATGAACTGTGAGTGATTGAAGCCTACTGAACATAACGAGCACTTGCCTCTTCTTCTGTGTGGTCTTCAGTCTTTCGTGCAGCTAGGACTCATGGTGAACATAGACTCCTGCACTCCAGTAATTAATTGTTTTTCCATGTTTATACAAATGCACCACGCGTCTTTAATAAAGCTTTTCCTTTCTAGGAAAGGCTGAGGTGTCTGATGTGATTCCTGCTGTTCATGCTGCTGTGTGTGGTCTTCATGTTTTGCTGATGTCTTGTTCAAGGAAGCAGTATGAGTAATTCCTTGATTAGGCACTGTGCTCTTGACCTAGCTATGGTATTGAATACTGAACTTCTATCACAAGGCAGCCAAGAGAAACTGGCTGCAACAATTTGTTTTTATTTTCTTATTTGGGGTGATACAAGGATGGCGTGGGATGCAGGTGTGACCCAGGAGAGGAATCCACTCAGACTGGCCTAACATACGTGCTTCTCTAGCTTGAGACCCACAATAGTGATGATATTTTATCTGACAAACTGGGTGGTTTTTGCAACGTAGAATATTTGCTTGTCAAGGAGCTAATGCTAAATACGATAAGACTTGCACTGTTGTGTATCCACAGGGCATGGCAGTGAGCAGTTCTGGGACTGGAGATGAAATGGATAAAGCTCTGTCCTTTAAGAATAGAAAGCAATGCGACTGTTTTACATAGTAATGTGGTCTAAGATAGTGGCTGGGGAAAATTTCCAAGGCTGATACGTGTAGTACTGCTAGCCAGTCAGTTGTCAGTAGAGTTCTATATCTGCTTGAACTTAATGTGTTCTTAGCTTCCTGATGTTTACCTCAGAAACAGAATTTTTGAGAATACCCATGTCCTCTGGACAACCTGTAGCTTTAGCCGTGATTCATGGACTGATCAGCTTGGTATCCCTAAGATTTCATGTACTTCTTGTATTTCTTAAATATTTGGTAACTATGCTGTGGACTAATGATGAGTTTACAAAATTGGCACAAGGTTCAAGTTTTATGCAAAATATGCAAAAATTATTTGGCATATTGGAGCTTCTTTCATCTTAACAGCTTCATCTCTTAATCATATCAGAACGTTACTCTGTGTGTGTGTTCCATAGGGTGTGTGATTAAGATACCATCTCCAAGTCGTTGAAAGCTTGGTAGGCACTGAAATTCACCTCTGGAAAAGGCTATGCTCTTGGATTGTGACAGTTTTGTTTCGTGTTTTCTTTTGGTTTGGTGTTTTTTTTGTTTTCTTTTTTCTCTTTTTGTGCTCACCTCACTGAATGGTTAGTTGAGAGCTGCTGCTGGGGTTTGAATCTCTTCAATGCACATTTCTTCCGGTGCTAAAAAGAGAAACTGGTTTTCATTGTGCATGCACCTTTTCTGTTTCGGGAAAATGGTAGATGCAGGACAAGTTCTAAGAAACTTTTAAGACTCCTCAGTTTATGTTGCTTCCCGAGAGTTAGATTTTAGTGCACTGTCAAAATGTTTTTTGATAGCCACATAGCTGATTCCACATGCAATCTTTCACTGAACTTCCACTAGGACTTTTTTTTCCCCAAACTTCCAACTGGAAGAAATGGTTAGCATATGAAGAAGGAGATTGGAACTGATCTTTGGTTTCTCTTAACTCTCAATTCTTTTTCCTCTTAGGATCCTACTTGTTGGCCTGATTTGCCTCAGTGGCTGCTTTAGCTTTTCAAAGACACTGAAAGCAGAGCTCTTAATCTGTCAAGTGGGATATCAGGATTACAGCTGACATTTATTTGAATAAAATTTGAAGAAAGGTGAATTCATTCAGAGAAAAATGAAATTCCGACCAAGCAATGAAGACTTGTCCTTAAAGCAACTTTCAGCTTGGGGTAGAGATAAAATATAAATTGCTCAGACAGTAGGGCAGCAGTTGAGACTTCTATCTGTTCAATAAATAGTATACTAAAACAAATGTTTAGAAACTTAAGTTGCTGCAGAGTTGTTGCTTGCAAGTAAATGGGACGTGATTTAGTTGTGACATAATGAGACTTCAATCCGTACCATCTACAAATGGGCTAAGTGTATTTTGTTTCTTTTTTTAAAGCTCTTTTTGTTAAAGAGTCTTCTATTCCATTTTGCACAGTAACAACATATGTGTACGATGTGACTACTTGAATGCACTTAGGTGTTATTCTTAGGCTCCTGTGTGAAATGGACACAAATGGAAACATGGGAGGTACCCTCTGAACATCAGGAAACACTTTTTTCCTATGAGAGGGACTAATCTCCAGCACAGGTTGCCCAGAGAGGTTATGGGTTCTCCTTTGAAAATATTGAAAAGCCATCTGGACACAGTCCTGGACAACTGCCTGTAGGTGGCCCTAATTCAGCAGAGGGGTTGTTCCAGGTGATCTACAGAGATCCCTTCAGCCTCAACCATTTTGCAATTCAGTGTGATTTTGTAAAAAGAGAAATATGCATGCCTGCAAGTAAATGTGATTAAATAAATGCTTAGTGTACTGTCTTTTACTGCTTGTTAGCTC
>WHYT01015859.1:5026-45541 GCA_009806455.1 Tetrax tetrax
TTAATTTTTTTTTTTTTTTTTTTTTTTGTAAAGAATATTTTATTATTACAGGAAGCATAGACTTATTTATTATCTTGGTGACTTTTATATGTAAGATAGGGGAATAACAAACAAGATTTTTTATGCAGACATTTCTGCCTCTCAAAAGGTCAGCTGTCTCATCTACAAACAAAACTGCAGATATTTCAGAGCTTCAATATGCAGAAAACAAGATAATAGCTGTTACAAATATATGTATATATATAAGCAATAGACAACGTGGAAGACAGTAGATTACCGAAAGCCTTAGTTTCTTTTTCCCTAAGGAAGCTCACTATATCTTCTTACCCTTTTAGTGCTGTATGAGAAATGTTTAGTGTTGAAAAAGGAATAAAATGTTATCTGTGGTGATATGTCATGTTCTCCTGTGCCTAATGCTGTTCTTTGAATCTATTCTTAGATTTCCAGCACAGAAACTTTGAATACCTTTATATTAGTAAGGTCAGACACTTGAAAAATCCTGTTTAAAACAAAAAAAAAAAAAGAAAAAGTTATTGACTGTCTATAGTTCATATATGCTGTAGGTTTTAAAACTGACAGAGAGCTCTGCTTTTACTCAAAAATACTGATCTGTAGCTGCAGCTTTAGATGTATTTTTGGCTAACATTTGACAGAAGCTACTTCACCTGTTTCAGATGGTTTCAGATGTTCAGATGTTCAGATGTTTCAGATGTTTTTTTCATCTTTATATCTACATACCTTCTGTTTGAAGACAAGTCACACGAGTGGCTTAGGGATCAGGGTAATCTCATCTGTAAGGTTGTGATATGATCAATATATCCTGACCCAGGCCTCTACAGACCTAAGTCTACATCTGTAGAAATACAGCTACTGAGACAGGGAGTCCCTCCACTCGTGAGGCTCCACCAAGAGAGGCTCCATTACTGTTGTCTGTGATATACACGAGCATACCTGGAGGATGAGAAGGGAAATATCATTCTGCTGTGAGGCATTCACTCCTGTCTTTCTCTAGTGAGATGTTGTGGTTTTGTTTAGTGAGGGGGGCCTAAGGTGGTGGCTTCTGTAGGAAACTGCTAGAAGTCGCTCCCCTTTTTTCAGTGGACTTGGCCAGGCCTAGGGCGGACCTGCTGCTGGCCAAGGCTGAGTCGATTGGTAGCAGAATGTCCCATGATAATGCCTCTGCGATAACGTATTTAAGAAGGGGAAAACAGAAAAAAAAGGAGAAGAGAAGATGTGAAGAAGCTCAGCGGGGGCAGAGGCGCAGAGGGGGAGACGCAGGCCGCCGGGGCCTTGCAGGCCTCACCCTCTGGCCTCTCGCCAGGTGGCCGACTGGGCCCAACTCAGCCCAGCCTGGCTGCAAGAGGTGGAGAGGAGAGAAGATGGGATGGATGATGTGAAGAGATTCTGAGGGGCTTCTGCCAGCCTGTTTTGAAGAAAGAACTTTTCTTGTGAGAGAAACAGCTGTAGACACAAAGGTCTGTGAAGAAGGAGGGGGAGGAGTAATGCGGCTCCTGGCCAAGATTCCCCTGCAGCCTGTGGTGACGACCATGGTGGAGTGGGTTGTCCCCCTGCAGCCCATGGAGGTCCACGGAGGAGCAGAGATCCACTTGGAGCCCATGAAGGACCCCACACTGGAGCAGGTGGATGCCTGAAGGCGGCTGTGGCCCGTGGAGGGCCCGCTGGGACAGCTGTTCTGGAGAGACTGCACTCCGTGGAAGAGATGACCCACGCCAGAGCAGTTTAATGAAGGACTGTGGCCCATGGGAGGGACCCCACACTGGAGCAGGGGACGGATGTGAGGAGTTTTTCCCCCAACTGTGAAGCAGTGGCATAAAACAACGTGTGATGAACTGACCACAACCCCCATTCCTTCTTCCCCCCTGTGCCGCTCAGGAGGGGAAGGTAGTAGAGATAATGTTAAGCTTGGGAAGAGGGAGGGGTGGAGGAGTTTATCTTGTTTCTCTGTCTCATTATCCTGCTAGTTGTAGTAATAAATGAATAGTTTTCCCCAAGTCGAGTCTGTTTTGCCCATGACGGTAACTTTAAGGATTTCTTCCCATCCTTATCTCAAACCTCGAGCCATTTTTATTATATCATCTCCCCCTGTTCTCTTGGAGGGTGGGGGGAGTGAGAGAGAGACCTGCGTAGTCTGGTCCCGATCGGGGCTGAACTACGACAGGAGATCACACTTGAACTACTATTTTGTTTTACAGTGGGTGAGGTGAAGTCTTTATCTTGAATCTGCAGCTGCATTCTGGGATGGAGTCAAGGTCCTTGAGTCTGTAAATATACAAATAAACTACATAAGTTCTGAAGAGAGATGGGGCCTGAAGTTGTAAAAGTGAATATGAATAGAGGTAAAGTTTGTTCCAGCAGCCCTGCAATAGCATCTGCCATGCAGTTTGAAAAACGTATTTTCTTCCTCCTCTGCAGGCTACTTCAGTGAAATTTGGTTCATTTGCCATGGCTGTAGCCACTCTAGTACTAAGCATATGCACATTTGTGTTCTTACAAACTATTAGAGATTTGCTCACTGATTTTATTATGGCATTTATTGTTAGCAAGTCTTAACTCATCTAGATACAAGATAATGTGGATTAAGTGCTTTGAAGTGTTTTTCAAGACTGGAAACTTGTAAAAGTTAATACAAGTACGGAATGGGTTTTTCTATTTGTTTTGAAAGACTAGTGGTTCCCATATTAGATAGTGAAGAGCAACAGTGATTCTTGAAGGCTAAGAATTGTCATTTATTTCAGCAGAAAATAGTACTTTGTACCAATTTCTCCCAGCAATTCAAAAATGTACATATACCATAACTATCTGAATGGCTTAATTCAATGTTTTTCAAAATTTCTTCCTTTGACCACACAAATATATATTTTGTTTAGAAAGTCATTTATTGTTGTGATAATCAGCTCTTAAAACATGTATCAGCTTTCTTAGCTTAAAAAATTGACTTGCAAGTCTCTTTTTTTTCTTTTTATTTTAAAATTATTAGCAATTACTAGCAACCTACATTCATATCTAGATAAGTGCCTGGAAATTTAGATACTTAAATATTAACCTAATTATTATCCAGTAGTCCTACATGAGTTTTTGAGTTTTTTCATTCTGATACTTCACTTCTGTATACTAACTAAAAAGTCCAGGTAGCTGTTTGCTTTGTTGCAGGTTATGATACTGAGCAGAAATAAACGAAATAAAGAGGATTTATCTTTCCAAGACAACCAAACCCTTCAGAATTAACAAGAAACCTTTCACACTTCTTCCTTGGAGTGAGCTGATTCAGTACCAAGTGAAAAGATCTCAATATATCCTTTATTACAGAGAATTTTCCTCAAGAAAGGGGCCTATTTCTGTTTATAGTTAGGAAGAACTGCAAACTTGGTGCTTCTGTCCTCGAGCCTTAGGAAAAAGAACAAAATCAAACTGTAACAAACCCAGACAATCTTTGTGCTTCTTACTGTACAGTTAAAAAGTTGAATGTTGTTTCTAGAATACGGATATTGTTATGTGCCGTTTTAAGTATAACAGATAGAGAGATATCTCTACTGAAATAATTTAAGAAAAGAAGGTAATATTGAAAGTAAGGATACATAGCAGAGAGAAGATTGTTTAGTGCATAATGAAATATTAATGGAGACCTTCAAACAGGAAAGAAGTTGTGAGGAAGTATGCAAATAAGTGTTAGGAGTGATTAGAAAGACTAAGGTGACTTAAGTGATGAGGGAAAACAGAGAATGAGTGCTTCCTAAAGCATTTTGATTCATTTAGTAGTTTGTTGTGTTCTTTTTCTTACGGTGGTAGAAATTGTGCTTTTATGGTAGTATGTAGAAGAAAATAAATTAATATACACGCAGTTCATGGAAAATGTAAAGAGTAGGAGTACTTGACAGTGCCAGCCTTGCTTTTCTGTGACAACGTAAGGCTTTTGGTCATAAGTCATAATCCTTGACAGTGCTATTATTCATTGATTGCTTAATAGACACTACTGATAGCAGAGTGGTTTGGCAAAAATCAGTAAGTTACTGTAATATGTGGTTATAAGCTATCCAGGAAGGAAATTTAGGGCATGGAGATTGGGAGAGTTTTCATTCATACAAAAGATTCAGGGTCTGAGATCAACTTAGTGAGAGACTATGGAGCAGAACACACATGGTCTGAAAATGCAAGGTGTCACAAATGCAAAAATACAAACATGTTATCCAATTTCTGCAATGAAACAGGATACTGACTGCATGATAGGAACAAAACTAGACTAGATTTCTGAGGCTGGCAATAGAGCAACAACAAGCAACAAGGACACCAGTGTTTCAGTTGATAATAAAAAAAAGAAAAGTTGATTGGAAGTTAATCTAATCTAATCTCACTTTTCCTCACAGTTAAATTATAATTTAAACTAGATCTGATCAGCTGAGGCCTGGATGTCTGTAATTTCCTGTACCTATCAATAGTGGTTTGCATTTTTTGTCACATTACAGAAAGAATTAGCTGCCTCTCCTCTATGTGTGAAAAAATGCAGAACAGCCAAAAGTTTCAGACTGAATATTTGTTTACAGGCAATTTCCTCTGAGAAATTCTTTTTCACTCAAAACTGAGAAGTTACTCTTGACCTTGGCTGAGATTGACTGAATTATTTGGAACCTTAAATTAAAATCCCCAAAATCAGACATATAGAACATGAATATTTTTGGTGTTCATAACGAAGACTTATAATCACACTACTGAATATGAGTTATTATAGTATAGGCTTGAGTTATTATTTATAGGCTTGAATATTCTATTGTAATGGATTGATCTGGAAATGTTTATGTACTAAATTCCTAGATCTGAAAATTCCATAGATTTGGTGTCAATACAAGCATTAAGTCAGTGAAACATGACTAAAGTGAACATCTATAAAACTGGCTTCTTTTCACCTAGAGAATTTTTGGTATCTAAGTCAAGGACATTTCGAAAAATGTAGAACTATTCTATTTACTACAATGGAAGGTTATTAATAAAGTTGTATAAAATTTTTCCAACAAGCAGCATATATATATATATAAAATTAAGGGAAGAGCTAGTGGAATAGGCAAAATAATTATCTCATTTATTGAATTTGGTGAGATAATTCAGATAATATTGCATGCTTTGTAAAAATAAGATTTATTTCTTAAACTCTGTATTAATTTAAAGTTTAATCTTATATTAATTGAAGTTAGTTTAAATTAACATTTAAAATTTCATCTCAGAAATATCCAAAGTTTCAAGTTTTTAAAAAATGAAATATTTTTTCCAAAGCTGTCACTAAGCAGCATTCCTGCTAGGTGTAAAACTGCCTCTTTGTGTTTGTTATGAGATTTTTGCCTTTATGTGAGAAAATATTATGAGATTACTGGAATAGATTAAAAAATCATTTTCTCCTCGTCATAAACTGCTCAGCTTCTTAGCTTTACTGTCTGTTATTAGGAGTAGAAAACATTGCCAAAGCAACAGAAGAGAAGTGACAGTGGCATGTATAAAGAAAATGCAGCTAGGCACGTCGAAACAGGCGATGCTTCCAACCATTTCAGTGACTTCTGTTCCACACATGTCCAGCTTGGATTGGCAGTAGCCTGTGTCTATGCCAGAGCAACTTCAGAACTCCTCAATAATAGCATGAAAAAAAATCTCATTGATCTCTGCAGAATATTGCTGTTATTTCAAGATTTATTACTTGCAAGAAGAATGATGGACAATTATTTTACACAGTGTGTTCTCAGAGCATTGGTATCTTGTCCAAAAATATTACAATTCTGAGCCTTCAGGAGATCTAGGTTTTAAATAGGATTGCACATGAAAGAGAAGAGCTAACGCAATGTTCTAATGAAGCAATGCCCAACGCTTGACAGACCTGGTAAGCTTTCCTCCATGCTGCTTTGGTCTTTATTTCTGATTGGTAGTGTTGTCCCAGTTAGTTCTGGGCAAGCCTCATCTACTGAAATGATCTCAAGAAAAGAAGGATCTTTTAACTTAGGCCTGTGCAGGAGGACTGAAGATTCATGTGACTTAAGTCCTTTATCCATTTTTTTTTTTTTCATTATGCCTCCAGGATGCACTTCAGGATGTGGACTTTTGTATTTGTAGGGCAGCTTTTTGTGTTAGTCTCTCCTGTTGCCATGGAAATAATCTAATGCATTTTTGGCAGTTTTTGTCTGTTGTTAAGCATTCCATTCTATCTTCATGTCATAAACACAGTACTGCTCTCTTAAAAAATACAGACTTTCCAGTATCCAGTTTTTTCTTTGCTGTCTATATATTATCGGCAAATGTTCTTTGTACTTTTTGTTTCCCTTTATCAGTATAAATTATCTGTTTCTAAATCTAGCTTATTCATTGGACTTGATGATCTTAAACATCTTTTCCAAACTGAAAGATTCTATGAATATATGAGTCCTAACATTAAATAGCCTTTGATTTGACTATTTTCCTTATACTTAGTATGAAAAAGGAAAGATACACCAATGCTACTACTGTAGCTTCGGT
The DNA here is from genome assembly GCA_009806455.1 of Tetrax tetrax. Lineage (NCBI taxonomy): Eukaryota > Metazoa > Chordata > Aves > Otidiformes > Otididae > Tetrax > Tetrax tetrax. The sequence continues at coordinate 11,534 of WHYT01015859.1, forward strand.
CAAAATTTTGATGTTGATTATTGTGTGTGAAATAAGAAAGAAGTATGATGTACGACAACATACCAAATAAGCAGTCACTATACGTTAAATAATATGTAAGAAAATAAACAGCAAAATACTGCTAACAATATAGATTTACTTTGATTTGCACACATGACATAGAACTTATATGCTGCAGATATCATCTGCAAGAGGATGAGTACTATGTGTTCATGAACGAAATAGTAAAAGACCTTGTGTTCCTACAGCAAGACTCCAGGTGCAGATAACCAGGGATGTAAGCCTGTGTTGCCACATAGAATGAAAAACTAGTGTGTCAAATAGAGTACAAAATATTTAGCCATATTCCTCCAATGAAGCAAAAGCAAAAATTTCTTTTTGTTTTAGCAGAAGATAACCACTACTGCTTCACTTATTATTCCTGTACTATTTGAGATACATAAATATACTTCATTTATGAGCTTTATCATTTAAGGAAATCAACCAGCTAGCATGCAGGAAAATCATCACATAGATGAGGTAACTTTTCTATACTACATACCAGTGAGTCCTTAAATTGAAGTGTTGTGTCTAGATTCTGCAATTTTGAAGGTTGTGGACTGATTGAAAAGTGGAAAGACTGAAAGAGGAAACATTTATAACATGTATAAAACATAGATTCTGGAGGAAAGGAATTTTTCCAGGAAGGTAGGAGGGAAGTAGCTTCAATTATAGTAAAAGAGTCTTGGTTAAAGGAAAACACTTAGAATATTCCTACCAATAAACCTACTAAAATGTTGATGAGAATATTCTGATGAGACTATGGAGCCACCATTGATGGAATCTCAATCATTGGAGACTTTTAAGAAGAGTTCAGACAATTATTAAGTAGAAATAATGAAGGTATAATTAATCTTGCCTTCAGGCAAGAGAATGGATCCTTTCCAGTTTATTCTTTAAAGTTATTTCTATGATAGATGTCTACAAAGTTGCTGCTTTCTCTTTCAGATTTCTCTTTTACAGGATATCTATTTTGAGCAGAAAGCACTTTTGAATCCCAAATTGCTTGCCTTTGACTGTAACAGTCCTTGTTGGCAAGTCAAGGATTAATCTTTTGTTACAGGTACTATATTTCATAAAACAGTATTCCTCTGTCTACAGTGGGCCATTTCTGTCAGTAAAAATGCACAGCACAGTCCTTTAGTGCTCAAAAGTGCAGATTAAACCTCTTTAATCTGACACAGTGAGTTTAAGCAGAACAATCTTCTGTGTCACTCCAATACACGTGTATTTTCTTAGACTGAAAAGCTCATTCATGTTACCAGTGATGCTGTGTTAGTATAGACAATGCAGAAGATGCCAAGCAACTTCCTGTGTCTCTTTAGCAGGTGTTTGCTGTGTCTTGTTTTCTGCAGCACCTTCCCAAGGTTACTGCCATTTCAGTCATCCCTCTTTTTTTTTCATGCTGTGGATCTGCCATCATTTATGCAGGGATCTGCTTTTTCTTAATTTTTCATTATTATGGATAAAGAGCCCAAGGTACTGGGATTCCCACTAAGTCATCTTGTGGCTCACCATCTGTCCTCATGCCACTGAAATTCTTGTACATCTGTGGATGGTGAGCAGCCCATCAAAAAAAAACTGAGGCAATCAAAGCTCTGCCATCTATCTAGAGTGTTCAGAAAGTATTAGTCATCAACTAGGGTTGAGCATCACTTTCTGCTATTCATCTGACTTTTTATCTCAGGCAACTGTGCAGTGACTTACAAGGAGAGGAGCTATTAGATGTCCCTACCAAAGTATCCTGGAATGAATGCAGAAATTTCCCAGCTATTCATAGTGCTTCAAACCACAGCCAGAACAATCTGACCATATTGCTTCTGGACACCTTAATGCTATAAATACTAAAATGAATATTTGCAAGATTTTTTCCAAGTAGCAAATGATCCATGAGTATGGAACCATGAGAGAACTGCAAAGGTTTGCCATAAGAGGAAAAGCCTTACAGTGTCTGGAGTCCTCTTGCAACTACTAGGATCCAATATACTTTTATCTAAGGTGTTATTAAACTGCATGACTTTGGCATCCTCTGTGTTCCTCAAATCTTACAGATTTGCTGTGAGAAGAACACAGGACACTGAATGCTTCCTAGCAGTTGTAACAAAATCCATGTGCTCTGGAACTGTCTTTTTCAGTTCATTTTTTTTCCTGAATGAAATTAAGGTCATGCATTCCAAGATTTCTCCACAATGTGAATTAAAACATGGCAAAGAGAGGTGATTGGAGATTCACTTCAAAAGCACATTCCTTCTCCAAACTAAAATGCTAATGTATCCTCACATTTAAAATTTCCCATCCTATTCTAAATCCTGATTAAACTTGTAAGTCTAATGTAGTTCTGAAATGTTTTACATGAAAAAAAATGATTTAAAATTTAATGTGTTCTGAGTAATCTTATTGCATGTATTTGTTGCAAGGACAGAATCTTTGGAGTGTAAACAACTTAAAAAACAATTGTTTACATAAAAAGAAATCCCTTGGTCTGCTTAATGGGTCACTTAACCCATCTTCATAGTGCATTGATCAATTATTTTCTCTGTGCGCATACTCACACTGTTATAATCTGACCTGCTGAGATGTTTACACTAAAATGAGTTATGAAAAAAATAAAAAGAAAAAGGAATTTCCTTATTGACCTGTGCTATTGGGTGATCTGCAGACTCAAAAGTAAAAAAAAAAAAAAAATACCTTTTGCTTAGGGTTGTTTATTAGCTGATTGACTTACAAAAGTTATGAATGCATAACCTTCACATTTCACATTAGCCAGTACTATCTGAAAAGAACTATTTCTTCCATTACTGAAGTGCAACTCTACCTTTGCCATGTAAATTGCCAGTCTTTAAACAATACTATTTAAAGGGAGGAAAAATTTGGGAAATAAGTGCATCTTATTGTGACTTTCAAGGAAACGTAGATATGTGGCACATAAAAATACAGTTGGCACTCCACCAAGACACCAGAGCTAATGTTCTGACACAGAAAGTACTGGGGAGGCAAAATGATCACTGATTTTAATCACCTGATATCTGAACAGCACTTTGAAGAGGTAAACTGCACTCTCCTATTGTTATTTATTTAATATCTCAACCAGCCCATCACAGATGGGACTCATCAGGATATACAACAGAATTAAGACTTGTTGGGTAAACTTGTAGCGAAAAAGGGTAGAGACAAGAAATATATGTCCACTCTGGGATGTGGGAAGACACAACAACTGAGAATGCTAAAGAGAAGTCAGCAATCTTGATTTATAAAATGTGTTTTCTGCCTTCTGCTGGAGACTGAGGGTTACTCAGTTACCTCTTCTTGATGTTAAGCACAGGCAGATAAGATTGTCTCTTTAACCTTCATTATTAAATGTCCGTGTGTTCATCAAAGGCAGATCAGAATTCAACTCCTGCTCTTGAATGGGAAGCTCCACATAGTGATGCTCTATAACATAGGATCATAGAGGGATCTCAGCATTCTTAAAAAGTAGGAATAAAAAAAAACCCCAAACTTCTCTCTTTTGAGCTGAATAATCGCTGCACAAAATTCCATGTTTCAGTACTTGCCTCATTCGGACATTTAACCACGTCACTTCAGTAGCAGAACAGCATATGATGTGCTACTAGCTACCTGGGCCTCTCATGTCAGCCTAGAGTAAGGAAATTACAAATGTATGAAAATTTATAACAAAAATACAAAAAAAACATAGGTTATGCTGTATTTCTTAAAATATTTGGTTGTTTTTCCTAAATTTACTTAAGGCTCATATTAGATTCTTCCATTTCACCCATTTTACAACTTGGAAATTAAAACAATGTAACCAATACAGATATAATCTTTAATGTTTTTCATCATAAAATCAAAGCTTGGAAGAAACATTACATAACAGGTAATTGTTGGACAGTTAAAGCTGTGTTTTGGTTTGGTTTTTTCACATATAGAGATATTAAAAAAAAAGTAATTTGGTCTCCTATAAATCTTAATCAATATTAGCTGCCCAAAAACCAAATCATCTAGCTTCATCAGCCAAGGAAGACAAATAAGGACCTGTAGGTGGGGATTTTTTAATCCTAAAATGTATGGTGTAAAAAGTTAGAAGATATTAACTCTACTGTGTGTGCTATGCCACCTCAAATTGCTTATACTGTTATGTTTGCCACACAGATGGGATAGGTTCTAAACTTTGTAAGCATTTGTGACTTGAAACAAAAGAAAATTCTAAAGTGATTCTATAAATTTATCAGTATTATAATGAAATGTGTACAGCAAAGCTTCCATTATGTCAGATTCAATGAAGTCATGTCCCTGAAGAAGGAATCAAGAAAACTGTAAGACACTTCTGTTTAGTTCTGATCTAAAGTGGTGATTTTTCTGGGCTTTCAAAGAGTGATCTGCTGATAGAGCACCTCAATCTGAGCTAAATGTTTTAAAAAGACAAAATAGACCTATTATCTTTCATATGCAGCTTTTCAAAATGCATCTTAGATGAGAACCCTGGATGGTTCACTGCACCTTTAACAAGCTCAAAAAATCTTTAAAGTATTGAGCATAGACAAGGGTAAACTTGTTGAGATGGAAATTAGGTCATCTTATTTCCCTAAGAACATTTTCCTTGAAATAAACATCTCTGCATGTCATTTTTTCAAATATTTTGGGGATAGCTTAACGATTCCAGTGTATTTAAAGTTAAGGCTCTTTAAAAATCAGGATAACTTCCTTTTTTTTTTGTATTTGTTTCCTTTGGAGTTTCGTTTTTCTGATAGTGCTGGTAACCTTTCCTCTCTAGGTGGATAAGTACTTCCCCTAGATTTCTATCACTCACACTGGGAAAATTTAGATCTCCTCAGTTAAAATCTTTTTTTTTTTTTTTTTGACAGTTTTTCAGCAAGCTCAAAAGCAATTAGTTAATGGTAATTTACAGTTAAAGATGTTTTGCATAGACTAATGTTTATTTTTAAATTTCAGCATGTTCTTTCCTCATCAGTTTTAGCTGATTGGGAGAATTTTTAGAATTATTTTTTTCTAACCCAATGTTTTTGACTCCAGAATGCTTACTGATCCTTCTCCCCTTGTAACCATGGATGGGAAGATTTTAATAATAATCATGATTATCTTTTTTTAATCCCTGATAAATTCATGGTCCTATATATGGGACTGTCCTATGTAGAAATATAACAATCTTAAGAATCAAAGTCCTAAAAGACAAGATCTATCAACAATCTTAGACAGACAATAAGTAAGTAAACTGTGAAAAGCATGGAAATAATGTTTCATTTCCCTCACCTTGTGATTTGCAAGATGTTAATATATGTGTGAAAAGTAGTGTTGTATGATATCTATAGATTGTGGCATTTGTACACAGTACTCTGTGGATTTCTGTCTCCAACAAACTGCACAGCAGATGTCCTGTGGTCAGTAACAAAAGTCTTTTCTATGTGAACTGGCTCAAGACGATGGGGAATATGTAATTTGACTAATGGTAGGGATACGCAATTTGCCTAAGGTTTCTTTTAAAGTTGCACTTAAAATTGTCATTTATATACAATTAGATCTTCACTGTATCTTTTAATCTTAATTAAATCCCTGCTGTTACTTAATGTGCTTCTGCCCTAAGATACCTGTGAACTGTTAGGGTTATATAGACCAGGGAGATATGACGTCTAGAAAACAGAGATACAAAATACTACGCAGTAGAATATTTCTGATATGTAGAGTATTTCTTCTAAATTACCTTCACACCACAGACTTTGTTAGTTTCAGTACCCACCTCATTGCAGTGTCCAAAAAAATAAGAAGGTACAGAACTGTAAGCCAATTGCTAAAAAATCAGTCCAGAAACGGTCCCAAAAGAGAAATTAAAGTTAGCTTTGCCATTTTAATAAGATTATAGTATGATAATAACTTACAATTACAAACTATTAGAAATAAACAAGTCTACATTTCTCAGGGGTTTTTGACTGCTTTTGTGAAAAAAAAAAAATTGCGTGTGTAAAAAGCTAGGAATTGCTGCTCTGTTCAGCTTTCAGCCACTATATTCTCTCAAATAGTGTCAGTGAACAAGTGTTTTCCACTTCTAGAATATGGACATCTGCAAGTGCAAAAAGGTATTTTAGAAATGAAAAGTTAGTATCAATTTCCTTGGCTGATCAAGGAGTGTTTATGTAATAACTAATATCAAATATTGCTTGAACATAGAAGACAAAAAGCTTATATTAATTGTGAAAATATCAATGTTGTATTTATGTCTTGCAGGTTTTTCTGTCTATATATCTCTATGTGTCTACACCTAGTTTGAAAACCTTACATTACACTTTTGAAAGTCGGTAGTAATTAAAACAATAAACATTTGTCATTGTAATGACACTCCCGGTGACTCCTTTCAACACCTATGTATTGTAACTGAAAGATTAATTTCCCTTTCTAGTTTGCATTTACATTTACAGGAGATTGTCTAAAATGGCTGGGCTTGCGTGGTATACTTCTGTGTATTTAGCTGTATACTTAACTTTTACTAAACAGCTAAGAAGGAATTGCTCCACTTTTACTGTCTTCTTTCTTCATTTTTGCATTTGCAGATTATGTCCAGGCTGATTTTTTTAAGGTTTAACCGTTTATTTTAATAGTATCAGCTAGTTATCTCTAGAGCTATCTCTCTAGTTAGTGTATCTGAAGCAGTGTTTCTCAGTCTGTGACCATATAAGGAAGTGAAGGTTTAGCTACATTTCTAGATTGTTCTGTTATAAACGCAAGGTAATGTTAGAGTAGTATATAGCTCAAGAATTTTTTTCAAAAGGTGAAGCAAATTCCTAATCTAAAATGCTGAGAATCTCTGGAGTAGAACATTCATCACAATATCTCTTAATTCTGATTACTTTTCTAATCGGTATGCATCTCACACCTAGATTTAGTATTGATCACATGAAATGGGTGGTACAAGATTAAAAAAAAAACAAAACCAAAAACTACAACAAACTAAAAAACTAACAATTAGCTCTCAAGCAGTTTCTACATTCAGTCTTGGATCAGTTTCTCAGCTGCTATGCTGAAAATCCAACGGAAAGTTATTTAAGTTAGTATTTCCTACTTAACTTGTTCCACATGTATTTTTCTGCTTATAGCATTTTCACTCTATAGTTCACATTAAAAAAAGGTAGGGATGGGATACCGTAACATGTCTGTGTTTTGTTCATTTTGCTAGAACTTGAAAAGGCAGTTCAGCATAACTGATTTACAAACTGAAACAGCTTTATTGTTTGACATTTTCCTTCACACAGAGGAGCAGTTCTTTTAAGTAGTAAATAGCTTTACATAGTGTCTGTGTCAAATAAAAAAATGTGTGAAAGACCTGTTTCTTGCTAAAACATCTTCAAAGTCATCAGACTACTATGAATAGATCTCTTTTCATTCTTTCTCTCATACCTCCCACTGTTAAATAGAACAGGGACTTAAAAGTGTCTAGAAAGAGTATCTTAGCCAAGAATGAGTTGAAATAAAAATGGAAACTAAGGGAAGCCTTTGAATAGTAAACTTCTGTATATCTTTCTTACTCTTTTCTTTCCATCACCATATTCTTGGATTTTAGAATACAAGTAGGTTTTTAAAAACGTATCTCAAAATTAGATTACCACCTGACTATCCTGGAAACTATATTTTTCTTCAGTTGTTTCATATCCATATTTAAATGTACCTTGGAAATAATTAATTTTTAAGAAAATAATGTCACAGGCTGCTTCTCAGATAAATTTGTAACTCTGATATTAAGATCAAAAGAAAAATAGTTTCCAGATTTTCTTCTGTGCCAAAAGTTTGTATCTCCTTCAGTAATTCCTGCTTGCTCTGGATTAAATAACAACAAATAAGTGTTAAACTTACTGATATGTCCGAAAACATATTTCTAGTTTGATAATTCTTATTTTCTATTTTTCCTGAGTATAAAGTAAATCTATTGTAGAGATTTAACTAAAACTAGAAAGAAATAAACTTGAAGCAGAAGGAGGTAGATTTAGATTAGACATAATGAAGCAATTTTTTACAGTGAGGGTGGTGAAACACTGGAACATGTTGTCCAGAGAGGTGGTAAATGCCCCTTCCCTGGAAACATTCAAGGCCATGTTGGATGGGGCTCTGAGCAACCTGATCTGTTTGAAGATCTGTCCCTGCTCCTTGCAGGGGGTTTGGACTAGATGACCTTTGAAGTCAACCCTAATAATTCCATCATTAAACAGAAATCAGTTTTTCACTCAGCTTATTAAGCAATGCAAATGCCTTCCAAGATTTTAACTTTTTTTTCCCCTGCTTTAGATGAGTTTCAAACAGCATACGTGTATGAAGACTTTTTGTCCTGAGAGAGACATGTGCAGAAACTATTTAAATAGAAATGTTACATGTTACTGAAGAAGACATTTTTCATTTCGTGTCAAACATGCAAACCATTAAAAATAAGAAATCTCTCCTTGAAAAAGTCAATAGGAAACAGATATCTTAACATCACAACTTTGCTTCTACTGTAGGCTAAGAACAAGTAGTGCCTCTGTAGATAAAAGAGTCCTTGCTCAATGGCATATAAATCTCAGTAGGAATGTTGGAAAAGAGTTCAAGATAAGAAAAAAGTCCAAGATAGAGGCTTTTTTTTTTCCCCAAATATTCTTCTAATGTAATTCTATTGCACCAAGTAAGACCACATAAAGATTTTTTTTAGAATTCTAGATATTTTGCAACAACTCTGAGAACAACAGGTAAAACAAAACCAAATTTCACCTTTAACAAGCATCCTTGCCACTTATAGCATTTTAGCTTTAATAAAAAAAAGGTAGTTGTCTACAAGAAAGTTCTTGTATCTAATTTTAGTGAGTAGATCAAACTGGAACTCTTTTGAGGTAAAAAAGTTTTGTAGAAATTGGCATTTACTGCATCAGAAATACATCAGCTTCAACAAAATGTAGACTATGTTCTGCGTTCTAAAGAGAAAGGAGAGCAAAAGTGAGAGGGGCAATAAAAAATAGCTTCATTAACACTATAAAGTAACAGAGAACTTTTAAAATTATGTATTGCAAAGGAATAAAGATGGATCCATCCCAAAGAAATATTAAGCCTGAGTTGCTCAGATGACATATCCCCAAGTTCACATACAGTGTTACTAACGCCATAGAGGAACCGAAAGGTATGCAGGTGTAGTTGGTCTTCAACTATCCGCATGCAGCAATTCAGCATATCTATCCCCATCTACCTTCTCTGTGACCTGTATGCAGAGTGTGTAGTACTGTACTATGTTAGTCCTAGTATCCTCCCCACCACTTTATTATTAATGTAAAAAAAAAATTATATTTAATATCCTATGCATCTTTCTCTATATTGGGTAACCAATTGTTATCTGAGTATCTCTGCTCTTCATATCAAGTTCTATATCATGATCTGCTGCTTTTTATATTTTTTGATCATTGCCCCTATATTATTTTTTCAAGGTAGTTTCAGGTACTGGAGGTTCTTGATATTTCATTTACACCAAACTGTTCAGTGTATTACTCCTCCTAAATACTCTATCTCAGAAAATATATTAATTCTTTCTTTTTCAAAAGGTATTGATATAGAATTGAGGGGAGAATAACATATTTTATGTCCTTGAAACAGATTGTTCTTCACAGCTTTGTGAAGACATAAGACAAAAGTCTGATACCTACTAAGAACAGAAATCTTTACAATAATACAAGTAGTACAACTGATTACAATAATATTGAAATAAACTTCAAATTTTCAGTATTGAATAGAGTTAGCTAAATATTTGCCCCTATTCTTTACCAGTATTAAAGTTTATACTACTGCAAGTAGGATATTAGTGTGTGATCTATATTATCAGGTAATTTAAAATGACAATTTGACTCTGAGAAGGAAGAAAAACTTTCCTAATTTTAATCACTGAAAGTGAGAAAAAAATATTTTTCTCTGTGGGTATATATATCTCTGTGTGTGCTATCTTCCAACAACATACCTGCAATGTGCCACGTAAATATCAGTGTGCATAGAAGGGCTCACCGTAGCTTAAAAAGCACAGACCAAATGAGATTTCCTCTGAGTATGTATATGTATAATTGTATATATATCTTCCTGTAGTTTACTAGAATGTTGCCAAACTAGGAAGAGATCTAGACAACCACAGCAGAGGTCTACTTAATTATTATCTGTACATGGAAATTTACTTGGCTTTGCAGCCTAAGCAGGGGTAAGGGAGGACAGATAAAATGCAGTGTCTGTGCAGTTTATTTTCAGTGGATCCTGCAGGTTACCATGCTTGGCTGTCAATGTTTGCCTGTATGTAATAGGATGGAAAAGAAGCGTCCATCTCTGGCAAAAAATATCGCTTGAGGTTAAGAACTTTCTGGACATTGTACATGTTACTGTCTCACTTATCAGGCAATAAAAGCAGTCCTGGTAATTTTGTTCAATGGGTTGTAAGATGTTTCAAATCAATCCCTTTAAGTACCTCAAGAGAAAGACTCTTCATTTGGAGAGAAGCTCCGAATCAAACGAGATTGCTGTCCAATTTGGATCATACTAGCTTCTAGGGAAGGTTTTCCCTTGCAAAAGTTCATTATGAAATCAGGGCTCTGCCCCTAAACATCTGCTGTTTATACAAGTATTGGTAGTTAATTGAAAAAAATGCGCTCTTGTACAATCTATAACAAACCCTGTTTTACAGAATAGGAAATAGAAGTGCAGACAAAAACTTCCCAGGTTAGTTCTGGCTACTTCCTCAAACAGGTTAAACTTTGGGCTCAATTTTTTAGCTTTGAAGTCCAAATAACTGTTTAGTACTCCTACCATCTCCTTGTTATACTGAAGACCGGGTGAAACTTCTTTGTAACTGAGGGACATTCCAGAGGTGTTTGTTTTGTATTTTTTTTGCCTGGTGAGGTAAGGCAACTGAAAACTTTCACCATGACCACTTTATGTTTGAGTGCTTCCTGAAAAGTAAAGGTGATTTAACCTGTGGATTGTTTGTAGTTTAGCAGAATAGCTCATCTGGCAGAGGTCTGATCCTGAAGGTTCTCCTCTTTGAGGTAACTTAAGAACACCTAGGAAGCAAGCTGTGTGGTTTATTATCACAATGGGATCAGCTTCTTTTTATGGAGTTCCTCAAATTTTCCGCACTGTGTTCATCATCATAGCCCATCAGCATACAGGATCTGTATATGTGCAACAAATCTGTTTCTTGCAGCTTGCTCCAGCCATGGCTGAGCTGAGCTTTTTATTTCTTTGATAATCAAAGGCTGTGAATGCATCACTCCTTTGCCACTTGAAAGATAATGTGGTTCCCCATACCACACAAGGTGGCCATTGCTAATGTAAAGAATTAAATGTTTTTGAAGAGACACATAAACAGCATAAATTTTAATATTACTGAGATCTATTTGTAGGTTTATGCCTCATGAATGCCACATTAGTAAAATGCACGAGTACCGTGAAAAGCTATGCACTCAGTATTAAAGGAGAATAAAAATGAAATAGTAACTTTTCTGTCTTGAAAATAATCCTGCTACAAATAGAGCCACATTGCAGTGGGTTTAATTTTTAACTCAAGTATTGTTTCAAATAAGACATTTCTTTTAAATATACTGTTCCTTCTCACTTTAGTGCAGCTGCCACTTTAGTTCAGCTAGAAAATACATTAGGGCTCAAAGGAAAAGTAAAATCCAAATAATTTAGAAAAGCTTACTTAGGAATAAGAGACAGTCAGGAAACACCAACAGGGACAAAGTGTATACACAAAGTGATCAACCTCACTGGCTTCTATTGTGTTGCATTCTGTTAGGGATTTTATCCCATGAATTTTGATTCATAAGAGTGATGTAGACAACAGGCAATTCATGGTTTGAAGGAATAAATTCATCAGTGCAAAACCCTATCTTTTTTCTCTAAGATGGTAGACAAAAATGTATCCTGTTGAGTTTGATGCTGAGATGGATGATCTGTTACTACATACTTACTTTGCTGCCATTCTGACCTTGGCATTGCCCTTCCTGGAGTGGCAGTATGTCTGATGAAGTTCTTTCATAATTTCTAAAAGTTCCTTGCAGCCACCAAGCCTGGCAATTTTTAATTGATTTGTTTAAAGCAAACAATAGCTAAAATTCTGAATTCTTGTCTCCTAATGGGATTTTCATGCCTGAATCTTTGGTTGGCCCTGGTTAGAGCACACAAATGAGGACATGAGCGTTTTATGCTTGTATTATTCTGTCTCATTTTTAGACATTATATGGTACAAAACCCAGCATGAACCCTGCCCATGCTTTATTTTATCATATGTAAATGCAACCAATCTCTTTTCACTATGACTTTGAAAATATTTTTCTAAAAAGATACAAGCATGTTGAGGGTCATTTTGTAATTGGTTCTTTATAGATTGTGTAGTCTGGCTTGAGGTACCTATTAAAAGTGAGATTCAAACCCGTTACAATATGAATTGTCTGCTACTTTTTTGACATTACATTTTTGTGCAGCTCAGTTGTATGTTCTTTGTTTTGTTTTGTTTTTCTGAAAAATGATTTAAAAGCCAGGCTGAAAAGTGTACTCATTATATGCATTGGGATTTTTTTAAAGGGATACCATGGATTCAAACAAAGACAAAGCTATTGCTCAAATATTAGATTTGCAGTGATTAAAGCAAACATTTAATTTTTTATCAAACTACTTTCCATCATTTTAAAATCTCACATGAAGTTTTGATGGCATACAAGTATGTTATACTTTTTGCTTATCCTATTGAGCAACTTTATTATAGATCATGTTTTTTTCCCCCTATGTGGTGTTATCAGCCCTTATACTCTTATGACCTTTAATATCATGCACTACTTACTTCCTGAGTAATTCTACTATTTCTTTTATCACAATCCAGATTCAATGGGGAGCTGCAAATACTTTAAACTTGTCTTTCTTCCGATCCTATAAAATTATATAGCACATACAGTATCTGATTTTGAAGAGGAAGGCTCAAGAAACTCAGTGGTAAAAAACAAAGGGTAAAATTATTTACTTTTTAAAAACATAGCTTTTCAACAATTCCCTTTAGATTATTATTGTTTTCTTCCTTATCTACATCCAATCCCATTTTGTGGTAAAGTTCTGCAGGCCAGATATGGAGAGTGTATTTTTCTCTATTTTATTATCCTCGACTATGTAAAAAGTATTACTGACAAATGCCATTTTCTTACAAACAAAGCTAAAGATCTCTTTTCATTCATTGAACATAAGCATTGTTAGATTACCCCCTAAAGAGTTTTCTCAAGGTATCCTGAGATACACTGCAGCATCTATTTTTGTAGGTAAGATGACTATGACTGAATACAGTACTGAGTTATTTTTAATCTTCTGTTCCTAAGGAATATGTGCTTGGCTCATAACCTTTCAATTTAAAAAAAAAAAAAAAAAAAAAAAGAGTTGAGATCTTCTACTTCTTCAACTTCTTGTTTAAAATTAACATTTTTCTCTTGCCTAAGTAACCCCTGTGCTGAGAGTAAGGATTTTAATAGCAATGCTTTTGACTCTAAGTTCTTCAGCTTGCTTCATCTTGTTTATTTAAAAAAAGCCACTTCCCAAGCTCTTTTATACAATTTTAGAGTATGGACTGATAAACAAACAAGCCTTTCCCATTTTTAGTTTCTATGATGGTCTGATCATTATTCAGATTCTGTTTATACAGAATTCAAATCTCGCTTTTAATAGCTAATGAAGCTGAAGTATATGCTAGAAGTGCTCATGATTTACTTGGATTTACTTGCTGCTCCACAGCAGGGCTGGGACTAGCTCACAAGGATTCTCATTTCTAGCTTTTAGCTTGAGCCATCAGTGGCCAAATGCAGTAGAAGGTAGAAAATGCAACCTATTACTGTCTTGTGTGCTTTTCTGAGAATTGCATTTAAACAGCAGTGATGTCAAGCACAATGACCTTTTACATTTCTTAAAATATTTCTTATTCCCACCTACTTGCTGGCTAAGTCTCTTGATGAGAAATTGCTTCAAGTACAGAAAATAGTATCATGTGAATCTGGTTTTGAAATGCAGTTGTAACAAAAGCGGCGAGTAGAACAAACCAAAACTTTATATCACGTAATCTCTAGACTTGTAATTTTGTAGTCTGTTCTCTGACAACCCTAATACCCTGCTATCTGCATCTGAAGTGTCAAATAAATAACATCTCATTTGCTGTCACACTCCTAAATGTCCTAAAGAAAAACATTAAATCATTGCCATCTCTGTACTCATTTTGTAAACTGTACTAACAATAAATATTTTAGAGGGATTTCTTTCTTAAGCCCTTAACCTCCACTTTTAACTCTGACTCAAAACAGTTTCATACAGAATATATTTGCTTTGTCTCAGTGCTTCAGTAAACTGAGGAGTATCAGGAATGTATATTCAGCAGATTTTGACACCCACTTTATATGATTTCCTAAAGTTTTGACATTTACAAATTGAAAGTGCTGGTAATTACTTTTTTTTTTTTTTAACTTAAAGTAGAATAACATTAACTTAATGGGAACTAATGTAATTCATTTCTCATAAGATGATGTTCAGCATAATGTAAGGTAACCGTACTTCACATGTTACTACTAGTAAAGCACATCACAGTAAAGCACACCATCGCAGAAAAGTGGTTTTGTAGCTTTATTTTCTATTATATGACATATATGATCATATAATGGCCTCATGAAACTATGCATAAGTAATTGTTAACTTTTAAAACAACTTGATTGTATATTTAAGTTCAAGTTGTTTCTGTTCTTAGTCCATCCTGTGGAAGGATTTACTTGAAACAGAAGGGTAGACAGTACTCTCACCATGGCATTAGCTCCAGAGTGATGGTTAGGACACAGTTTTGAAGTGCTGAAGATACGGAGTATGTTTCTTCAGGCTGAAAAAGACACACAGTGCAAAGGTTTCCCACCTCCTGAGCATGTATTATAGTTGGTTAAGGAGATACTGCTATGACCTCCATGTAAAGCTGACATGTTTTCTGCCTGGTTTGTTAATCTGCTTTGATTTAAGCATGAGTTAGTTGCCGAGTTGTCCAGCTCCATTGAACTGGAAGCACTCCTGGACACACACAGGAGTAGTCATCTACCTTCCCCTTGAACATCGTTGCAAAAAAATTGAAAATGACCATAAACCCTCACACAGAAGACGCAGGAATGTAATTTATTCAACTCTGAGATTTAAGCATATGAATGTTACTGAAGTTGTTCTTAAACTCTTGAATTCTTTCATGTTCTTTTCTATTTTACCTTTTCTGTCTTCCACAATGAACTATAAGTATCACAAATTGATATTGGCTTTTTCACTCTGCAAAAGTCTGTTCTTATGGCCTTGCAGCGAGTCAATGTCAGAGTACCTTCTAGTAGACAGAGTTCTGCATCACGAATACAACTGGGATTTTGGTGGAAGTCTCTATAGAAAACTAAACAAGTTCCCAATGAAGAACAAGCTTACCTACTTAGCTTTACAGTGGCAAAAATCTTGATAAGTTTGACATGAGACATAATAATAGAGAAATATATTTCATTCTCTACCTATTTGTATTTGTTCTGTAAAAATCTTGTTTTGAACAAATAGCAGGAGAACTTCAAATATTTTATCACTTCTCTCTGCTTTACTAGGACATTTTGACTGCTCAGTTTAATGTGGTCTTCAAAACTCTCCAACAGAATTGGAGACAGGGGCCATAGAGACAAGGTATTCCACATATCAGTGCTAGTGATCGTCTTTCTGGGAAAAAAAGGAATACTAGAGATAAAAAACTCAAAAGGTTGATGCAAAAAAAAAAATACACTGAGTCATTCTTAAATTTTACAAGCATTTTTGTGACTATTTCCACTATGTAACAGATTTTAAAGATTTCAACTAAAATCTTACTTCCTGGCCAAAAATATTACTTAGTTCTGACTGGCTCTGCTGTTTCATTTTTAAGAATCTCTTTCGAATGTAAGATAGCCTGTCCACATGAGAAATAGTAAGGATCTATCTTCAGTAAAGCTGTGGCTGTTGTAAGAATTTCTTAATTTGTGTGAAAACTTAGGCAAAATGAAGTAACACTCTTCAGATAAATCTCAAATAATAATGATCCAGTGTTGCTGAGAAATTAAATAGTGTTTCAGTAGTGCTTATATCTACGATGACAGTGTAAAAAAAAATTAGAAATAGTAATATCCTGATGAAAAAAAAAAACCAGAATGTTTGTTTTTCTTTATGTACTCTTCCCTGCAGGTACTTTTGTAGTATAACACATTCTGCAACTGTTTCATACACACCAAAATGAACTTCATTTCTTCTAGGTGGCATATCACGAAAACTAAGCATTAAAAACAACAACAAAAAAACCCTAAAACTGTGACTTATTTATAATCATCTCATCCAGAAGTACTGTTTGTGGGCCATCAATGTTATGCCAGGCAGAAATGTATAATATGCCATTGTGTCAACACTACAGTAAGTTAGCTATGCAGCCAGGCGCCAGCATAATTATGCAAATAGTGGTACTATTGGCTTATCAGTCAAAATCACTGCCAGAATGCCTGGGAGACAGATTTCAATAAGGGAGATATATTCTATCTCAGTGAGGCTGACATTAATAATTTATGATTAATCAGTTTATGGAAACATGTTAACAGTAGAAGGCTGGGGACAGCAAGATGGATGTCTTGCCTCCACTTCCCCCATTCCTTTTCCTCGTACTGACTCTAATTTTTTTTAATGATTAAAAGCCACAGAGGACTCAGTTCTTCACAAGAGAATGGATTAGCTTATGAAAGAACCATACAAAAGCGCTGAGCTGAGGGAGAAGTGATGAGAAGTCATCTGACTTCCTATAAGTGAGAGTGGAGCTGAGCTAGTGCCAAATTTGCCTCCTAGATCCTAGCAACCAAGCCTATGTCAGGATATGTTACTAAGAAATGACTTAGTATCATGTCTAGGTTTCAGCTGTGAAGTATAAAATACCAGAAGTCTAAATACTTGCATATTCCAACATAAACTTAATCCACTCAACTAAAAAGAAATTCATGCAATGTTCTCTCATGAACTATTGTCAGAAATGTGTCTTTTTCTTGGAGCCCATGCATAAAATAATTAATAAAATGTTAAGTAGAAATCTGTGAATATAATCTGTAACTCAGAGAAAGCAAGATCAATCCTTAAGAAAGTTGTAAACAACCACTGCTGAGCTGATCCTCTGAAAAGCTTCTGAAAATTTTTCTGTTAATATCTGAGTGACAAACAGTTGAGTAAACCCAGTTGGAGTTTGATAGCATGAATCTCTAAGGCTAGAACCACGTGCAGAGATATTGGTTCGAAAATGTTAGTCTTCCATCATAACTTGCTTTGAGAAATCTACCAAAATTATCTTTGCAGAAACGACAGATAAAACAATACCAGGTTTGAGCACCTACTGAGACCTTACTGGGTACTTCTGAGAATAGCCATGAGCATTCAGTTTTGCCTGTTGCTGAGCTCATGTTTCAGAAAAAAAAAAAAACAAAAACCCACAAGGAAAATTGAAACAAAAAATCTTTTCAGGATACCTGGAATTTATCTAAGCACATTTTTTTCTTTTATCAGAGGAATGTGTAGTGCCAATAAATGTATCCCATACAAGGATTTCTCCCTTTAGTGTTTAGCATAGTTAAGAGTCATGATACTGCAATGTTTTTTTTTTCAAAACTTGATCTTCTTGTTATGCAGCTTTTTTAAATGTTTGGTGCTCAACAATACACACCACTGTGGAGTATCAGCAGAGTGAAAGGCATATCAAAGTACAATAAGTGAGAGTTGAGACTTAAATATATCAGCATCATAACGTGTATTTCACTATACTCTTCTGCTTTGCCATTTTAACATTTGAAGGTCCTAATTTATACTTCTCAGTTTATTGTTAGTTGTAGGAATGTTAAAACTAATTTCAATACAACTTTTCCTTTTAATAGATTTGAGAAGAATAAGGTTTCCACTGATCCTTTGGAAACTGTTTGGAACTGAAAGGATGTGTGTAGATGCGACTTTTAGGTCATTGCCACTTCAATGACAGAAAGTGTGAAATACGCTTGTTACTGTTTCTCAAAACTCATCCAATTTTCTTGAAAGATCGATTGAAAACAAACTATTTGTTTCAGTAAATAAATATATTTATTCTTTCTTAGTCTGCAAAATAGATTTATTTTAGAGAAGGCTTGACTACTTAGAGAAGGCAACTGCCTCCAGCTCATGAGAATGAGAAAGACATCTGACTATGCTGCACCAGGGGAGACCAGGTCTTCCTATGATCTCCAGAAAGACCATTCCTGGTTTCATTCCTGAGTCATTTATGACTGTCAGGGCTTCTTTCACTTCCTGATTTTTCATTTCTTTGGGAAAGTACTAATCAGAATGCAGGTCTAAGTTAGCGAAAAGTTTCTCCTTCTACAGGAGCTGTTCCATGCTTCAAATCCTGCTATCCTCTTTCTTGAATGCATGTTAAAAGATTTGTTACAAAGAGAACAATAATTAACTGTTTTCAAACTGGACTTTAACAAGTGGAAGTTGACTTCATTCATAAAAAGTGGCATTTAGATGAGATTTGAGAAAAGCATTTCTCATATATGCTGTTATAGTTATGTTAAAACCTATCAAAACAGTGTAACCCACATCTTGCAGAGATTTTAAGACAAGTTTGACAAACATCATTCAGGCATGGTTTAGTTACATTTAGCCTGTCTCAAAGCCTGTAAAAGTAAAAGGATTATCTAGAAATTTATTCAGAAGGTCCTTTCAGTCCTGTAGCAAAGAATACATATCTTATAATGTATTATGTCCCAGCAGAAATTACTTTCTCACCAATTTAAATCTCTTTGCAAATTCCATAAAATAAGTCCACACAAGTGAAAGTGAACATTTCATTCCTGTTAGTGCCCAAATCTTTAGATCAAATACTGGAACTACTCTACAAGCTCAGATAAGGATTACATTTACAGCATAGAAATGAAATAAAATAAAATTTAAATGCAAAAAGCCATTACTCTTTCAATAGTTATGTGTAACCCACAGTCTTGGATGACTTCATTACCTTATATTCATTTCACTATTAAGCTACAAATTGTTCTGTTTTCCTTCCCCTTCCCCATCTTTTTTTCCCCTTCTTTTTTCCCCTTCCCCTTCTTTTTTCCTCTCTAATATTTTGTGCATTTGTCTTGAGCTAATTGATGATACTTGACTTGTATCAGAGCACTAGTTTATTCTACACCAATTGACTTCCTCTGGGTGTCATGATAAACTTCTAAAGCCCTTTGATTAATTAATTTAGTAAATTCCACAATACAAATTATTAATCCCATTTTCAAGTGAAAGTCTAATAACTTTAATTTTTTTGTAGCTGAAATCAGAATTTCATCCTGAGTATCTTTACCTTTCTTAAAGTTTTCATTGCTTGCGGTTCATCTATTTCTGTACGAAAGACGAGCTCCTTGCTTTCCTTGTCTTTCCTCTTTTCTTTCTTTTCTACCACCTTCCCACTACTTTCTGTTTCAGATCCCATCCCAGCTCTTCCTTGTCTTTGCATTGAAAAAGAAGAGAGCATTAATTGCACAGAATTAGGTTTGATTGGGTCATAAGTGGAAGGCAGAAAAGATATGTAAGTGAATATTTTCCACTCCTGCTTCAAAAATTACACAGTCTCTGGAGGCTTTCATTGTTCTCTACATTTATCAGTATATGTGTCATAGTTTAGCCCCGATCCGGACCAGACTACGCAGTCTCTCTCTCACTCCCCCCACCCTCTGAGAGAATAGGGAGAGATAATTTAAGAAAAGAGAGATAATTTAAGAAAAACGACCCAAGGTTTGAGATAAGGACAGGGAGAAATCCTTACCGTCACGGGCAAAAACAGACTCGACTTGGGGAAAAACTATTCATTTATTACTACAACTAGCAGGATAATGAGACAGAGAAACAAGAAAACCTCCTCCACCCCTCCCACTTCCCGAGCTTAACATTATCTACCTTCCCCCGAGCTGCACAGGGGGTAAGAGGGAATGGGGGTCGCGGTCAGTCCATTATGTGTTGTTTTACGCCGCTGCTTCACAGTTGGGGGAAGAACTCCTCACATCCCTCCCCTGCTCCAGTGTGGGGTCCCACCCATACGCCACAGTCCTTCATTAAACTGCTCCGGCGTAGGTTATCTCTTCCACGGAGTGCAGTCTCTCCAGAACAGCTGTCCCAGCGGGCCCTCCACGGGCCACAGCAGCATTCAGGCATCCACCTCCCCCGGTGCGGGGTCTTTCACAGGCTCCAAGCTCCAAGTGGATCTCTGTTCCTCCGTGGACCTCCATGGGCTGCAGGGGGACAACCTGCTCCACCATGGTCGTCACCACAGGCTGCAGGGGAATCTTGGCCAGGAGCTGCATTACTCCTCCCCCTCCTTCACTGACCTTGGTGTTTGCAGCTGTTTCTCTCACAAGAAAAGTTCATTCTTCACAACGGGTTGGCAGAAGCCTCAAAAAGCCTCTCAGGATCTCTTCACGTTATTCATCCCATCTTCTCTCCTCTCCACCTCTTGCAGCCAGACTGGGCTGAGTTGGGCCCAGTCGGCCGCCTGGCGAGAGGCCAGAGGGTGAGGCCTGCAAGGCCCCGGAGGCCTGCGCCTCCCCCTCTGGGCCTCTGCCCTTGCTCAGCTTCGTCACATCTTCTCTTCTCTTTTTTTTTCTGTTTTCCCCTTCTTAAATACGTTGTCGCAGAGGCGCTATCACGGGACATTCTGCTCCCAATCGGCTCAGCCTTGGCCAGCAGCGGGTCCGCCCTAGGCCCGGTCGAGTCCACTGAACAAAGGGGAGTGACTTCTAGCAATTTCCTACAGAAGCTACCACCTTGGGCCCCCCTCACTAAACAAAACCACAACAATATATGAAGATAAAAGTAATCTCGATTGTTTTTTGAGAAACTCTTGTTTTCTAAGTTTGGGAATTGATAAGTTGTGGCAGCATGAGTCATACACCATTTTATTTCTCCCTGGAAGAAGTGTTATAAAACACTCATCATAAATCTGCACTTAGTTTGTGATTTAGGCAGAGCTTGAGTTGTAGAATTTTCACCCATATGATACCTCTTTCTTGTAAAGAGAAACACATGTATGGAACAATATTCTTTTTGGTGCTGTTTTCCATCTTCCAAAAGACTTATTTGCCTGAAACATTAAAAAACAATAAGCATTAATCCTTAACCTATCTAACTGTAGATTTTGTAGCACTTCTTCTCCACAGGCTTTGAAATGAGTAACACTATTTTGCAGGTGCGAAAATAAAAATAACTTCCTGCATATAACATGAAAATTAATGAAAGAACAGAGTTGGATCCATATTTCTCAATGTTGTCTTTTTCATTGTTTTTCTAACTTTTGTCCAGTAATAGCATTATTTAGAGTAGGTAACCACAGCATCAAAGAGTAATTTTGCACTTCTGTATAGCTAATCATAGTATTTAATATCTATGTATTACAGAGGTGCTTTGTCTAACTAAGACCTGCATTCTGATTAGTACTTTCCCAAAACCTTTAAAGGCCATTTCAGTGAATGGAAGAATTTGGACCAATTTCAGAAAATTGATTCAGGCCTTAAATAAACTACTGAAATAATTTTATCATTTTGGGCTTATGTGACTCATTCTGTCTCTGAAACTCTTCCGTCTTCTAATTTGATAAGACTATTACGTTGCAGCTGAAATTGAGGAGTGAAAGACAGCTGTCCTTGATGGATAGAGCAATATTCTCAGCTGATCTGAGAATTGATATAATTACATTAATTTCACAGAAGAATATCTATTTAGCCTTGAAAGGATATAAAAATCCTATTCACAGGACAGCACTTAAATCAACCTATCAATTCTACCTTTGAATTACTTAATTTTTCATCCTTGGTTTCTTTCACTATCTGCATCATCAGAATAGTCCAGTGTTTCACTTACTGAACCAGTGATTGGATTAAGACTAGTGTCTGAAACTTAAAGAAAGATCTAGACAAATACACTATGTCAATAGGCTGTGAGCAGTACTTTAAGGGACTACACTTTTAGTGTAGTTTCTTTTTACCAAAAAAACCCCCACACTCATTGCTTGTCATGCCATATTCATGCTTAGGAACATTACTGCCTTCCACACCGCTGTTAAGTCTCTGGCCTAATGTCACCTGTGAGTAGTAATTATTATTTTCTTTCCTAATGTGGCATTAGCTGTATATGCTTATGTCACTTCTTGTCGTCAGTCAGGGAAAACCTGACTGCAAAAGGTTCAATCTTTGGCCACGCCTTCATTTAGTACAGAACATTATGAGGCATTGCCTCACAGACAGAAGGTCTGTGGACAGACAGATAAGTTATTTATTCTCATTTGTGCCTATACGTTGACTCAAAACCTGTTACATCCTTACCCTGCAATTGGTCAGCTTAGGAGACCACTACTGAAAGTCAATGCTTGTTTCTTTCTTCCTGTAGATAACCACGTCGTTTCACCCTATATCCAAATGAATAAGAATATGGATGTCCTCTGTCCCTGAAAACTCCCACGACAGGTTCAAGTACCAAAGCCATTGAATATGTGATATCAAGCCTTAAGGTCTTAGCTTAACTTACTGCAGACAAGCTTCACTTTTTATATGGCTGCTTCCTTGACTTAGATGATCACAGTCATTGGTTCAGAGTGATGCTTGCCTCAGGTGGTGGTCATATTTCTTTTAATCTATTCAAAAATACGCTTAATCTTAGGGACAATTAATAAGTGTTGTCACAGGTCTCTTGTCGCGTTACTAATATAATTTTAATCAGATGATTCAGCCATTCATCTGAAATGACTAAAGACATGCTGAAAATATAGATTAGCTATGCCAATTACAAATTTCTTTTTGTGTCACTGATCTGGGATAGATTCCATAGATGGGTTAAAAATTAATTTTAAAATCATGGAAAATACTTTATCCATTGTAGGTCCCTTATAATATCTTTCTGGTATCTGAGCACATACATTGTGCTGCTGATTTTTAAAGAAGCCATAATCCATTTTTCTATTTTGTGTCTGTACTGAGCCTACAAATAAACATGGATGCAGTACGTGTAGGTGCAGTTATCTTTTGTAAGCACAGATGTGAACAAGTACTTAAAAACTCCTTCTCTGATAGTTAGAAAAATTCAAATGGTTTTAAATCTATATTCAGTGTCCCAAAAGCTTGAGCATAAAAACTGCATTTGTAATAAGAATCTTTATGTTTCTTTTTTGTTTGTTTTTCATTATGTATCTTACATAAACCATGTTTAGATCAAGTTAGATGTACCTCATATCAGTAATTAAAGGTAAAATACTTTATGGGAATGGAACAGTTGTCTAAAAAATCCCATAAATTTGATATACTTAATGACAGACTTAAGAAAAACAAATATGTTGAGAGCATACACATGAATATACCCTGTCAAACATAGCTCTAGTTTAGAAGTTTTTACATTTGGCTTCTATAATACTTAAAATTACACTCTTTTCTGTCTTATGAATACCTAGCAGGTCCTATAACACATGGCTTATTTTTAAAGTTAGGTATTAATTTAAACGCTTTGACAAATCAGAATTTTAGTCTGTGCATGGAGAATGCATGTAGAAAATCTCAGTTCTATCAATGTAAAAAAGTTCAATTAAGGGAGAAACTTCTCCAAAAGAAAGCATTCTGGAATGGAGATAGTTGAATATAGCTGATTCTTCTCATACCTACATTTTGTCCACCATAATTTGTGTGTTTCCAGCAAATGGAGTGAAGAGAATATTAAAAGGAAGAAATATCTTACATATAGTAAATGCTAACAATTTCTTGTTTCTTACATTTGCATTTAAAGTGTTCAGTAGTACATTAATACAGTGTTATTCATTCTTTTCCACATAATGTAGTACTCAGTTTATGCCTTGTTCATGTCACACTTACCAGTTGGCTGATTTGTCTAGTAAGTGTGAGACTGAAGCAGCATTTATTTCCTGGTGGATGTGGTGAACTGTGTACAACGAATCTTTTGCTTGATTAGCCTTTACTTCAAGAGACCTGTACAGTCAACTGCTCTATCAGTACTCTAAATTGCTCTTTTATCATCATAATTTCCTCTCTGGAATCCTGATGACCAAAGACCTCTGTCCATAAGAGGTTATGTTTACCATGATTTAAAGCTCTAATTCATCTTCTACTCAAATTGGAAAAGTTGTGTAAGATACACAGTTTTTACTGAATCTGGAAACTGCAAAAATGTCTCAGGGTTAACGTTTTGGGGCAAGCTAGTATGGTTTTGATTTTAAGTTTGAAAGAGGACTATCTGACCCATTTAAACTGCTAGTGGACACTAGTCCAAATACAGAGAAGAATCTTAGCTGAGAGTCACGCTGCTTGTAAAACTAATTGTAGATAAGACTTGGTTTAAGCTGATGCAGTGCGAGCATTCTTCATGATGCGTTGGTCTTAAAGGTCTTTATCATTAATTTTGGGTGGGGAGTACTTTTCTCATTTTTCTAATGCCAAGTCAATAGTAGATTAATAACTGAATACAAATGAAAGCCCTAAGGTTGTAGCATCTTCTCCAACATATATATGATGTTTTGTCAGCACCAGATGTTGGAATTTCCCTCTTCCTTTACATCTGTAACTGTAAATTACTGTTTACAGATAAAGGCCAGAGCTGTAAATGATGCAGTATGTCATAGTTCAGCCCCGATCAGGACCAGACTACACAGTCTCTCTCTCACTCCCCCCACCCTCCAAGAGAACAGGGGGAGACAATATAAGAAAAACAGCTCAAAGTTTGCGATAAGGACAGGGAGAAATCCTTAAAGTTACCGTCACAGGCAAAACCAGACTCAACTTGGGGAAAACTGTTCATTTATTACTAAAACTAGCAGGATAATGAGACAGAGAAACAAGATAAACCTCCTCCACCCCTCCCTCTTCCAGAGCTTAACATTATCTCTACTACCCTCCCCCCCCCCGAAAGGCACAGGGGGGAAGAGGGAATGGGGGTTGCGGTCAGTTCATCACGGTTGTTTTACGCCACTGCTTCACAATTCGGGGAAGAACTTCTCTCATTTCTCCCCTGCTCCGGTGTGGGGTCCCACCCATATGCCACAGTCCTTCATTAAATTGCTCCGGCGTGAGTCATCTATTCCACAGAGTACAGTCTCTCCAGAACAGCTGCCCCAGCAGGCCCTCCATGGGCCACAGCCGCCTTCAGGCATCCACCTGCCCTGGTGTGGGGTCCTTCACGGGCTCCAAGTAGATCTCTGCTCCTCCGTGGACCTCCATGGGCTGCAGGGGGACAACCTGCTCCACCATGGTCATCACCACAGGCTGCAGGGGAATCTTGGCCAGGAGCTGCATTACTCCTCCTCCTCCTTCTTCACTGACCTTGGTGTCTGCAGCTGTTCCTCTCACAAGAAAAGTTCTTCACAACAGGATGGCAGAAGCCTCTCAGGATCTCTTCATGTCATCCATCTCATCTCCTCTCCACTTCTTGCAGCCAGGCCGGGCTGAGTTGGGCCCAGTCGCTGCCTGGCGAGAGGCCAGAGGGTGAGGCCTGCAAGGCCCACGAGGCCTGCGCCTCCCCCTCTGCGCCTCTGACCCCGCTCAGCTTCTTCACATCTTCTCTTCTCCTTTTTTTTTTCTGTTTTTCTCCTTCTTAAATACGTTAACACAGAGGCGTTATCACGGAACATTCTGCTACCAATTGGCTCAGCCTTGGCCAGCAGCAAGTCTGCCCTAGGCCCGTCCGAGTCCACTGAACAAAGGGAAGCAACTTCTAGCAGTTTCCTACAGAAGCTACCACCTTGGGCCCCCCTCACTAAACAAAACCACAACACAGTAAAAGTCTGTATTTATGACATTTTCAAGCTTATTTTGCAAAAGTGACTGAGGTAAAAAATTAACCTCAGGTAAATTCCAGATCCTAAACTTTGATCTTTCTGATTTTTCTGTTTTATAAATTTAATTGCCTCTGACAGATTCAGGCAGAAAAGAAACCAAAATCATGGAGAAATTTGAAGTAAAAGTTATAATTACCTGTTTACTATAAGATAACAGCAAGCTGATATCTGAGCTCTTCTCTTAGCTGCTAAAAATGATGAGTGTAAGCCATAGAATGTTTCTGTGTATATGTTTATTAAATTCAGACTTCAAAACAACTACTAAAAATTAATCACTGAAACAGCAGGCAGATATGAAAGAGCTCCACAATGCTCTTTACCTAGAATCATTATTCCTTTGTCTATAAAGTCAATATGTTATTGTAGCCTCTTTTGTATGAAGACATCTTGCCACATTTGTTCCCTAATCTTTATCTGCCAATTACCTGAATGGCAGCCAAATTCGTTTGCATGTATAAATCCTACCATGCTCAAAATCAACTAGAACAGTAGCTGGTACAGAATACTCCTGAACTAAATATTGCAATGAGGTCCCTGAAATTTGCCCCATATGAAAATAGCTACACAGTTTTTCAGCATCAGAAGAAAGTGAAGCCAATCTTTTGCATGTCTCCCTAAAAGTTCATTCCAATGTATATTTTAGGCTAACTAGACCATTTATCCTTTTAGGATGATAAAAAAAAAAAATTAATTTGAAGGTACCACAGTAGCCCACTGAGGAAATGATTTGAACTATTCAATACTGTGAAGTAATATCTGTCAGATGTTACTGTCTCAAAGTCATATCCTAGAGAACTTTCCCCAGGCATGAGACAGAAGTGTCTTAATTTATCAACACCAGCTCTGTATGTAGAAAAGGGAGCTTGTGATCTGTTGTGAGGAAAATCTTAACTTAAATCTGAAGAATAAATAAACATTCTGAATCCATTCTTTAGATGCTGATGTGTTGTAGTACACCCTAACAAGGAAAGGAAAGAGAGAATCATTCTGCTGATCAGGACAGAGGGTCTTGTCTTTGAGGTTTTCCATATCAAGTGGCACGTGATGGTGGCAAAATAGACAAAATGTTAAGAGTAATAGTCAAATGATATTTTATTTGTCAACTGGATTAAAAAAAAGAAAAAGGAAAAGAAACAGAGAAAGCCAAAATAGAGAAATAAAACAGCCTTGCAAATATACAGTAGTTTTCCGTGCTTGCACTTCATACACAACATTCCTCTGTGATGTTATCAGATTCTTCACTATGGCTATTACATTTGACATTTCACATTTTATAATATTATTATATGGCTCTGAAGACCCTGTAGGTCATTTACATCTCTAGAGATTCTTTGAGTTGAAGGGAATTTGGTTCTTATATTTGAATCACATCAGAGATGAAATGAGATAGAAGTCTAGTTAGAAAGCGCTGCTGTGTGCTAATAGTGAAAGGTGTAATTATTTTTTGATGCTTGTAAACTAAAATGGTTAGATTTCTCATTTTTAAATCCCTTCTTGATTAGTTTCATTAATCTCTATAGCTATCTCTACAGTACTTTTAGACACTGTCTGTGATGAAAATGTTTTAAGAAAAATTGGTTTGAAAACTCACAGCATGTCATCATTTATTCTAAATTCTGCAGCATCAACTTCCAGAAAATCCTAAAAAGGTACTAACTTTCTTGCCCTGAACCTCTAGTAAACAGTTCTGCACTTTTGTATAGCACTCGTTATCTCAGAAATTCACAGCACATTAACTAAGATTAACAACATTCCACTGACTCAAATAAATGTTTTCACAGGCAATAAAATATTTTTTACTTGAGGCTATGATATGATCAGATTCTTCCAGTGGGTCAGTAATGAGACTTGATATAAACATGATGTGGTTCAGATTCTTAGTGTCTTTGCATAATTCCCTCTCATTTTAATATTGTGGAAGCATTTTTACGTCATAGGAAAATAAATGAAGCTTTGTTCCATTCTGGAAATGCAAAAAAGTCACTGTGAATTTGTACTGGGCTGCAGCTGCAGAGGCTTCTGCCAGGAATACTTGGTAATACATAAATTTTCTCTGACCTAACGAATTTAAATAGGCATTAATAGTCCAGTCACTAATTTTAGGTCAGTACAAAGGATGTAAAATGAAAATTGATTGAAAAAAAGAATAATAATTTTGGGTAAAAAAATTTCTATGTTGAACCAGAAGCACTATGTAGATTTCTTAGGGTGAAAAAAAAAAAAAAGAACAATAAAAGATTAACAGACGGGAGTATGAAAGGAAGTACATTGATAAATTATTCTCAGAAATCAGAAATTAAAAAATGAACATTGAGAAACAACCTAAGTTGAAATACTAATAGTTAATATCTGAATGAGATGCAATGAAAACTCTGCTCCTGCACTAAGGCACGAGTGCCTTCTCATCTTTTAGGCAAAAGTGTAAACTTTTTGGTTATGTGCAGATGAAACTAGCAATAGAAGAGTACTTCTGAACTCTTCCTGCTATAGAATAGGTTGGCTGAAAACCATGATTTTAAACAAAATACGTAGAATATGAAAAATATCCACTTGTATCAACACTTTTTAACAGATTAAATTACAGACATGTGATATGCACTGTTAAATTAAAATTTTTATCATTAAAAATGTCAGAGGCATTTACCAACTTGATTGGACGAGTGGTGACTCTGGATTGAGATTAATGACCAAATATTTTTTTTCCAGTCTGATGAGGTCTCACAGTAGCTAGTGTCTAACAGACCATCCCTTCTGAGTAATAAAAAATTCCTGTGTAAAGTGAACTATTATTTTGAAATTTATAAAATGAAGGGCTACTGAAAATACAGCAGCTTTGATATTTCGTGATTATTTACTTGAATTAATACTGGATGTGTATGGCACAGCTGGAAGGTGTTTAGGTTTTTAAAATTTCCTCCTGATTGCTAAGATTGACTGAATAAATTCAGCATATTTAGCTTCTCTAGGAAGTGACTAGGTTTTCTCTTCTTATTGTTGCCACCTAAATAGTCCTTTTGGATCACATTTTCCAACTCCAATAGAAATACATCCTTGCCTTTCAGAATCCAATGGTATTGTAGTCCATTTCCCTGGCCCTAGCGAAGGGTTATTTAAATAGCAAGAACTAGTTGCAATTTTGTTCTTTGCTTTTTTGCTACGTGGTAGAAACTAACTGGAAGTAGTGTGGCTACTGCAAAATATACTGCATTGGGGTTTTGTTTTAGCTTTATTTAAAGAAAACTACCAAGTAGATAGCAATGGCTATAAATGCTTTACTTATAGCATTAGAAAGTATTCTGCTGTAAAGTGATTTACTGTAAAGGTTGATTGACTTTCACTGCTTCTGAAAATAAAAAAAAAAAAATAAAATTCTTGACTGATTCTGAACACGTACTACAAAAATTGCAGCACTTCAGAAATGCTTTTCTGCACAGAATGTATCACTGTTTTGCCTGCCTTAGTTGAAGCAGCCACTTTTCAGAAAATTCAACTGCTATTCCTGGCTCTCACTATCATAGGAGCTTTATTTTGAAACATATTCTCTCCTGAGGTATGCACTTGCCTTTCATACTCTCAGTTCTTATGTCAAACATTTGGGGGAATACAATGTGTGGGAAAATTATCTAATTCCAATAATTTGTCACTCCTGGACAATCTGTCTTCCTACACTTCCAGCTTACTGCCATTTATTTTTGCTAGAGTACCTAGGATAGCTAGAGAAGAGAATAAGAAAGCAAATAATATGTTGAAAAGCCGAAAA
Organism: Tetrax tetrax; assembly: GCA_009806455.1. NCBI lineage: Eukaryota > Metazoa > Chordata > Aves > Otidiformes > Otididae > Tetrax > Tetrax tetrax. The sequence goes on from WHYT01015859.1 coordinate 41,263, forward strand.
CACAGATCAATCAAAGAAACAAACAAACAAAAACGACTGTGCAATAGAGACAAAGTCTATAAATATTGAGACCAAGGACATGGTTTTCACAGTCTAACTATATGAGTGACACGGTGTGGGTGCCAAAATTGATCCACAGTCTAAGTTTGACTTTGTTATTAACTGGAAACAGAAACTCCAATCTTTAATTTCATCCCTGAAGTTTGTCTTCCTTTCTAATACTCCCTTTCCTTTAGTTTCCCAGTTTCATTTCTTTTACACTGAAAAGTGGTCCCTCCATCAAAATGAATGTTGTAAAACCAGTCCAAAAAAAGCTGGTATGTAACTAGTTAGTAAGTAGTACATAACATGCTTCAACAGACACTCTGACAGAAGCTCTTTTGGCCAGGGAAATTCTAAGATGGAGGAGTTTTCTGTGACTCCCAAACAATGGGAACTTCAGTGACAAGCCCAATTGTAGGCAGAACACATCGAACCTTATCAGAGGAAGACATGACACTGATGTGGGAAACATCTATAGGCAGATTTGACAGCAATTTCATTGGAAAATTAAGTAGTTTCTTGTGGGCATCAGTCAAAAGATCTTCTCTTTTGTCTTGTAACAGGCAGAGACATGACTTCTGCCTTGCTTTGTCTGTGACTAGAGAAAGAACAATGTGCTCTCTGCATTACTGCAAGAACCAGCCAAAGCAACGCATCCTGAGGAGGAGTGAGCAGTGCGAACCATATCTCAAATGGCCTGACAAAGAGGATGCTGCTCCTGCTGTCGAAGTACTGAGATTCTTGGTGAGGTTATGGACCTTGAAGGATGGGGACAGAAAACAACTGGTATTCATTAAGCAGTCATGAACATGAATCTGTGCTCTTGCTGAAATTCTAAGTGAGATTCAGAAAATATAAATTATTATCGAAGAACATCTTAGTGTGACTGAGTATCATGCTCTTATTGTATTAGAGAATTAATGCTTCAAACTTGTCCAAAGACTTATCTGTTGAGGCCAAACGCATGAATCTCTTGCTTTCTGTTTTATTTGAGTGCTGTTTTCCCTAAATCGTATATCCCTCCATCTCTACACTTACGTCTTCTCCAGCTTCAATTCTCCTTGGTTTTGTGTCTGCCACATTTTGGCAGTTACCATTGTGATTCCCTTTACCGGGATCTCAATATTATGGCCTAAATATAGAATGATCAATAACACTTTTTCATTTTGGGAAAAGCTAAAAATGTTAGGATTCAATAATTAATAAGTTGGAGAATATTAAAACATAACTGTGAATCTCCAATGTGTCCTTCCTGGAATCTGGAAATCTAGTGAAGAGCTGGCTATTTTACCATATGCACACATATATACACAAAAAATACAGCAGAGCTAGAAAGACCAGACACACAGGTAAGAAATATGACTAAAAGATTTAATTTAGAGAGAAATTAAGAATAGAAGATATACAAAACAATAGTCTGAAATAGAATATCCTGACTCCTTTTCTCATTATACCTTCCACATATAAGCAAATAACACAGAGCAGATAGAATGTAGTAAGTTCATACCTTATTTTTGCTCATAGAAACTTATTTGTGTACACAGATGCTACAATTCCCTGAAGGTGAATCAGCCACAAACTCAGCAGGTAGGTTTCCTGTCATTCAGTCCTTTACCCTGTCCACTGGACCATGCTGACTTCTTGATGTTTATTCAAGCAGCTAAGCACCTTTCTAAGATGAGGAGAATGCTGTCTGCAGCAAGCCTACTCCAGTAAATATGTAAAGTCTCTTCTACCTGAAGACAGGTCTACAAAATCATTTTGTATGATTAATGGCACTAGGAGGAGTGACTTTCTGTTGCCACAGGATGACTAAACTCTTCTAGGTTATCTGAAAAAATCAAAAGCAGTTTTCTTTCTGAAGATATTGTAAGTGCTAATTGTTTTCCTGCCACCACATTCACACAAACACATTTCTGCAGTTTTTGGGCTCAATCGGTTAGGAAAAAGCATCCCTATCAGACAATGGCATTTTGAAGCTAGTATAGCCTCCTTAATTCTTCACACGCAGCACAGTTTGACACCACCTTTTGGAAGAAATGCGTGACAGCTTAAAATGAAAGTAATCTTTCAATAGCTTGAAAAGTTTCTTTTATCCTTGAAACAGACTGTGTGCAAAAAGGTAACGACAAGAATTGATTTAAAATCCTTCTAAAATTTAATCAATTTAGCTATCCAAAATGTGCAACTTTAGAAAACCTGAATGGTAGTTGTCTTGCAGCAAAAGCAATTTAAATAGCTTACTAGAAGCAGCTCAAGTGTGGATATTTCCCTTGCTTTCAGGGTGTTATGTATGTAAAAGTAATTTGTTTATTTACTGAGTAAAAGGACATTCTTTAGGTTGCTAGTAATAAACGTATTTATGATGTAGTTCTTATTTTTTCAGAACTGGGATTTGTTTCTGAATGTTTTTACTGTTTTAATAGGAAGAGTTTCTTTTTAAAAATGTATTTTAAAAAAGAGTAAGTTTTCCATGGGTAGTCTCCTACTCCATCTTCCATTTATTCAAAATTGCACATGAAATCAGCTGTTTAGCTGTTTGTTATGGCTATAGACTTTAAAGAAGATTAAACTATTTATTTCTTATTAGTTGGAAAACATTATTCACTGTTAAGTTTCTTAAGCTACTTCAAATAGCAGTATGAGTAGTCTCCTAAATAAATATTTCTCTTAAATCCCATAGAAACAACAAAGTACACAAATATTCTCTGTAAGTACGTTATCCTTCTTGACTCAAATACAGGGGTGACTACATGGGGAAAGAAAAAATATGGAGAAGACTGGGGTCTATCTCTAATTTCTATTTCATGGAAAGTAAAAACCAACCATAAAAAACCTTGAAAAGAGAGCTAAATAAACCAATGCAGGTAAATTTAATGGTCTGTAATATGCCCTAGAGGTATTATAGTTTTGAAATATAGCCTCCAAGTGTTTCTAAATCTTATCTTCTTAACATCATAGAAAAGAACTTCTGTGGAGAGTTTTGTCTGCTAGGGGTTGTTACCAAAAACCAAGTAAGACTGTTATGAATAAGGGAGTTAACAAGCAGGCCCAGATAAAAAGCTGTGTCCGTGAGTACGGCATTATAGGGAGGAAAGTCTAACTAGACAAGTTCAAAACATGAACTTTCCAAATATATACAGTTTCTTTGCGGATAGGGGATTTTCTTGTAATAGAGAAAAAGCAAAATTTTCTTACTGTATGCTTTTGCTTAGCTGTCTTCATATGAAGTACAGTATGCAAGTTGCTTCTGTAATTTTAAACAGAGTTTTAATCTATTTTTCATCTTGGTTTAGACAAATTCCTATTACATGAGGGGTTTGTGCAAACTGACCTCAAAGAGCTGAAACTCTGCCAGGTGCTAAGAAGCTCTGAGGATAGTTCCTAAGGTATCAATCAGATGATGATAACAGCAACATGGGCTGTGCTAGGTGAATCTAAAGGCATTGTCATATGGAGGAACTTAAAATTAATTCAGACTTCATTGCCCGAACCCCATGCTGGTGGAGGTCCAAAGTCCTGTTTCTGGAGCAATTCCACTCAGGAAAATCCCTCTCTCAAACATCACCAGCCTCATGCAACTCTTCTTTGTTTATCCCATCAATGGCAATTTCCATCTCTGAGGTCAACCATTTTTCTCTTTGCTTTGCTTCCACTGCTGATGACCTCTCCATCAGTCTAACTGGTATCTCCATGGGGACCACAAGTCTGGAAAGATCTCTTTCTAGGTCCTTTCACAAGCCTATAGTCAGCACATCCACACCAAGCATCACAAAGCCACTGGCCTGATTTTTATTTTTTCGGATCAAGCTTTGACCATTTTTAGCACAAGCTCTCTCTTTTCAGAACCAAGCTCTGTTAGCAAATCAAAGTCCATTTCTATATTCTCAGGGTGACCCATCATCTCTGAGTTCATAAAACATTTTAGAAGCTTAAGGTTTTAAAGGGGCTTTAGTACTTAAGCATCTTTTAATCCTTAAAGCAATTTATGCACAAACATCATTAAGGAGATAAAAATGGCTTTGTTTCTTAAATGCCACACATTTAAGCTTTCTCACTCTTAAAGCTTTTAAAGTGGTTTATTATATTAAAATCACTAATACTAGTATTGCTACTGTTTCAGTCTGTGGCCTTGGACATACCACTTTCTCTGTATATCTGTTTCTCTAAGTGTGAAACAAGAATAAGATCATGGCAATTATTATTTTGCATAACATTTACTGCCTGAACGGGAATT
>WHYT01015859.1:45561-55876 GCA_009806455.1 Tetrax tetrax
TTGAAAGATCTCTTCCAGCTCTAACTCTGCCTTTCGTTTGCTCTTTTCCTGGAAGAAACCACCTGATTTTTTTTTTTTTTTTATATAGTTATCTGCCTTTCCTGTGAGATAGGATCATGACATAAAAATGTTTTCCTTAACACAAGAATTTAGTACTATTATATGTAAAGGTCAATATCATTATTCTGGAAGCAGATTAACATACAAGTCTGAATGGTTTTGTGAGCGTTTTTTTTTTTTTTTTTTAGAAAACTTTGCTGGAATATGGGATGTAAAATAAAGGGACAAAGTGCTGATTTTTTAAGGTTATGTATACAGTTGGAGTAAGATTGACACTTCATTCAATAACGTTCTGAGAAAGAGGGAGATGTTATGAATGATGTAATGCTGAGAGACAGATGAAGTGACTTTAGGTAATCAAAGTAAAAATTGCTGTCTGAGAGAATCCTAGGAGCAAGGCCCTTATTTTCTGAGATACCTGATGGGTTTTTACAGTGTTATAGCATTTGAGTTTTATGTTGTATGATATTTACCAAGTGACAGTGTGACCCTCTTCTCCCCTAAGATGTTATCACTTCTGTGTGGCAAAGTCATTCTGTTGCTGTCTTATTAGAGATGAACTAATGAATCAGTGATGTGGGCAGGGGTGGCAGTCCAGATAGCACTCTGTGAAATCCATAAGTCCTTTAAAAAAGATTGTTTTTCTGCTGCCAGTAGTTATTATTTTGTGGCAATCAGGCAATTTCATTATGAAATGTTCCATGGCCTGGGTTTGACTACTAGAAGGAGAAAAGCTAACGGAAGATTACAGAATCAGTGCATTACCTGATCTGAAATCTAAGAAGTGAAATCTACCTATTTTTGTTTGCTCTTTCTAGTTAGTAGTGATCACTACTCCTGTGGACACTTGAGTATAGTTTATCATAGAATCATAGAATGGTTAGGTTTGGAAGGGACCTTCAAAGGTCATGTAGTCCAACCCCCCTACAAGGAGCAGGGACATCTTTGACTAGATTGGGTTGCTCAGAGCCCCATCTAACCTGGCCTTGAATGTTTCCAGGGATGGGGCATCCACCACCTCTTGGGCAACCTGTTTCAGTGTTCTACCACTGTCAGTGTAAAATTTTTTTTCCTAATATCTAATCTAAATCTACCTCCCTCTATTTTAAAACCGTTTCCCCTAGTCCTGTCACAACAGGCCCTACTGAACAGTTTCTCGCTGTCTTTCCTGTAGGCCCCCTTGAGGTACTGGAAGATCGCTATATTTTCTTTAAATCATAACCTTTAATCTTATATAGTAGAAGTTCTCAAAGTTATAAGAACAAAATCCATGTTTTTTTTTTTCCCCCATATCTTGCCTTAACCGTGGATTTACTTGCAATTTGATGACTTTCAATAATTAAGCTGCACCATGTCCATGACAGTTCATTTCAAATATCTAACTTTCAACTCTTTGACTGCTTAAAACTCAGGTTTGTCCATAAGTCCTCATTGACTCCTTTGTGCAAGAGTTGGTAACAAAAAATATGCAGTGAATTGTCCACAGTCACATGCTCTGCATTAGGCTATACACACAGAACAAATAGGTAAAGGTTATTATGTTTGGACAGATACATTCTAGTATTTGATAGAGCTACTGATGACACACAGATTGGAAAGCTGATGTACAAATAAATTGAGTACTTTGTCTTACACCAAAGAACAAATCAAGAGTCTCTCTCAATGCACAGAAAGGTTTCTTGAATGCTAAGCTACTGTCATACCCAATAGACTACAGTCCTTTTGACTGTATTCTACCAATTTTAATTTCTCTTCTTGACCTAAAAGTGCTCATAATTTTCAAGACCATCTCAAAGAAAGCTTTCTCAAACTTTTGTCAACTTCAGGCTGTTTTTGTTATAATTGAGTACATCACGAAGAGGTCAAAAATTTGTTTTCATGACACAATCATGCACATCTGAAAAACACCTTGAGAATCATAATATAATCTGACTTTGTCTCTAGCACTTTAATTAGAATGGTTGACTACTAACAGTAAAATAAGAAAAAAATAGTAAAAAAATATTTGCATCCTAGTTTTCATTATTTGTTATTCTCAATTAGCATTCAAAGAGTGGTTGAAAGAAACTGGAAGGAATAATAGCTTCTCTGAAGATTCCAACCAGACACTGTATTTACTTTTCATGGTAAAAAATTAAGTCACCACAAAGCAGAGGACATAGCATGACTCCTTAGGAAAAAAAAGACCTAATACATGAATTTTGTTGTGTAAGATCAGCTGATAAGAACATTTATAAACTATTTGGCTGAAAAAAAATCGTAATATTTTGTAGATTCAATAAGAAAATATTGTTTTTTAGAATCTGGGATTGATAAGTGAACTACTCAGTGACTTTAACACAGACTCCATTTGGCCAGATGCAAGTTAAAGATATTTTTTCTGAAACTTCACAACCAGAATTTAAAGACCGTATTTGTTTTAGAGAGGAAGTGAACTGTAAATTATGTGAATTATTAATAAGGTCATCAATACGCTATTTGGCATCAGATACAGAAATCAAATTAAGGAAAAGATCAGAAGTTGTACCTAGGGAGAGTAAATAGTGAATCAAATAGTGCTGTGGTACCCTCCTGATGCGTTAGCTCAGAGAGAATAGTCCCACCTCTTGACATTTTTAATGGTACTTCCTGGGACATAGCATTTTGAGGTGGTGTTTGGGTTGTTTTTTTTTTTTTTTCCTGGTTTGTAACCTTTGGAAATTTTAACTTTTAAATATCCACAATGTAAGGCCAGTGTAACCTGATGGGATAATGGAATTTGTTAACCAGTTATAGTCATGGTTAACCATTCCTAAATTTCATTAGCTTGTAATTTTTTTTTTTTTAATTTAATAATAGAGAATCTAGTGTGTAATGTCTTTACTGTATTTAAGCTTGAGAAACGGAGAGCAAGAGGAGATTTTTTCCTGCTAAAAAAGCTTTTCTTGACACGATAAAATAGTAAATAAAGTATCATATATCAGGAACTCCCTTTCAGCTACATAAATATTTTGAATAATTAATAAAGCCATAGGATATAATTTCCTAGCATTTAACTTAATGTTTACTCATAAATTATTAAAATATATTATTATATAGTGCAACTTGCAACTTACTATAGAAGTAAAACAAGTATGATGCATCACTTCCGGTCACCGTTGATATATTATTTGGTGTTGGCTCTTGTTCAAAATCTAAACATCGTAGAATAAGGAAGAACAGAAAGTTGCTACTATGTAAATACAGTGGAAGGTTCTGCTCTTCAGTGGAAACCACCAGGAGCTGTGATGTAAGGTCTGCTACTCCTTTCAGTGAAACTCAGCAGCCTCTGAAATTGTCAGATTTTATTCAGTCCTTCTGAAAGCATGCCAGTGCATGTAAAAATACGTTTCCTAGCACTAATCAAGAAAGAATAAAATACAAGATTCAGCTTACTTTCTGGCCTTAAGACTGGTGATGGTAGGGCAGATGTCCCAATCAAGTATAGTTTCATTGAAATCCCTTGCAAAATCTATTCCCTAGGTATTAAACATAGGGAAAATTGCTAATATACTATGGATGCCTAATGTTTTTGAAAAAAAAAATATTTCTATCAGCCTAGAAAAGACTGTTGAATACTGCAAGTGGTACCTTCTGGGAACTAAGATAGTCTAATCAGCCAAATGATTAAATTCAGATTTTAGTAAATTTAAACAAAATTCTTTGATGTTAGGATTGGACTGGACGTGTAGGAAATTAAAATTTCCTTTGAGCAACAAAAATTATTGGAAAAATCAGATAAGAATTTATCAGAATTTATGTACAGACTGTAACACTGTAATTAAATACCGTTGTTACTTAAGGGAGAAAATATAGTGATTCTTGCATGTGTACAAATACAGATGCTTCTGTGCTTGCACACACACACATACACAGGTATAAAGCTGGTTTGCACCTTTATAACTGATTCAACTTCTGTGTTTTGAAAGACAAAGTGTAACTTTAATGAAGACTGTTAAACCTATAATAATCATCTGAATATACATGAAAAAAAACTGTCACCGATGGCAGTGGTATAGAAACTGAGCAGGTTTTTTTTATTAAATATGAGGATAATGCATGAAAAAAAAATCGCAATGATAGCCGGATAATTCATTAAATGCTCTGTACCACATGAAATCACTTAATGCCATCTCTCTTTCTCTTTCCCACATTTCAATTGTCTTATTAAGTGATATCTTGGACCTTTGAATCTAATTAAGGGTGATATGGTTGACAACTAATAAAGTAGTGCTGCGCTGGTTCTGTGTCTGAGTGAGGTGAAAGATTGCATATCTCTCCCCCTACACACATGAATCTTGCCACATTGAGAATTATTAATTGCTGATATAAAATAATAAGTATCAAAAGGCCAGAAAAGTTCTCTGCAATAGGTTACTCATTTCTCTGCAGTGATTACAAACTAGGCTTTTTCCATGTTATAGGAAATGAAAAGAGATTGAGGCTTCACCAGTTTTATTAAAGGTGGGGGGGGAAGAAAAAACCCTACACCTTGTGCTGTGTAAGCTTAAAATATTTTATGAGCTGTATAGTAAAAATGGGGGAAAGGAACCTCTCTAGCATAGGCAATATAAGGAGCACAGCAGCATTTGTCTTAAATGAGTCATTTGCTGGAAAGCCTTTTAGGGAGGGAAATTTTGAAAGACTGTTGCATGGTTCTTTTAACACTAAAGGTTTATTTAGAAGGATTCACCTAGAAAGGCTCCTCATTTAGCACCTTTGAGTTAAATAGATGCTATATTCACTCAAGGTTCAGTATGGCCAGTATTTTACAAATATCATAATTTATGAACCTTGGTTTTTAAAGGTTGTGTCAGGCTACAGTGTGACAGTAAGGGTCTGCCAAGAGATCATGAAAGGAGAAAGGGTGGACTTTGTCTCAAAAAAAATAAGTGATATGAGCTGAGACTGGTTAGCAAACACAGTTTGCAACCGCAACTGTAAGCAATCAGAAGACTGAAATTCTACTATTTCCTCTGTCAGTAGTACCCTTCAGAAGGGCAGGCTTTCTCAGTGTGGCTTTCTAAAAGGAGTATCTCCTCAGGGTGAATAGCCTTTGCTAATGCAAGGAGATGCCTTGGGGGTTAACTGTGACCCTAAGGCTTTGTTCTATTTTCATTCTAACACACCATCAAACTCCATGAAATATTTATAAATGCAGAAACTTCCAAATGATATTCTATTTATAACAGTAATAAAATGACATCTCTCTAAGTACATTTCCTCTAAATTTTTAAGTTATGTCATACACTGTGGCTAAGATGATAAATTAAAGAGTACTCCACAACTCATGGGAAACAATGAATAATGTTCAGCTGAATAACAGTTCTGATTCCTTATCACTTCTTAACATATTTATTTCCCCTTTCCATTATTTTAATGCACTTCTCTGCAAGTGGAATTATATTTGGCTCCTATTTGTATTTTTGCTGTTTCTCTCTGCTTGTTAAAACTTTCTCCTCTTCAGCTTATTGTCTTTCTACTTTTCTTCTATGTGCATGTAATGACTCTATAAACATTATTCAATTATTTCAAGTAAGAGAATAAAGAATAATGCATGATCTTTGGGTTTTGGAACACTTCATAACTTTCAAAAATCACGGCAGTGAAACCATGGAGTGGAGCAGTTTCAGCAGTAACCATCTACCAGTGGAGACAAAAAAAACCCTCTAGACATAGTCATCAGCATTTAGATGTTGCAATAGAAAGAAGTGGTGACAGTACATTTTTGTTGTTGCCTGATTTACACCAGATGTATATAGTGTATATACTGTATGTAGTATATAGTGTTCCAAGTCAACCCAAAGCAGGACAGAATCTTGATAAAAGTTATATTGTTATAATTTATCCACACTGAACAGCTTCTGCAGGGCAGAGTGCTTCTGACTTCTGCTTTTGAGATGAAATTCTCTCTCACAGACCCTTAGGAGCTTGTGGTGGCAGTGCTTATTTTCCTTTTCTGAGGTTCCCTGGAGGCCAGCTTACACTGCTGAAGCAGAGATGTACAACCTATTAATAGTAAATCTTTCCTTCTTCTTGGATTGCCAAAATACATGCCAATTTGGAATCTGTGATATGAATTTGATTGCGTAGTTTGAACTAGTGAACTGGAAAACCAAAATTGTTTCACGTTACAAATCCAAAAGTTATCCCAGGTGAAAGCAGTCACAATTTACTAACAAGCATGCCAGAGGAATGAGAGAGAGGACATGCTCCATGAAATGCGATGTGCTTTTTATTTTACATGAGATGCAATCATAAATGTATTAGCTTTAATCTACTTTTATTATCTGAGAGAAACAGCACAGTGATAAGCTCTCAATGGAGCCTGGATCATTAAACTTTACAATATATTTACAAATAGCACTAAAGAGATGATTCTCAAGAACATCGAAACCAAAAATGAAAAGACTCTCTGACATACCTGTTATGGTTAACACTTTGCACACAATGTAGTTTGATTTCTTGTCCTCATCCAAGGGAAGGAGACCCCACTATCGTAGGAGTGACATTTGAAATTGACTAAGGATTGTATCTATTAAACTCTACAGGGAATCTCATTTAGAAGTGTTGATGTTCAAGCATCCTTACTGCTAAGTGAGCAAAATGGGAAGTAACTGTCATTCTCCATGAAATCTTGTACAACAAGAAAAAGCTGCAGGACTTTGCCCAGTACTACCCAACCCTTACTCCCAATGCACATGGCAACATATGACTAACTTATAAAAGCTTCAGTGTGGAAAAAGAGATGCGAATTAAACAGAGGATTACTTTTTGTCTTCTGGTGCTACAGAGGACATGCTGGCAGAAATAGTTATCCAGATTCATCAAACCCTATTGGAAAGCAAGGACAGCTTTTTAGCCCCCTGGTTTTTATGGAGTGGCAATAGGTTTTCTTTGAGAGAATATATAGCAAGGCCAGTATAGTGAAATGAAAAAGGAAAGTCTGACATGTCAGTCACCTTTAGGAATACAGTTATCTCTAGATTGTCTCAATTTCTTCTTGCAAGGTGCTATAGACTGTACAGTCATTATCACATGTCTATTATGCGAATATTATTTACAAGCAGAAGCAAGCAGTAGTCAAATTGCCAAACAGTGTTTTTAGTTTGCTTCTGGTCTGCCAGCTTTCCATGCCAGAACAAACCCTTTTGAACTCAGTGACAAGAAAGTAAATATATGGAAATTTGTCCCTAACCAAGCCACTGTCATCCCTCCTAACAAACCATAGACTGCTGTCCAAAGTTGTACAAACAAGAGCTTTCCCTTGGCTTTTCAAGAGCTGACTTTACACAGAGTTGCACACAAAACATTGTGGATATCCATGACTTTCATGCCAACCTTCATTATAGTTTATGTGGCTTAGTAACCGCTGGACCTCACCGCAGTTTTAGCTCAGAGTAGGATATGAGCCCAGACTAAAATATTTTGTGTGATTTTTCATTGTTGCTAGGCTTTTACAATCTGTCTCAAAATCTGAATTTTGCAATTAGCTCTTTATTTATAATGATAGAGTCTGCAATGAACATAGCCTTACTGTTTCAGATGTTCAAAATGCAGAGGTAGTATTTGCTGAGTACACTATATAGCTCAAAATCTACTAACCATGCTTTTTGCAGTCTGTAAGTTCAGTAATGAAACAACCAGAATTATCATTCGAAACTGAACATTCTTTCCACTGTTTAAGGGTATTTGAACATGCATCTTACCTCTGAAGTGTGCTATGTAGTGATAGTTTTCTGAAGATGGTTTTGGAGAAAACTCATTGGTCTCATTGTACTCATTAGTCAAAAGGTCATTGAGACCTTTTCTTTGACCTAGTAGAATATATTGACCTAGTGGGATTGTGTGTTTCCAGCATCAGTGAAGATTTTATCTATATATGATTTCCTCTATGACAGTAAGACATACTGAAAACCTTTTGTAATCTCGTGGTTAAGGAATTTCATTTTCAAAACGTCATTCAAACCTGAAGTAGATGAAGGAACTCTTTAAAAAAATAAATCCCAGTATTCTCGCAAAGTACCTTCTCTAACCTTGGAGTCAGCTGTTGTGCATCTTCCTATTTCAAGAGGTTTCTTTCAGCTAGAAATAAATTCAGCTCAATTCTAAGAATGATTGCAGAACAACTGAAAAAGCACTTCCAGGGAATTTACTGTCCACTGATATTTGTCCAGTGCTACTTGCAAAAGCCCATTGAGAGGTCAGTCTTAACAGTAAGAGCCTACCAGATCTGGCTTAATTTTTTTCACTGCTGCTATTGACAATGCCCACTGAAATCCAACAGGAACTGCTCACGTTTGACACTTCCAAAATCAGTAATTTCTTCAGAAAAAGCAAAGTACTATGCCTACACTGTCCTGGTTTCAGCTCGGATAGAGTTAATTTTCTTGCTAGTGGCCGGTATAGTGCTGTGTTTTGGATTTAGGATGAAAATAATGTTGATAACACACTGATGTTTTAGTTGTTGCTGAGCAGTGCTTACACTGTCACTAAGACTTTTCAGTTTCTCGTGCTGCCCTGCCAGTGAGGAGGCTGGGAGGGCACAAGAAGTTGGGAGGGGACACAGCCAGGACTGCTGACCCAAACTGGCCAAAGGGATATTCCGTACCATAAAACATCATGCTGAACAATATAACGGGGGAAGTTGACTGGGGCATGGCAGATGCTGTTCAGGGACTGGCTGGGCATTGGTCAGCGGTTGGTCAGCAATTGCATTGTGCATAAATTGTTTTGTGTATTTATTATTATTATTATTAATATTATTATTATCTTCCTTTTCTGTCCTGTTAAACTGCCTTTATCTCAGCCCATGAGTTTTACCTTTTTTCCAGTTCTCTTCCCCATCCCACTGAGGTAGGGGGGAGTGAGGAAATGGCTCACAGTGTTTAGCTGCTTGCAGGGTTAAACTTCAATATACACACTTCATTTACCTAGTGATTGTTGCCTATGCAACATGCACAGAATAGGCTTACAGCAGCAGCTTTTTCCAGTGAATTATCATACTCATTTTATTAATGGCAAATTCTGCTAAAGAAATTCACCCTCTCTGACCTCCTACAGAGTGTAATGTGCTAGTTCTACTTAGAGTAATGGAAACTCTTAAGCTTTTCCTGTGTTTATTAATGCTAATGAAATTCAACAAATGGCTGTTTCAGAGAAAGCAACGAAAGCAGAGGAGAGGGCAATGGCAGTAATGAGACTGTAATTATTTGTAGAAATAAAGGAGAATTGTTGCACAAGAAAGAAATCTCATACAAAGACAATACTAATACAAATGGTAAGACTACATGCAAAGTTTTTTCAAAGTTGTGTAAGGAAGAAAGGGGATTAAAACAGGAATTAACAAGAGCTGAAACAGCTGCTGTTCATGAGTTAAGAGCATTAACAGAGTCAGTATATTATCTGTGCTACTCCCAGTCTTTAATATAATGAAATAGAAACTTTATCTCACTAAATATCAAGCAAGAGGCTTTCTGTCTCCAGTGTATTCTGTATACTGTAGTAATGAAGCTCTTTCGATGTGGTGCATTAAAGAAGGAATTCAGTAAAAGAAAATTTTTAAATGCAAAGTTAAATACTAGTTGTGTTATAATATAAAGCAAAATAGAAAGATAAAGAGTGTACACCCACTAAAATACAGATGTACGCCTATATTTTTCTTTAGAGAAATACAAGGGTCCATGTAATAAATTGCAAGACCTTGTGGAATCAGATATTCAGTGAGGGCTTGAATCATTTTTGGTCTCCTCACTGTGCAACTGCCTGATTTTCTCCTCAGAAAGTTTCTCAACAGATCTCTTGCTCTGTTGATTCTGTGGTCCTACAGAGTTTGACTGAACAATACAAATAGGTAGAATAGCACTATAACTCCACCTAATGTCTGGTATACCAGTGTAATACTTTTAATGACACTAGCAAATGTGTCATTATTAATATCACATACAGATTTGCAGTAATAGTGCATGTCTATGCACAGATATAATTTCACTATTGAAATTCATACAGAATAGCTCTATTTGTTCTCTGTTTTGTGTTGTCTGTAGTGACATTTCTTACTGCATTACTGTTTATCAAAGGGAATCTAATTCAGAATTGAAAAAGTGGTAGTTGTGTATTTCTTTCCTCAAGTCATAAAATTTTGAAAAAAAAATTGAATCATCCGTGGTGTTTTGTTCCAATTTAATTTAAAATTTCACATTCAAATACATATTTGAATATAAAATAATCATATTTT
>WHYT01015859.1:74638-119633 GCA_009806455.1 Tetrax tetrax
AAAAAAAAAAAAAAAAACAAACAAAAAAACAACCAAGAAATTTGGGGAAGGGGGTGTTGCTAAAATTTCATAAAATTTCAAAGCCTTTTTGCTTATGGTTTTTAAGGTTTGGTTTGTTTTGTTTTTTTTTTAATTTCCTTTAGTGGTGTTAAGAAAGTAAGATGATGATAACAGATAAAGCATTTTGTTTGTTTGCTGAACCAGTAATGTGATTGCAGTCTGTCTCAGTACTTGTGAGCATCTTATGATTCAATCATTCAATCTCAAAACAGAAACTTTTATGTAAAGTAGTGAAAATAAATGGGGAAAAGTTGGCACTCTTTGAAAGAATAGAAGTGTTATTAACTACTGTATCCTCTTGAGCAAATTCTGATGAGAATACTTACTTTATGCTTTACACTAAGTTCTTCTTGAAGCTCCAACTTGGTGTAATAATCTTTCCTTCCTCTCCAAATGTGCTCACTGGTGCGTCATAGGAGGTGTTGAACATTTGCTGTCTTCCACTCAGTTCCAAATATACTTTAGTGTTTCAGGAGTACAGATATAGCTGAAGTATGGCAGTTTTGGTTGTTTTGTTGTTTTTTTTTTTTCACAAATGTAAGAGAAGTGACAGGTCACAAGGAAGCTTTCCCGTGACAGCTCTTATCTTCTGGATCAGTTTATTCAGATTTCTTTAGCTATGTGCAAAGAGCAGAAAATATAGAACTTGAAAGTACTAAGCAATTATTTGCTGGCTAACATACAAAAGATGGCTAGAATTTAGCGATCTGTTAGGATAAGTCTTAGTTTACTCACCTGCTTTGACAAAACACGTGAAGAATCTTTGCTGACCAGGGAAGCCCAGCCAAGTGCGAACGAGCTAACCTCTGTAGCTTCTGTGAATCAGCTCCTCTCTGTTGCTAAGATGTAATTTTCCACCAGCTCATCAGCACAGGTGATGTTGGTAACCACATGAAGCTTAGCAAGCATTTAAGCCTTCAGTTTAGGACTTAAGTTTTATCAGGCCTTTCATCAGGACCGAATTGAGATTTTTTCAGATGAATTTTAGACTTTGCTAGAAGCAACAGCAGCTCAGAGCCCATAAACTTAGTAAGTATCTGGTGACAGATTACACATCTAGAAAAATCTTTAGTCCATGCCATTTTCTTTTCACTGCTATATTTCTTTTATAGCTTTTCCTTTGTCTTACTTTCTTGCATAATAGACATGTTGCAGCAGTCAGAAAACACTGCAGGACTACTTATGTGTCTTACTTCAAGTCCCCTTTACAACATCCTTGCTGCAGAAATGGATCCTAAGGTGAACATAAATATTATTTGCCTGAAAATAACTTAGTTAATAGGGCTTTTTCAGTTCCTAACCAGATCAAATATTAGCTCTAGTTAATCTTCAGGGAACTTTTTAAAACAGCAAAGTAGTTGTTATTGTTTATCCCATTTCCAGTCATATTTTCTTATTTTACTCTCAACTTTTGGTTCTCTGATTTCTGCATCTTTTCTTTTTAGACTTCTTTAGTCTTCCAGACATGTCTATTATAAGAAGTATTTATTTTAGTTTCTCTCAAGGATTCAATTTCTGTATGAATCTTTCTACCTTTGTTCTGTAATTTTGGATATAGGATCATTAAATGCAAATTTTTTTCTAACATGGTATATCCTTTCTTAGAGACAAATATAGCAATTAAGCAATTGTCTTAATATTCAGAGCTTTATACCACTATGCATTTTGAAATTTTTATTAAACATTTTTAAAATTAAGATTAAAACAAATCATCAAAGAATTTTTTATTAAATATTTAAAAAATGAAGATTAAAACAAATCATAAAAGAATAAGTTGTCTTCAAAAGCAATACTGAGCAGTTAGAGGAACTAACTCATCAAAACAGCCCCAGGAGCAAGCACAGTGAAGTGACCCTTCCCCTTGCCTGGGCTGACACTTAAGGACCAGTCTAGATCTTAATAGTACACATAAGACATTAATAGTACACTCAAAGACATCGAGGTGCTGGACCATGTCCAAAGAGCAACAAAGCTGGTAAAGTGTCTAGAGCACAAATCTTATGAGAACTGGCTGAGGGAACTGTGGTTGTTTAGTCTGGAGAAAAGAAGGCTCAGGGGAGACCTCATTGCTCTCTATGAATACCTGAAAGAGGTTGTAATGCAGTAGGTGTCAGTCTCTGCTTCCAAGTAACAAGTGATAAGATGAGAGGAAACAGCCTCGTGTTGCTCCAAGGGAGATTTATATCAGTGTTGTGGTTTCATTTAGTGGAGGAGGGGAGGGGGGGCGCTAAGGTGGTGGCTTCTGTAGGAAACTGCTAGAAGTTGCTCCCCTTTGTTCAGTGGACTCGGCCGGGCCTAGGGCGGATCCGCTGCTGGCCAAGGCCAAGCCAATTGGGAGCAGAATGTTCCATGATAACGCCTCTGCGATAACGTATTCAAGAAGGGGAAAAGGAGGAAAAAAAAAGAGAAGAGAAGATGTGAAGAAGCTCAGCAGGGGCAGAGGCGCAGAGGGGGAGGCGCAGGCCTCGTGGGCCTTGCAGGCCTCACCCCCTGGCCTCTCGCCAGGCAGCGACTGGGCCCAACTCAGCCCAGCCTGGCTGCAAGAGGTGGAGAGGAGATGAGATGGATGATGTGAAGAGATTCTGAGAGGCATCTGCCAGCCTGTTGTGAAGAACTTTTCTTGTGAGAGAAACAGCTGCAGACACCAAAGTCAGTGAAGAAGGAGGGGGAGGAGTAATGCGGCTCCTGGCCAAGATTCCCCTGCAGCCTGTGGTAATGACTATAGTGGAGCAGGTTGTCCCCCTGCAGCCCATGGAGGTCCACGGAGGAGCAGAGATCCACTTAGAGTCTGTGAAGGACCCCACACCAGGGGAGGTGGATGCCTGAATGTGGCTGTGGCCTGTGGAGGGCCCGCTGGGGCAGCTGTTCTGGATGGACTGCACCCCGTGGAAGAGATGACCCACGCTGGAGTGGTTTCACGAAGGACTGTGGCGTATGGGTGGGACCCCACACTGGAACAGAGGAGGAATGTGAGGAGTTTTTCCCCCAACTATGAAGCGGCAGCGTAAAACAACGCGTGATGAACTGACCGCAACCCCCATTCCCTCTTCCCCCCTGTGCCGCTCGGAGGGGGAAGGTAGTAGAGATAATGTTAAGCTTGGGAAGAGGGAGGGGTGGGGAGGAGTTTATCTTGTTTCTCTGTCTCATTATCCTGCTAGTTGTAGTAATAAAAGAATAGTTTTCCCCAAGTCAAGTCTGGTTTTGCCCGTGACGGTAACTTTAAGGATTTCTCCCTGTCCTTATCTCAAACTTTGAGCCATTTTTCTTATATTATCTCCCCCTATTCTCTCGGAGGGTGGGGGGAGTGAGAGAGAGACTGTGTAGTCTGGTCCCGATTGGGGCTGAACTATGACAATCGGATATTAAGAAAAAATTATTCACTGAAAGGGTTGTCAAGCATTGGAATAGGTTGCCCAGGGAGCTGATGGAGTCATCACAGAGTTGTTTAAAAGACATGTACCCTTAGGGAGCTTAGGGAGATGGTTTTGTGGTGGACTTGACACTGCTAGGTTAACAGTTGGACTTGATGATCTTAAAGGTCTTTCCCAACCTATGTGATTCTATGATTCTGTATCTCAGAAGTTTATTTTTAGAACTTAAAAAAGGGTAGAGAAATAGCCAAAAGACACTGTAGATATTTAAACACTGAACACCAATTCAGACACTTTTATTTCAGATCTAGGGGGAAGTGTAGGGACTGCAAAAATGTAATTTTTGCATATAGTCTGTGTCTTTCCCACTTGAATTAAAAGAAGTCCTGACAGTGGTCCCAATTTAATTATTATATGGTTCATTTGGAAGATATAAAGGCACAATTCTAGTTAAGGCATCATGTCATCTTTGCCTAGCTCTCTACTTGTTTTCTCACTGGTTTCATTACATGACACTGGTATTCCTATGCACTAGCAGCAGTCTAACTTGCAGCTTACCTCCAGAGGCAGCACATTAAGGTTCAAATCCTGTTTAAAAGTGTGACAAACTCAGAAGCAGGGCTCACCTGAAAGCAAAGGGCTCGGTCTCCTAGTAATCTGAAAAGGAAGTTCAGTGTTACTACGGATAGGAAGCAACATAAAGTCATGCAGCAAGACTCAGATTGCACACTGCTTCTGTGTGCTGAGATCTCCACTGGAGAGCAATTCCTGCATATGCTACATGGAGATTTAGCTTTGTCCATACTATGTTGTACTGGCATTGCATACTCTTTAATTTTACTTGGGTCTCTGTATGCAATTGAATTGCTTTTGCTATGCTTTATTGAATAGAGTAACGTAAAGACTGGAGGGAATATCTATTTCAAACAGCTCAAAGTGCATAACTGGCACTGGGCACAGCAAGTTATTCTCTCAAGAGTTACTTGGGCACTAGCAGCTCTTCACCTGCCAGCTTCTGACTAACCCTCTTGTATTGGGCTTGACAAAGAAGAAATCTACATGCAGAATGCCTGAAATTGTATTTCAGTCCTCTTGACACAGGAAAGTGATCCTTCTCCAGAGTCAGTTAAGAACCTCCACCTAAATAAGGAGAAACAAGAACGGATTTCTAAGACTTCATATTTTAAATGCATTTTTACACAGGGTTTGACACCCCATATGATTTTTCTTCATTTGTGTTCCGTTCTGTTTTCTCTGATAATTCAATTATACTACTTGCTTGTCTTGCAATCTTGGGTATTATTTTAAGAAAAAAAAAAGCCACTCATCACTCTCCTAAGTATCTTCTTGTGCCTCTGTGCCAACTCTTACAATTTTGTTCCTTCATTTTGTGACATATGACAAAAAAAAAACAAACCCAATCTAATCCCGGCTTATTCATTTTCTCAGGTGATTTCCAGGTCTCTTTGTTAAAGCTTTACTGCTACAGAAATTTTAGTTTTCCATCATCTGTTTACCCATCCAGTTTCCAGTTTTACACTTGTTTTACGTCTGTAACTAGTTCAAAACATCCTTTTTTTTTTTTTTTTTTTTTTTTTTTTTCTTTTTTTCCCCTTTGGTTCATTCATACCCAACAACCACTATTTTCATGAAGTTTAATTAATAAATCACCTGGTTGTTGTATGCGTTACCTTTCCTATGCTGTTAATGCAGATGATCACAATAGATGTTACAAGATCAGTAAAGCTAATGTTGGTTAATATTTGATAAATTACTCATGGCAGAAATATTTGTTCCATATGCAGTCTCCTAGCCTTTGAAAGCTCTTGGGCTTTATCTTCAATGCTTGTAATTCCATCGACAGTGTCATATGCTGTAACATCATCCTGTTTATAAACTTTTTTTCCTGTCATTGACAGAAATATTTTCTCTTGTCATTTCTTACATCCAGCTGTAGCTGTTTTCTTCAGTCTTCAATTATAGAAGAGCTTTATTTAGTCATAGAATCATAGAACCATAGAATAGTTTGGGTTGAAAGGGACCTTTGAAGATTATCTAGTCCAATCCACCTGAAGGAGCAGGGACATCTTCCTTAATGATTGGAAATCTGTCTCTAATATCTACCTGAAATTTGTTCATAGTCTATTTATACTCATTTATTCTTTTGGCAAAATAAGCCTTAAACTTTAATAGCTCTTTGCTTTCTCTGATCTTTATTGATGTGATGAACTGAGAACAATAAACACCCCTCTCCTCTTTCCAGACTAAACAGGTCAAACATTTTTAGTATCCGAAGTCAAACTCTCCAATTACCTGTTTAGCTTTGTAGTGTTTTTGCAGGTCTCCTTTTCCACATTGACCTTCTTGAATGGCATATCAAGTTGAATATCAACAAATAGGAATTCTAGAGAATCTCACTTGCAGCACACACAGGTATTTGTTTAAATTAAAGGATGAAAACTACCATCTTCAGCAGTAATGTTGCAGGATTAAAATAAACCAATCCTCAAATGTTTTGAGACATGGGGATCAGAGTCTCAAAAGGTAGCAGAAAAGTTAGAAGATTATTTCTGCTCATTTGCTTAAATCTCAATCGTATCTGTTGACTTATTTTTAATAATAGACTTTTGGCAAAGCTTTTGAGGCATAATTGAGTCTCTAGGCTACATGGGTTTGCACGACAATCATGTAGCTTTTCCATATATTTAATTTTATAACTTAATAAAAGATAGCACCATATTTGTTAAAAAGCAAGCTCCTAAAATGCATATATTACATTGCATCGGAAATACAATTTTAAAATAACCAGTCGAACATTTGTAGTTGGAAAATAGACTGCAACAATTTCTGTACAGGAGGAAAATAAAGACTTTAAAAATTGTTATATGAGTCTTTCTGGATCTTCCCTGCATGTTGATGCAAAGGCACTTTAGCATTCAAAAACCTCTGATTAAAATACTCATCCATTAATTTCTTACTTCAGGTTTTCTATAAATATTGATATCTCCTTTCAGGACAATGCTGTATCAGTAGTGGAGATCAGCATACAGAGATCTGAATGCAAACTTTATTCACTATATCGGTGTGAAATCAGACAGGTAATTATCATATTCAGGAATAAGACAGAATTCAAAGTCCCAAGAAGGGACAAGTTTTTGACAAGGCTGCACAGTTATAGTTAGAGTCAGAGCTCTGACAATTTCTGCACAATTATATATAACACAGTGGAGAATCTACCTTGCAAAGCCAAAACACTGCTCCAGTGCAGTAGCAGAAGGGACAATTTGATAATTTTCACAACATACAGAAAAATTTAAAGCTCTTAAGTTAGCTTTCATAAAAATATTGTATTACTGTTATCTATTTGAGCAGTAACTTTATGCTATGAATTTCTATTTCTTTTTCTAGTTGTAGGCACAGAAGTTATTCAGCCTGTAAGTATAAAAACCTACCAAAAAAAAGAGTTCTGAGCATGAAGTATGGCAAAACTTTTCTTTTGTTTTCCAAGGCTTGAAGCACAGATGCACAAAAGGGCATGTAAGTATTTGGGACTGATAAATCTGAAGGAGACAATGTAAATGGAAAAAAAAAAAGGGGGATTTTTTTTTTTTTTCTGTTATCAAGTAATGAATGTGCATCACAGAAATTGTATCTATTTTTCAACAATGCATTTATATAGTTATGTCATTGACACTTCTTATTCAGCTTAGAAAGTGAAGGTTATCTGAAGACAATTCTCTTGAATAGAAGCTTTTTTAGTTTGGGAAGGTGGGAAATCAAGTAGTTTTGTCTTTGTTACAGAAAGAAAAAATAAATTAATGCAAAGTTTTTAGTCAGAACCAGACAATTTTCACAATATATTTCACTCTTCTCAGTGGTATCACTAGCTTTTGTCGGTCTTGCTAAAAAAAAATAATAATAATAAAAAAAATACACTGTCATGTTGAAGCTCTTGTTACAAATTTTATTCCTAACCTGACCTGGCTGTTACCAAAACTTGAAGATATGAGCTGTTGTATCAATAAACTCTATCCTCCTGAAATAAATATGTACAGCTGTATACTTAGAAAGGCAAAGTTAGTAAGAGGAATGAGCCAGATGAGTTGTGGAGGCTCTGGGGAACTTCTCTTAGAACTTAAGACAGAGATACGTCCTTAAAGCACTCAGAAGTGGTATTAATTACTTCATGACTTTTTAGAAGCTGAGTGTGTCAAATACATTCACCAGGGATCTCACAATGACGAAATCAATACAGTTCATGAAAAATCTCCCTTTATTTTAATTTTATGTGTGGAATGTCTAAGACCCTTAGGCAAATAAATACTAAAGCAGTACAGTTCATTTGCTGTAGCTGAAACTGTTGGCCCTTAAAAGATGAAGGAAAATCAGGGAATTTTCAAAGTCTTGCTACTACTTACCAAAGGTGTGAAACCAACAGAAAACATGATGAATAATGATGAACTGTTTCTTCAATATGGATATCCTGCTATTGTAGGTAGTGTATATTCTCTATGATGTACATGTATGTATACCTATTTGTAGTTTTCGGCAAGTTAGAGCAAGAAGAAAAATTAGTAAAACCCATTCAAATAAATTTTAAACATTGAGATAAACCTAGAGGAAAAAAGAAAAGGAGTATCTGGAAGTTCCCTATCGGCAATACCATCAGGCAATGATTCATAACATTAGGACCATCTATGAAATGAAATAGTGCTAAAATAATAATGAAATTCAACCTGTTGAGACGGACAGCAGAAGAAGCTTAAACTATGTGAAAAAAAAAAAAGTAATATTAAAAAATCTAAACTAACTGAGATACCCCATATTGAGTGGTAAAGGACTGGTCCTAATTCAACTTCAGTTTCCACCTTTCCAAGAGAGACAAGCTAAGAGGGGGTTATCAGACAGAGGAGATCTTTTAAGCCTTCCCTTGATGTTGCTTCCTCTTTTCTCCTGTTCCCTGGAGGCAGGAACAGGCTAAGCTGCCTGGGTACCACTTGCTGCTCTCACATCAATTCCTCATGTCTTCCTTGGAAAGGACAGCAAGCTAGATGGAGTGTCACAAGGGCCTGAATCTCATTTATGCACTGCAAGTGGGACCACACTGAACTGTATGCAGAAACTAACTGCGAGAAAAGCTACAAGAAATGCTGTGTTATAGCAGACAGTACAAAAATCCCATAGAAGGTAAATGTAAATTTGCAGAGATGGAAGTAACAAAAAAGTATTCATCTAGAAAGTCTGAGGACCAATTTATTACAAGAACAGTCAGTTTTGACATTTTGTTATACTAGTGAATTTAATTCCTTTGTTTCAATTCAAATCTAACTATGCTTTTTTTTTTTTTTTTTTAACTTCAGATGTAACCAGGTACATTCTTAAGGTAATAACTAGGGAACTTGCTAAAATTCCACATCAAATTTTTGACCTTTGTGTGACATCCTGAAAGAAAATGCTTTCCATAGGTTGTAAGAGCCTCTCAAAGCAATATATAGATAAAACATTTATATCTACAACTTAAAAGCCATAAAAATAATACAGTTTTGTTCAAATTGCTGTGTAGGAATGATCACTAAGTATATACACTTTCTGTCCCTGAAGTTCAACATCTGGGACCAGGCTAAATGTAAACATTTATTCAGCTATTAATGACTGGTTGCTACTAATATTTGTTTCTGTGAAAATTCTTAGATTATAATTACTACTTTTACTATCTTCTGCATAAGTAAGACAGGTTTTTATGACCCATCTCTATCATATGCAGGAAATGGTAGAGGAAAGGCATGTTCAAAGGAAAAATTTATCTGGAATTTTATGAGATTTTTTATAACAGTCCCATTACCAAATGGATCTTTACTGTCAGCAGGACCTAAGATTATCACATCAGTTTCATCCTAAAGCAAGCAATTCAGAGAAAGATAGAAATAGATTTGATAGTGAATAACAAAAGCTTGCACATGAAACAGAGAAACTTTTAAATTGTTTAATAGCATTTCATGCCAAACAAATCCATAAGTTTTCATGATATGTGAGTTTTAACCCACAGATTCACCCAGAGGAATTCACTGTATTTTCATCGTGGCTTAGAATCAGGATTTATTACATAAAGTACAGTGCAGAGAAGAAGAGGTGCAAACCTGTGGAGTGGCAGCAAGCTGGCTGTCAGAATCCTGGCCCGCAAAAAGAACTGAGGGTTTCTCTCAGGAGAACATCATTATTTGGAGAAAGGCTTATAAAGAGCTCAGTAATGAAATTGTTGTTGTTGCGACCCAGACGGAAACTGGTAGCCTGATCTCTGAGGAGGCAGTAATAGGCTGCTCAGATGTTTTAGTGCTTACCTCAGCATACCAGCCCATGTATCAGCTTACATTTTTGGAACCTAAACAACACACCGTTCTGGCCTCCAGACAGTAATGAGTAAAAAGAAAGAAAATCTACACCAGCTGTCCAGTTGCTGCCATACCCAGCTCATGGGGAGAATATGGAAATCTAATGTGGCTTGTAGGGAGGGAAGATGCAATTTGGCTCTTAGATTTGGATAGTTATGCTCTCTTCAACCAGATACAAAAAGCTTCTGAATATAATGAGAGTTTTTTCCATGTTTGCCCAATCTGTTACTGGAAGGAAACTCCAGTTCTGTGACAAAAGAGACATATGGCCATCTGCACAATCAGGAAGATGGAATGTTTTTCTCAAACAGAAAGGATATGAAATCAAAATCAATAGTTTACCAGAGAGTTAAGAGAGAAAATATTTGAGAGCTTACATATTATCACAGCTAATGATCTCTTATGGTCTTTCATGTGGCTAGATAGACTTTAAGGAGCGAATGATGAATGTTTGAATTATAAACCCCAACCTAAGAAGAATATAAATACACCGGTTCATGTTCTTTCATCACTATATGTTATGTCTTGTTAAATAACCTGGCACTATTTATGAGACCACTGAGGAACTAAATAATTTGTGTTGGTTAAGACTAAAGCATAACTATTCCCTAAAATCTGCCTTTACTTCATATTACCAACTCTTGTCTTTACAGAAACTAACCCTATAGGAACTTCAGCATGCAAACGCAGACAAAAAAAAAAACCCTGTTAAATGTTATATGACACATCAAATGGAAATTTAGATATATTTGACTAAAATTTTAACCTCTCTAGGTTTATACCAACTGCTGTAAGAATGAAAGAAAACAAGAGAACATGGCAGTTTGCTGTCAGAAAGACTGCACAACATACAGAAATAGAATATCCGTGAACAGCAAAGAAACAATCTCCCTCTCTCTACTTAAAATTACTTAAATTGAGCCAGTGTGGTAAAGATCTCAATATATTTTTTCTTTACTTTTCCTAGTTACAATATGAGTATCTTCATATTATTTTTACAATTAAATGGTTCTGCTGTACTGTAGACACACACAAAAAAAGTCAACCTATTAATCATTATATCTGGTTTATCACAGTCTAACTTATTGCTGAATGCTGTAATTTAGTAGTCTTTCAAAACATTTATAGCACAATACAAAAGCTGTATCTTTTTGTGAGTAAAAGGGGAACTAGTTCCTGCCCCAGGGGACTGTATCACTTGGATATGCAGATTGTTCCTGGATTAACATATCACAAACCTTATACTGAGTAGGCCAAAAACTTATTTGTAAAAACACCAAGGGCGTAACATCAGTAGAAACATAAAATAGGAACTTATTAATGTTAACAGCCAGTTGAGAATAAACTCAGATATTTTTAATTCCCATTAGAAAGTCCATCTTGATCCAGCAGTCAACCATTTTGACAAGTGTTCAATAGAAATCAACATAATGAAAAATCCCTGAAGGTCATCAACAGCAATCTTTGTCCATATTGGGAGATGTAAAATGCTTCTTCAGGTTTTAACTGCACAGATGCCTTATATGTGGATACATTTTCCCACATCATCGATCATATAATGTCCAGCGACAAAAGTAATTACATAAAAAACATATCCAGAGAATGGAGATGCTATTATCACATATGCATGAATAAAGAAATGGTGACATGAGCTTTCATGACATTTCAACAAAAATTATAAAAATCTCCAGATGAAATTGAGATGGGGGGAGGAGTGTTTGCTCTTTTCAACAATGTCTTTGTCCATTTAATGGAGTAGACTCAATTGTTACTGGTGAATTGTTGACTTCTATTTATCAAAAGGGTACGATCAAGAAGCTTCTTCTGTAGTCTCTTACAAAACTTAATTATATTTCTCAAGCTTATTTATACACATCATTCAGAATATGGAAAATTTTGAGTGAAAATAATTGTGCTATATTACAGAGATAAGTCTATGATGTTTTGAAAAGGTCTGAATCAACTCCACTCAACCACTCTGATAAAACATGCTGTTAAACAACTGCAGAACGTTCCTGTGTGCAATTGCTCGAGCAAGTTGCTCTCTCTCTGGTTAACTGTGACCCTGGTGTCAAAATCATCATGCGTGATCTTATTTCTGCAATGATAATGGGTTTGATGTTAGCTTGGATTTCTAGTTTCTGAACAAAACCCAAGCTGAATGCACTTGATGAAACGAGTGATTGAAACAAGCAGCAAATTTTATTGATACATAAATCACTCATAGCAGCAGCTGCCGTCTCTCACTTGGGCTGGACGTCTGAGTGGCAAGGGTGTCTCCAGCACCAGCTCTCTAACTCCTTGTAGCATCATGCAAATGGTATCCTAATGGCTGACAGTGACAGCTTCTATTGATATTGCTAAGAAAAGCAATGTTGTTAGCAAATCCCAGTTTAATCATTCCCAGCTGTCACGCCAAGAAAGGTTTATCCTTGATGATGGCAGTTCAGTAAGTTACGTATCCCTGGCCACCAAAGAACCTTGTCTTGGCCCAAGTCCACATCCATTATGATCTCATTGTCTGTAGTAAACTTGCAGTTTGACTGTGGTTGATGGCATCTTCCACATATATTAAAAAGAAAATGGTTACAATGAATGTAAACATCACACCAATGCTGTTTTTACGTTATTACAAATGTCACTGTCAAAAAGAACAAAGCAAATCCAACTTTTGCTCCCAGAAATGAAGATATCCACTAACTCACCGGCATTTGCCAGTCTGTTTTTTCACTTTACAGTGTCTTCCAAGGAGCATACTATAAATTATGTAGCAAAAGTAGTGATATAATTTCTACTGAAGATGGGGCTCCTGTCAAATGAGACATACATAGTCATAATTGTCACATTCATCAGTCATTTTGATATATGCCACATCCCACATATGTTCAAATAAGTGGTCTTTGTTTACACTTTGAGAGGATTCAGATTTTTTGTTTCCTAGCATTTTAAATTCTTATCTACCTGTAGGCCTTGATTCTACATATAATGTGTGATATTCAGGAATGCACTTTGTTAAGGATTTCCTCTATTGGATCCATAAGACATATAACACTTTGAATAGTTTCACTGACTTGGAACTTTTCAATGTACTTGGTTCACTACTGAGTGTTTTTTAGATTCAAGTTTCAAGTATTTTCTTCACTTACTACTTGCTGCAATGTAAATAGAGAAATATTTCATAAAATTACAGAAAGGAAACTTATTAAAACAAATGCAATATATATCACTTCGAAGAACTTTGACATAGCTTTTATTTTAGTTTTTTCAAGACAGGCACTATAGATCAGAAACATGGGGCAGTGTATCCAAAACATCCTATGCATTTCTACATTCCCAGACACTTATCTGTCGGATTCATGTCCAGGTAGCTTAGGTCAAAATATTCAGTTAATACCTAGAATATTATCTAAACTAAAGTTTGTCTTGGGACTGGAGAGTTTTAGGTCTGCTCCTCTGCTCTGGAACAAAATTCCCTGGATGACTTTCAGTCCGACTCATATTTCTTCACCTCAGGTAGTTTTTGATGATTAGTGTGTTAAAGATATAATCTCCTGAACTAAAAGAAGGTGACATGTAATAACAATATTGTTATTAAATCACTGTGCAACAACCAATAAACATCAAGGCTTCTTTGTTTTAGGCAGGGTAATAATCAGTATCTAACAGTCACTGACCCCAAAAGTACAATAGTATTTGTATTTCACTGGCAATTTAAAAGTTCATAGAAGTGCAACACCTTAAAAATGATCCTGAGAAAATCTTGCTATACACCTGGTGAAGAATAACAATTTGGCTTTTGCTAAAGAAGCTAACAATGAACTTTATTTTCCTGAATCAAAGTTTTCCATCTTCTTCAGAAATGTTGTGCTAAAAATGACAAGTCAAGCACCATAACTCTGAAGAAGACAATTTTGTTTAAAATAACATAAATTTTTTAAAGATTCATTTTATTCTAGATAAAAATGAATTTTGAACAAAGTAAAATCTAAGCAATTTAGTAATTTATACTATTATGATATTTATTTTTAACATTTTAAAATGTTGCTCAGATTTATTGTGTAATATACTGTAATTAAAACTCTTTTCAGTGGGAAAACAATAAATTTTAATTCTTTTTCTAAGTAAGATGTTTAAGTACTGTCAAACTTATTTCTTGTTTCCTCCTCAGAAATCAAAGTTATAGTAGGAATGTGACTATATTCAAAGTCAGATTTCCATCTTCCTGGTTTATCTTTTTATCAATAGATGCCTCCTCAATTTCTGTACAACATGATGAGAATTTGAGAAGTTATATTAGTTTTGAAATTCTCACTGATTAAAGCATATCTATAAAAAAAAAACTTGTTCTTTGATTTCTGCACAGGGTATGAGTGGAGTTTTTACCCCAGATTGCTGTATTTCACAGTGTAGCATCTTAAATAATTTTCTATTCATCTGAAATGTCATAAGTTCATAACAGAACAAGAATATTTCATATTAATATAATAGTATATCTTGTACATCTTACACATCTTTGGATCTAAGCAAGTCCACTTGTGTCGCACTATTCAGCTGCTCATGTAGATATGAACAGCAATGACACCAAAGATTGTAAATCCCAGGTAAGAAGTGTGGGCCCTGTCATGACTAAAGGTGCTGTGTTTGTGCCCTGTTTTAAGTAAACTGGAAAAATTTCTGATTTAGACAGTAGACAATGTAGACAATTTAATGAAGATAAGGAACAGTACAAATAGAGATGGTAGATGCCTCATCCCTGGAAACATTCAAGGATGAGGCTCTGAGCAACCTGATGTGGTTGAAGATGTCCCTGGTCCTTGCAGGGAGGTTGGACTAGACAACCTTTGAAGGTCCGTTCCAATTTTAACTATTCTATGATTCTAAATTAGACCTCGAGAAGTTCCACATGAAAAACAGTGTAATTTTGAATAGCATAGAAATGAAGTTTATAGACAGAAAACAGTGTTAGAAGTGATGCATTGACATTACAGATAATTTCATAAAGGCCTGCACTTTGGCAGATTTCTTATCCAGAACTTTCAACTAACCTGTATTTTTGCTGTGTATTGTAACTTTTGAAAGTTTTCTATACATCCATACCACGCTGGTATGCTTTTATGCATTTTTTAGATATTTTAGAGAGATTAATTAAAAACTAGTGAGGTTTCTGTTTTTCTTTTTGCCTTGGAATTCGACCTATAAATTGTGCAGTTTGTTTTCACATCAAAGCTTATTTTGAAGGAAGTACAATTTCACCAAAGACCTCCTTATCCTCTCCATTTCTTTTAAGTTTTTTCTGAGATTCACATAAACTTATCATACACTGAAGCTGTAGCATCAGACAAGGTTAAAACGGTTTTGCTCTGCTCTGACAACTAGTTCACATAATCACCTTTTGTTGTAAGATTTCCTTTGCAGTAGTTAAATACGCTTTTGTTTATTCCATTCTGTACCACAGAAAATGAATGCTTACAAGCAAATACAGATGACTGATATGAATTCTTAGTTCTAGAAATATTACTTACCAAAAGTTCCTGTCATTAATAAGTATCAGCAGTGTACAAACCAACTTCTTTTGGAGACAAAAAGAATAATTAAAAGGAGGTAATATGTATAAGATTCTGCTATTTCAACAGCTATTGATGATAATTTATTCATAATTCACATTTACTGAGTTATGCAATAGACGTACTGTATTTTATAATTAGTATTTCTAGTGAATTGCCAGGATGTATGGAAGTTGAGCAAAGCCTGGCAAAGAGTCTGAATGGTGCCAGCCCTATTGAGGGGGAAAAGTTTTGCAGAGTGAAAAAATGCGCATTTCCAAGAAACAGAGTGGGAGAAATAATCAGAAAAACAGTCTGTAAGCTCCTAGAAGATAACAAGATTAGTGACAGCTACCACGGATGTATCAAGAAGAAATCATGCCGAGGTAATCAAAATCCCTGTGGTGACAGAAACTCAGACCTAGTGAACAGGGAAAAGCAGCCAGTGCCATGTGTCCTCAGTAAGGTTTTTTGATACTCTTGTATATAACATTTCTAGAAGCAAGCACAGGAAACAATTGAGATGAAATTTTGTTTGGAACACTACTTGCGGGTTGGCAGTGCGGGAGGGTGAGCAGAGGGCAGCCCTCACAGCAATTTGGCTCATTCTTGCTCACCTTTTCTATTTGTGGTGAACAGAGAACAGCTTATTAAATTTGCATGTGACACAAAGCTGAGGGGAGCAGCAAGTATAAAGAAGATAGGATTTGAGTTTAACATTATCTTGACAAATTGGAAGACTAGTACAGGATAAACAGTGTGTAATTAAATAAGATATGTTCTAGGTGTATTTATGGTGGAAGGTCAATGATTATGTTCCTCCATCTGAAATGACCTTATGACTGTCCTGGCACAGCATCATTCAGATAACATTTATCCAGGTGGGATTATATGCCATAAATTTTAAAGCAAGTTGGGATGCTTGGTTGTGCATGATCAGGCAGCACTGTGTCTGGTTGCTCGTTCACTGTGTGTAACTATCTCAGCCATAATCCAGAAAAATGTCTGACATCGAAGTTTTTAATCTTTTAGGATGTAACAAAACACTTCAAAAGAAAAATGCACTGGATTGCGGAGTTTTAAATTTCAGTATTTTTCTTCTGTTCTAAGGAATGTATATATAATATCTATAAAAATGCACAGCCATGAGACAGTAGGCACACAAATACTCTGGAGGCATCCAAGCTGACTTTCTGCAAGACACGATGAAATAACGCTGGTCTATTGTATTGTGCAGGAGCACTCCCAAAACTTTGTACATCCATGCAGGCATTGTGTGATCTTACTGTGTGGTGTCTGGATTCAGGGGTCCTATCTCAAAAATGTGCGAATTGCGGGGAGCAAATTTTGCATCTCTTTGTTATCACATGCTGTTCACAGATAGAAACAACAATCATCCAATTTGTAGTCAAATTTGGCTGTATTCCACTGAACTACAGGGCAGGCGAAGTGGTGGAACAACTCTCCTCTCTATGTGGAACAGTGTCCTCCCCTGATCTGCCAGGCACTCTCTCACCCTGCAAAACGCATTCCTTTCTTTGCACACACCTTATATGAGCACTCAGTTGGGCAAAGCTCAGTCACTCAGGTCTTCAGCAGCAGAAAATGTAAAAAAATTTTTCACCATCAAACTTTTCACCAAATAGAGATTATCTACAGGTTGCTCAAATTTGCATTCATTATTGATACCATAACACGGGGAGGTCTTTTTCTGTCTACTGTGCTATCCCCAGCAGGGACTTTGGATCATGATTTTTGTCTTGCAAAGATAATATCTCTTTAAATAAAAACTGTATAAACCTACAGACTGTAATTGTCTTTGGTAATACTCTTGTTGTGTTTTAATACTTTAATGACAAGTTTAAATGCCTTGGCTCCTGTACTTTTTCCACAAAGCAATAGTCACACTTCTTGAATTCTTGAGCACTCACAGGACTAGCAGTTGATAGAATTTCTTTTGTCTTTTCATTGAGACTTTGACATTACTTTTTGATACTATTCCTTCAAATGCTTTTGATGTTAGCCTCACCAACAGCAATCAAAAATCTATAATAAGAATGACTTGTGGGAGAGGTTGGTGAGCATGAGAGAGAGAAAGAGAGATTAAAGTCTACTCAGTGTAATATTCTGACTCCAGCTCTGGAAACAAAAGAATCAACTTATCAAAAAGCCAAAACTTTACCTTAGTGAAATTCTCACCCAAATAACTTGCATTTTTAATTTCTCAGTTTTGTAAATTCACACAGTAAAATGAATATTGTGTGGTGGTTACAGGGGAGAAAACTTAGAGACTTTGAGGCAGAGCTGTTGAAAAATGCAAAAACCTGCAAATTGAGAGAACATACAAATAATGCAAAAAAAAACCCAAACCCCGTTGCTGGGAGATCCTAGTTTTAAAAATTTTTAGCTGCAGCCGTTCTTTGACTGTTAACTGGCAAACAAGCTGCATGTCCCAATAGTATCTTTAATGTCAAAGCAGCCTGATAAACTATCACAAGAACTGGTTTGATTTCAAAGGAGAAAATATTTTGAATGAATCTTTGGACAGCTCTCCTCATTTCTTGATATTTCATCCTTTGCTCTGCCAACCAAAATGTACCTCAGCCTTGTTGATTTCAGTTACCTCTGTCTTAATATATTTGTCTCAAAGCAGGTCTCACCATCGTTAGCTGTAGACAAGAATATATCATGGCAAAGAGAAAAGAATCTCTTGCTCTGTACACCAACCATAGGTACCAGAGGTCAATGCCATTCTCGAATAGAAAGAATCTAAAAATGTTATTATAATGCATTCTTGTTAAAAAGATCCAAGAGTGTTTTAACTCTTATAATGCTCTGACTCTGTATGTATGCAGTGAAAATTCTTCTTTAGTTACTAGACATAATCAACAGCTCAGCTGCGTCATAGGTCCAACACTGGCAATAATTCAATGCCAGAAAAGTGGGTTAACTTGTTGCTGTTTTGTTTTTCTTGGTGAGTTTTTTGTTTGTTATTTGTTTGTTTTTAAACAAGCAGTTAGCTGTGCTTTAAAGCAAGTAATCACTAATTTCTACCCTCAGTTCTGTGGCAGTGAGTTCTGAGTCCTTCTGACTGGGTTGAGCTACATTCAGCAAAATTCTCAGTGGACTCATTGATGTCTGTTAATTTCTCAGCAGCTGTCTCGTGAAAATTGACAGGTGATCTTCAAGGCAGTTACACTTTTTGCTTCTTTTTAGTCTTTAATTCTTCTTTTTCTCCAGCAGTTTTCTGTTACTTTTTGCTTCTATTTTTCTCTCCTTTTTTTTTAATGCTTATTTTCTGTTGAAGGTATTTTATGCTTGGTGTTCATCATTAGGTTTCATTATTATTTAATATTGTTTCATTCTATGTGAGTAAAAAAGTATGGAACTGTTCAGACTATGAATATTTGAACAGTAATATGTGATATGAAAATAGGCTATCACAGGTGCCTCAAGCTTATGCTAAAATATTTATGTATCTGCATGTTTGTTAACACAAAATCTTGGTTTTCACAGTTTATAATAAGGTGAATCAGTTCATTCAAGTACTGTTCATTACATTCAGTTAACTCCCAGTCCCCTATAGACAAAATGAAGCAATTGGTTTTTTTTTTTTTCTGGTTTAGTCTGAATTATGCAAATCCTCATGTAATTTTTTTCTCTGACTAATTGTAGATGAGAAGTATTGAAAATCTTAGGTTCCAGTATAGGCTGTAATGAGTCTGAAATTCTTCTGTCTCTAAGAGGTAGCAGGTTTATTTTTAAGACATTGAACACTTGGTAAAACTGTCCATAGGTTTAACTCTCCAAAGGCTCATCTTTATATGAGTGCAATGTCCACTAAAGTTCAATCTTAAGCAATATCTTTAAAGAAAAAAAGTCTTAAAATGCTTTGAAAATGCAGAAAAATAATAGACAGCAATTCAGCTCTCCATTATACCACTCTGTTTCCGTTATTATGCTTTCAAGTATCTATCTAATTATTGAAAAGGAAGGAAAAAAATCTCATGTGGTGTGGAAAGCACTGTTAAATTAAGATGTGATATTGAGATAGATATGAAGAGCCCTTCATTTACATCAGGTTTATTGTTTCTATCCTGTTAACCTTTTGTCACGAATCGATAAAGGTCCGGTCGTGAGAAGTATGAATTTCTCGGTTACAGAATTAAGACACAACGGTGTCAAATGCATATGTTGGTTCTTTATTTCGTTCACACACAAAGGGTAATGGTGGGGAGAGAGAAAGGGGAAGAGAGGAGAGAGAGGAAAAGAGAAAGAGAGGAGAGGAAATACCACCACGGAGGGTCAGCGTCCTGAAAGTCTGTTTTACAGAGTGGGTGGGGTGGGCGCCTCAAAAGGGTGAAAATGCCACCATTGAGAATCAGCGTCCCAAAGGTCCATCTGAGTGGGTAGAGGTCCACACACGGGTTCATGCGGCGACCCTGTTTGTAGTCATTTGTATCAGCCCCTCCTTCTTGATGTTTTGGGGGCCTTCACCAGTCCTTCCATCTTAGGAGGTCAGGTGCTTCCTGCCTGTGGTTAGCTTGTGATTGCTGCATTCTGCTGAACTGTCTCCATGGTGGTGGGTGTTAGCTCTCTGCAAATGGAAGGCCCGCTCGTCCTTTGTAAGCCATGCGGTTATTTGAAGCATGTTGTTACTTAATGTCCAGCAGGACACTGTCCACAAAGTCATTTTGCATCCCCCAGAGCTGGCCTCCATTGTGCAGTCACTTGGCAATGCTCTGCATGCTTGGTATCATCCAGGGCCTGAGCTCATGCACAGGGTTTGGCTCTGTTCTGGGGGAAGGGTACAAAAACAAGATACCCCATCTTGCAGTTTTTGGAGTTTTTAGACACATGTTGCTGCTTCAGCTACGAAAACAGGATATCTGCCTAGATATCTGCAGTTCGTTGATGTTCTGCTCAGTTCCTTCCACCATTTAGCGATGTTGAGACATTAATTAAATTTTTCAGTCTCTGACACCTTTGTCCTCAGTCGCTGACCATTTTGTTACACAGTGGGCCACAGACTTCACATTTATGGCTTTTTTAAAGTGCACTTGTCAGCTTCCACTATAAATCCTGACATTCACATCATCTCGGAAGCCTAATAGCAAAGTGCTGTGAATACCCAACACGGTGTAACAAATATAAAAATGCATTTCATGACACTAAGGGGCCACCATAAGTATCCTTTGCTAATTGTCAGAACAAATGGCATTAGATTAATGTGGCACAAGGCAAACATTGCAGGACTCCCAGATTGGAAAAATATAGAGTGTTTTAAAAGGCTAGTTGTCTGGAGATAACTCTTGGAGTACCTCTGGTAGCATTATCTTTGATCAAAACAATAGAATAAAAATAAAAGGCTGATTCTTCCATTGTCCATCGAGAAGCATGGGGAGAAAATAGGTTTCTCATGGAGCTATTTATTCTAAGAAAAAAAAATACTGTACCCCTCAGTGAAAATGGTCACCCCAGAACTCATCATTTTGTGTGTTAAACTAGAGTGGTTTTTTCCCATGTGCGTCACTTAACAATTCTCTACATAAAATTTCATAAGCTTTTTCATCACTCAAGCAGTCTCCTGGAATCCTTTTGCAGTTCCTCACTGTCTGCCCTTATCCTTTCTATCTGGAATCAATTTATATTAGAAGCAAGCTTTGTCACCCTCCTGCTCACCCCCTTTTCCACAACCTTTAGGAATGTGTGAAGCAGCACAGACACGGAGATAACACCCCACTCAACTCCACTGGTGATCTTCTTCTATTCAAATAGTTGACTAACTACGCCTGTTTTCTAATTCCTATCTTTGGAGCAGTTATTTAACCATGACAGAATTTTGTCTCTTACCTCATCATTGCCTATTTTCCTTAAAAGCACTGAAAAGTCGCTGTTAAAAGCCATTTGAGATAGAGGTATCAAGGTACAAAAGAACTAAGGAAAGAAGGTAGGAGATAAGAGACTGTCTCAGGTTTTAGGTCAGGAATCCTCTCCCCTGGTCGTCCTTGTCTTCAGAATTCATTGTTTGGATTTTCCATAAAATTTGCCATAGGAAAGATTATTTAACACCAAGGCACTCAGTTTGAGGGAAAAGATGAGAAGTGGCAAAATACATACAGTTGAAAAATAAGCATAACACATAATGTTTGCTTTCTGTTACTGCTTTGGCAGTGATCTGTGCCATCTGAGAATTCTGCACTCTTGACTGTCTTTGAACACTTCTCCTTTAGTTGGGAAGTAATTGATATCATAGTGCAGGTTTTTCAAGTCCTCTGCAAATGCTTCTGTCCTAGTCTTTTCCCACACTCTGATTTTCACACATTCCCGTGATTCAGGAGTTCACCATGCTGCTTCCTATATTTATATTTTCTCCTGCATAGCAACAGTTTTCCATTTTCTTCTTCAGCTTCTTTCTTAAAGCATCCTGGTTTTAGGACTCTGATTTTTCTACATGTTGTAACCATCCAATTTAGCCTCTCCAGTGCAATGTACCAAGCAATTCAGTATTCCTTATGACATGCACAGGAATCAAGTGTATACTTGTTAAAGCATAACTGCAGGACTCCTCTGAGTGCATTTAAGGATGTCCCTCTCCCTTTTCCTCAGAAGACTGTGCTTGCAGCAAATTAGGAAGATTTCACTGAAGACTGAACATTCACTGTTACCTGAATAAGATTTTGCATTCTAGGAAAAGCCTAGGGAGTTCAAAGCTAAGTTCATATTTATTTACTTGCAAATCAAAAACAGTCTTTGTTGTCAAGAAACTTCTTACTTTAAAGGAAATAAAATGTTTAGGCTTCCAAGAAAATTCATATATATTTTGTTTGCTCTTAAAATATGTGGAGAAGTTTCTAGACAGCTTTGAGCTTATATTAATCACTTAATTGGGCAAAAGGGATGCAATGACAGTATAAATCACAACTACTATGATACCAAAAATTTCATGTTTCTCAGATGCAGTGGCACCAGTCAATGCCATAAGACAGGAGAGAATGAGATGTCTTGTTTTGGTTTGGTTTGTTCCTCTGCAGTGTACACAGTATGCTATTACTCATTTTCATCAAGCTAGATAATTACAAATCTGTCCATTTTGTCCCATTGAAAGGAACTATTTTTAGCTTTCGAGAAAAAGTTTTATTTCCTAAGGCAACCTTCTACTCTTATAAAGCAGTGCAATTGCAACACAGGTAATATGAGGATAGGGTTGTTAATAAGCCAGCATTTAAATATCACAGTAGCAAGAGCTGACTCCGTAGCACAGCCAAATGAGTTCAGGAGTGATGAAAGCCTTAAAGTTCTCTCTCAAAATTCTGATATTTGAGTGCGGTATAGCCCTTCATGATAACAAGCTTGTGACCAGGGTCACCACACTGAGAATAAATTGCTGCTCACCCACGTGAAAAGCGGTTTATGAATCCCCATTAAATACAGTTGCCTAACTGAAATGCAGAGGTCCTTGGCATCAAGAGAGCTTAACCTATTTAAGGTTTTATAGCTAAGCACTGTGACCTTCAAATGGATATGGATCTGCAGTGAATATTAATTTAATAATGAACTAATGAATTCATATGGTAAAGAGTGTTTTTTCTTTCTCAGAGCACCTAGGATTTTATATAATCTTTACTTTCTGGGTGGTATTAGATGAATTTAGAGATGGACTTGCCTACGGGTTATTGAATATACAACTGTCCCGCTATTTCAGTCTTCAGGTGGGGTTTATTCCCAAATATTCTGTTAAAAAGTCTAAAACATTAATATAAGACTCTGCTAGTTTTAAATAAAAGTGGAAATTATTGAAATTGTTTTTACACAATTTCTATTATAAGAAGTTACTCAGATGATAAAAATATTCTGGGTAAAAACTGACCAGACACATGTTTATTTTAAAACTTTATGTCATACTTGGCACTAATGAACATTAATATAGAGCCTTCTGTTGTTCATCTCTCTATTCAGGTCCCATAATTTGTTTCCCATATTTAGCATTGAAATTGGAATTGTAATGTAAATCCAACCAGACCAGCTCTCAGCAAATCTAATATGATGTAAGTCCCAAGAGGGGATGGCAAAAAACATCTTCAACACAGTCTTACTATGAAAGTATGTAAGTGTGGTGCTCTAGAGCTAGTTTCAGGCCTTACCATTCTGTTCAGCTGCAACTGGACATGATTTATTACCAGTTTTCTTCTCTGATTTTCTGTCCATCAGGAATACTTTTGCAGGTTAATGAAAGATTTTGCTTGGATGACATTTACGAAGTCTAAAATCAGAAGCCAAGGAATTCAAAGAGGATGTGAAAGCCAAGCAAAGGAACTGGAATTGCTCATAACTTTTTTGGCACATGAAGCTCTGCAGAATGAGAACTATTTCTGTATGAGGAGCTTTCCCTCTCAGAGACATGCTTTTGTATAAACAAAAGCATTATGTTGGCTTTGACATTAAAAAGTGTTAACAGGCTATGCTTCCTTACAGAAGCTTTTCTTAAAAAAAAAAGTAAAATATGTATATATATATAAGTTGTGCCACTTATCTTCCTTCTCCTCTGTATCTCTGTATGGGAATCCATGCTGTGTTTAAAATTGGCTTGTAATTGATTTTTATATAGCCACAGGTGTCAACAGAAAGCAGTGAGGCAATATAAGCTTTCATTTTGTACATGCAAGAACAAGTATATAAGAAACGCTGAAGAACACACAATTTCATGCTGAAAAAAACCAGTATGAACCAAGAGATGCTACTACACATTAGAAAGATGAAATAACTAAATTTTAGAAATAAGCTAATTAATAGTCAGAATGTATTTTTACTTTTTGACCATGACATTGCATATGTGTCTTCTAATAACTACGGAGACTTAAGTTCTTGATAATTACTGAGGCTTTTTGTACCTTTTATCTCAGAAGAATTAAAAACACCCGCCTTCTCTTGTCTGCTTTTTAAGCACCACTTTCAAACAAAGGGAAGAACGGACATTTTAAGCTTCAAAACCACCACTGCAAAACTCTAAGTCTTCAGTCCCAGGCATGCAAGGACAAGCCTATCACAGGCTGTTACTAGCCCAAACAGAAAGAGGGACATTTTAGGATGATTCTTTTGGGGTAGCATAGAGGCACATCACTGGCAGGAGGTCCCTTGAGACAGCTAAGGACTGAGGGACTTAATCTCTACTTTCTCCTCCACCTCCATTGTGATCAGAAAAAATTTCATTTGTAGTCCTCCTTAACCTCATCACTGCACAAAGGTCTGTGGAAAACATCTTGGAAAAAGGCTTTGAAGATACTAAAATGTAGCAGGCTCACATCTGAGCAACGTGACAGAGCAAATATGCCAGTAGGGACCAGACAAGGTTTACCCCCATGTGTGCTGTATTGGCAATCATCATCAATTCCACGTGAAGAGCTTGAGTAGGCTGTTACTTCCAATGACTTTCTGAAATTAGCATAGAGTTAACCAGTGGTGTAAAAAGAGTAACACTCATGTGACCAATATTCATTTTAAGGCATCTGATTAAATTTACCTGGATCATAAAGCAAAGGATAAAAGTAATCTTAAATAGTTATCACAGTTATAAACATTTTGCATTAATGTCTAGTCTCTCACACATTCAAAAAGCCAGATTTTTAATTAAAAAAAACAAGTGTGTGAGAAAAATTGATGCTTCCTACTGAAATATCTAAGTTCTTAAAATTATTTTTCCAAATCTGAAAACTAATTGGCACAATAAATTTTAGAAGATTTTTTTAGCTTGGAGAAATTATAGTTTAAAAATTTTTATTTTTATTTGACGTGCTTGAAATGGTTAGTGGAGGTAATAAGATTTTAAGAATATTCC
The DNA here is from genome assembly GCA_009806455.1 of Tetrax tetrax. Lineage (NCBI taxonomy): Eukaryota > Metazoa > Chordata > Aves > Otidiformes > Otididae > Tetrax > Tetrax tetrax. Next base: position 99,837 of record WHYT01015859.1, read on the forward strand.
AGTGTTTCTGATAAATTTGAAGGAAATATTCTCAAAAACAATGTTAAAGAAAAAAGGGAAAATTCAGAAACATTTCAAGGACTTAAAGATTATGGTCTGCTTAACTCTAATTCTTTTATTAAGTTTTACTCATTTGTATGAGTTGTTATTATCAGAAACTTTGAATTAGGCACATATTTGACTGCAGTATAATGTATTTTTACATACATAAATTTTTACATACAGACGAAAAGAAGAAAAATCACAGTCAACAATTTAACATTCTAGGTATCTAGTAAATATTCAGGATATGTTAAAATTATGTTCCATGTAAAAACTGCTGGCTACCTAAGATTACCTTTAAAAATTACTACTGAGTTATTGGATTGGCTTCTCCCTAGCTAGAAAAACTTTCTATGATCCCTAATCAACTTGTAGAATAAGTTAACATGCACCACCATGACAGCACATTTGCAATAAATGTGTTTATTTGGTACAAAATGTCCGTGATCTGTTCTGCATTACCTGACGAAATGCAGCTTTGCTGGAAGCCTTTAAAAATAAAGCTGTGTGACACATTTCAAAATAACTACAAATCATAAAGATCAAAATTCATTGCAAAGAACTGCAAGCAAAAAAAAAAAAAATGCACATAATCTGTTTCCATTTCATCCAAAGTATTTGCTGTAACTCAGGAGATATTCAGAAATGTTTCAAATTCAATTCCACAAACAGATCATGTTTACATTTAGAGGAACTGTCAGCAAAATACACAGATAACTATTTTAATTATATTTTTCCTGTTTAGTTTATTTTAAAACCTTTGCATAGTACTACAAATTTACAGGGAACACCAGAAACACAGAGATAAAACATGTTTCGCTCCCAGTCCTAATTACACTTTATGGTTAGTGACCAAATATTGTACTTTTTGCCACTATTTGCAGTCAGCGCCCTCACTTTTATGTAACGGGAGGCGGCTTGCAAGTTGGTATGCTGATTTTCAGGACTCTTGCAGACCAAGCAAGGAACTGCTCACATGAACAGAAGAAATGACTCGTAGGAAAAGTGTCCCTAAAATGCTGCCCGTCCACTCTTTAATACCATAACTGGTGCTGGAAAGAAGGTCAAGTGATCCATTCAAGATCCAGGGCTTTCTCTTTTCTGAGGATACTCACTAAGGAAATTTTTTTAAAATTTTCATTATTCTTTTTCTCAGAAAAAGGATCTGGCACATACTGAAGCTCCAGTGCTCATTATATACAACTTGTTTATGCTACGTGTTAGTTTTATTAAAGTGTGACACAAGGAAATTACTCAACAGTCCAAAGAAAAAAAGCACATTATGGAACTCCAAAATGCAGATATTTTAGAAAAAAAAAATTTAAGAAAGAAAAAAGAATTACATTATATGTAATATAAAACTTTACAAAATTTTGTGAATGTGCTCTTCTAGGAAAGCACATACTTGATTTTCAGCATTTTTGGTTCAACAAAATAGCCCTGAATGTTTAGCAGAGTTCAAACAGAAACAAAGTCTCGGCTAAAACCTGGAGTGAGCTTTATAAACTTCAGCCTGATCTCTATTTAGCATTGAACATTTTTGTGTTAATTTTTGATATTTATTAATGCCTACATGTCTCATTTAGCTGGCTGCTCAGTACTTCTAAAAACTCTACAGGTGACCAGCGAAATGATTCTAGGGTAGCAATGAGGAAAGTAAACAGTGTGATTTGATTACCTTTTCAACAAAGACATACTGAATGAAGCATACAAATAAAATGAAGAAGTATTGCAAAGTCAGTTTTCATTTAATAGGTAATAATTATAAAGGACAGGAGCCCTGTTTGAATCCCAGGTTGAAAATAAATTTAAATAATTTTTAATGGGGCAAATAATTAGCCACACAGCCAAAAGAAAACATGGATTCTGTAACTGTCTACTCATGAAGGCAGAATCCTTTTCTGAAAGATAATCTTCAGGCAGACAAGAGTCACATCTTATCCAAAACCAATTTATTGAGTTGATTAGATGAGTACATGGGTCAAATTTAAGGAGTGCTAAACCAGAAAGGCTCTGATTAGATGACAGATATGTCCAAATACAAATCTCATGATTTGAAGAAATCAATATATCTTTAAATTTTTTTCTTAATTTCTCTTAAAGTTAGTGGTTTTTTCCATTACAACTATGACACAAGCCTTTTACAATAAACCAATTGCAATTGAATTAATCTTTAAAATAGATATAAATTTTGTTCCTGTTTTTGAAGATAGAGCTGTTCACCCCAGCAGTTTTTTAAGGCTTTGCTCCTTTTTTTTCTGTTATGTATTCGTAACTTCACAGGATAAGCAATCCTGCTTCATTACTTGCCATAGCTATTTAAATGATTTATACTCTTGTATATTGATACAATCTCCTTTCAGACTTCCTCACAGTATTTGTCAGATTTGTCTAGCAGACTTGCTAACAAGGTTCCATTTATCTATACACCATATTTGCAATTCTTTGTAAAATTGCCTAATTTTTCAATGTCATTTTATTACTACTATAATTCTTCTAAGTTAAATTTATCCCATTTCAAAACTTTTTTTTTTCAAGACTTGTGTACAACTGAAGTACCACCTGAGTTTTCCAAATAAGGCTTTGTGCTGATCTCATGGATGAAGTAGGATTTTTCTGTTGTTTGTAATTATTTATAGGTGGCCAATTTAGAAAACTTTGGGAAAAACATTCATATCCTGTCTACTAAAAAAATTGCTCCACTATTTGTAATTATCCTTTTTTTTTTTTTATTCCAAAGTTAAATATATTATGTCAAGAGCTGTTGAACTGGTTATATAAATCTGATATTAATGGAAATGCCTGGAGAACTGATTTGCTAAAATAAAAGCACTTTGGAGCTGGAAGATCCCAGCCACTACTGAATCCACAATGTAGATCTTTTCAGTAGAAGTTAAAAGGCCAGCCGCATCCTGGGCTACATCAAGAGCAGGTCAAGGGAGGTGATGCTGCCCCTCTACTCCGCTCTGGTGAGACCCTACCTGGAGTACTATGCCCAGTTCTGGAGCTCCAGTATAAGAAGGACGTGGACCTGTTGGAGCAAGTCCAGAGGAGGCCCAGGAAGGTGGTAAGAGGGCTGGAGCACCTTTCCTATGAGGACAGGCTGAGAGAGTTGGGGCTCTTCATCCTGGAGAAGAGAAGGCTCCGGGGAGACCTTATAGCAGCCTTCCAGTACCTCAAGGATGCCTACAGGAAAGACAGGGAAAAACTCTTCAGTAGGGCCTGTTGTGATAAGATGAGGGGTAATGGTTTTAAAATAGGGGGAGATAGATTTGGATTAGATATTAGGAAAAAAAAATTTCACAGTGAGGGTGGTGGAACACTGGAACACTGCCCAGAGAGGTGGTGGATGCCCCATCCCTTGAAACATTCAAGGCCAGGTTGGATGAGGCTCTGAGCAACCTGATCTAGTTGGAGATGTCCCTGCCCCTTGCAGATGAGGTTGGACTAGATGACCCCTGAAGGTCCCTTGCAACCCAAACAATTCTATGATTCTAAAACTTATTAATAATAAATAATGATGGAAAACATGAAAACACTTTTATAATATACAACAGTAGAGAAGGAGCTTGTGAAACTACTTCTGTAGAATAGACTGTTTAATGCAGGGACAAACATGTCAATAAAGCTATGACTTTTTCAAGTACTATTCCTTTCACTCAAGTCTTTTTTTTAAAAATCTTTGAATGAAAAATGTGTCTATAAAAAACAGCAGCACATTACTTTTTTTTGCATGTCGTATGTTTATATATCTTGCACAGTGACATTTGCAAGCCAATGTGCTTCACAGAATGAGGCAAATTGTTGCTTTTGAAGGGGAAGTTTGTGTAAACTTATGTTAATGTCAGGTTAATACAACAATTGTATTAACAAGGATGAAATTGCTTAAACAGTAAGGAAATGATTGTAAAATTTGTCCGCGATAGGTATTTATAAGGCACATACAGATGCATATTATGAGCTGTATAAGAAATGAGCAATTTGCTTCACCATAAATACATTTCTCAGACTTTCTTTATTGAAGGACATTCACTTGAAGTCTCTTTTGGCTGCTGCATAAAATATTTACAGCATGTTTTTATCATTAATTCTTTTAGAATACTTGAAATTATTTTTTTTTCTAGCTAGTATATAGAATCCAAGACATAAACCTAGCCAAAATAAAAGCTGTTGCTGAAAGCGTAATGCCAAAGATGACAAATCATAACCAGTTTTTCTGTGTCACACCTTATATCAGCACCTTTTATCTTCAACATCTTGTATCTTCATACTTTCCTTCGGGGTCCTTGTAAGGTGTTATTAATAAAGATATGAAATACCATGTTACATCATTGACCCGACTCTTATTCTGGATCTAAGAGTCAGGCATAATCTCAAAAAATTCTTCAGTCTGCTTCATTGTCCCATTGAAATGGCAAGTTAGAAGTAGACAAGATAAGCACGTGCACACTTGATCTTTGGTAGTTAAATTACCAAACTTTCAAATTCTCTGTGAACCAAGTCCAAACTCAGAATCTTTTACTGTCAGTTCCAACTCTATAATAAATAATTGCTTTGCTCACACATTATGTGCTGGACATTTCCTGCAGTGCCAATTTTTGGTACCCAAGATTTCAGTGAAAAGGATAAAAGAGCTACGCCTCATTTATGTCTCTATGTAATTTTACTCTCTCCTTTCCAAAGTTCTTAAAGATTATTTCATACATTCCTAAGACGGCTAGCCTTGAGGAAAAGTGACCCCTTTGTTATACCTGTTTTTTATCAAGCTGTGTTTTACTTTTTTTTTTGTGTGTGTGTGTCATCAACCAGTATATCAAGAGCACTACTACACTTGACTTACTTTATTTTCTGCTGACAATATCCTGAGGGTTGATAAATGGTCCTGGTTTCAGGCAGAAGGCAATGTGTTTATTTGGATCCTGTATAAAAGTTTATGAAATCGTGACATTCTGCAACAGTGACTGAAACAACAAGCAAAGGCTATTACATCTGTTAATCCTCAGGGGATGATTTCTGGTATCTGTTCTCTTGTTAGTAACTCCTTGAGGTCTGAAAATGTGTATTACTAATAGTAATAAGACGCTGTTCAACCTTTTTCAGAGGAGTATCAAGTTTACTGCCATGCAAGCTAAAAAATAATAATTATATTTGACCTTTATTTTTAATGAATCTAAAATTATGTATGTGCTTCCAGAAGCAAGTACGAAAGAGTGTGAGGAGAGAGAATTGAAAGCACAGAAAAGAAATATAATTATTCTGTTTTGCTCACTTTATGCTTTACATTTCTGCTTAAGCTTGATTCAGCTAGGACCAGTATCTTGGTGATGTTTATTCAAGGAATCACAGAGCTTCAGAGAGTATAAAGAGTGGACTGCTTGCAGGAGGCCTTGAAACACTTTTCATTTACCTGCAATTCTCAGTTCTAGCTTACATAAAAAATAACTAGATCGATAAGATACTTAAGAAAAAGCTGATGTAAATGGCAAAGAGAAGAGCATTATTTCAAAGCTGTGAGAAAATAGATTCCAATTAGTCTATCTCTCCACACAACCTTGTGCCAGGGCTACTACATACCCTGCAGCTGGGCTTTCTGACTGCCTCTTGTACTTGAGACATAGCAGTCACGCCTTGGTACATTTCTCCACTTCAGTTCTTCCAAAGCTCAGATGTCCATTCCCTAGCAATGTCAGTCCTTTCAATGGTCCGCTGAAAACCATTTATAAAATACATATATTGTAAGCTCTTTAGAACAGGAAATAACTCTGCTTAAAACAGTTTCTAGAGTCCGTAGGCGAGAAATCACTAATCTTGCTTTACAATAGAAATAACAACTGCTCCTAATAAATGGAATAACATTTATTTTACGGATGCTAAACCTGCATCTGCATGTCCCAAACAGATGGATTCACAAATCAGTTGGCTGCAATTTTGCAGCAACAGTTGAAATTTATCCTATGGAGATCTGGTGTAGAGCCCAGACCTGTCACAGGAGTGGCCCAAGGAGCTGCTCCTTAGCAGCCCTCATTTCACCCACTGCAACAAATGGGCCAGAAGCAAGGAGCAAATGGGCAGGGAACCAGTATGGGTTCCTCATCCCCTTCTGCTGCTACGGGGGATCATATGCATTAGATTATTCTGCAACTAAGGTGGTGTTGATTACTGATTCAATGCCAAACGTATGTTTACTGACTGTTCATGTCTCAGTATAACTGAATTAGGAAATATGTTTTTATTTGTGGTGTCGTTTTATTATGTGCAGTAATTGAGTCTCATATGATATGCCACCCAAGGGGTTATTTGTACATAAAAAGGAGAGATGTTGAGCTCAATCTCTCTTATAATGTGTGTTAGTTTAATTAAACCACAGTGAATAAATTGATGTAATTTGCCAGCACACATAAATTTCCGTATCTGGGTTGCTGAAGAGCAGGTCATGCTAACATATACAGATAAAAAAATGATCAAATACTATATTTTTGGATGGCCTAGGAGGAAGTTTAAGTAATTAAGCAGAGCCTTGAATTACTTTTGAAATATTTTGGGAAAGCTGATATGTTATGCATGATGTAGTGGTATATTCCTTACAAAATTCAATTCTATTGTCGCTTCTAGAGTTTCACTCTGGAGCTTACACCAGTAGCTCAGGTAATTCATATCAAAGAAGCTATTATGGCATATTCCTTCATCAGCCATCTGTATTACATGATAAGTTGATCCCCAGTTTTGCTTCTATAACACAAATGGCAGCATCGGTAAATCTGCTGGGAAAAATTCCCTGTGGCCATAGATTTGTTCAATCAAACAAAAGGCCCTGCTTGAGGCAGCCAGTAGATACTGTTATTTGTACAACATAATGGTCTTTTTCTCTACTCTAGCCTCCACTGATTGCAACTCTGAACATTTTTAATATATACAGAATAGATATAATGTACCTATAAAATCCATCCACATAAGCATCAGCTGCATATGTCTATTAGTCCTTCTCTTCTGTTCTTCCCTTTTATTCCTCATGGCCCACTCTTTTCCTTCACTGTGCTCAGAATATGTCTATTCTACACACTAATGGATGGTTATTTCTAAATTTATTTTACTAGTTTTCAGTGTGTAGCTGTTTATAGCATAGTCCAGTTGTCAGAATGTAGTCCAATTGTGGCCTCAGACTCTACTGCAAGCCAGGCAGAGAGCCCCCTATTCTTACTGTTTCCATGCTTTTATACCCATAGTTCCTCTAACCACCACCAGGTGTTCCTTATCGTCTTCCCACCACCAGGTGTCCTCAATTTTGTTTCTCTTAGAAAGTCCCTCATTTTTAAATCCCAGGGCTTCTGATATTCATTGTCCCCAACAGCTAGTGATTTGCTGCCATTGAATAATTTACAAAGCACATTGTTTTAAGTCTGTGAAGGTCTAGTTTGTCTGGAGTTTTACATCAATGCCTGTGGCTTCCCTTTGCAACTACACAGGCTCTGTCCTGATCCAAATACTGGAATTTAAAATATTAAATGGATAGCATGCCAAATCTTAAACGGCCATGCATGTAGAATAATGGCTACTACTGTTAGAAGTAAGTAATGGGGTCTGTTTGGGCCTGCAGGTTTCTTTCCTTTTTTTTTTTTTTTAAACTTCTCTACCTACACTGAATGTACCTAACTGGCTGATTTTCCAAAAGTTAATAAAACTTTGCAGAGAAAGAGAGACTCTTAATTTTGTTAGGTTTCTGTATTTTTTTAATCAACCCTGTTAGCAGTTCTTTCATAATGGAGATGAAACTATAATTCACCTCTCAGTGACATAAATCTCCTGTCAGTACAACATAAATTCCCCCTTCACTGTCCACAAAGGAAACACGCTCCCCACACCTGATGTGGCTTTGTGCTTGATTCACTGCATATTGTGGCATATCTGTTGCCTGGATATCCCAGATGCTTGCTCATTCCTTTCTGGCAACTCTAAGCCTTTGGAAAACTGCCTGAAGTGTTTCAAACTGGACATCTATTTGCCAGCCAGTGCCTGTGTACAGCCATTTTCCTATAAATATATCACTCTTTGGAGTCAAGCACTGAGATGAATGCGCTTTAGTACATACAATAAAGTTCATTGCTGTTAGTGATAATATGCACTGGGATTTGCATTTCAGTTTTACATTGTAAAACACAAGCGGTCAGCTTCACATATAATATAAATTAAAGTGTGAACTGGAAGTCGAATCTAAGGGTAAATAAATTATCGTAATAAATATTGATAAAGAGCTGAAAGAATTAATAGATTACACTAATTAAGCATGTGATCCAAGAAATACTGAATCAATGAAAGGTTTTATTGAATTAATTTGTCTTGGGATTAGCCTTTAAGCATATCTTGGATCAGAGGGAAAATGGAAAGATCTGGGTATGTAGCTCTATTTTGATACAGAAATCAAAGCAAATACTTCATGGTATTTGACTGCTTAGTCAACAGAACAGTGTCAGAAAGGATGCAAAGTCTTGTGTTGCCAGGGCTGCAGACAAACACATTTTACCTGAGAAGTTACGGTATGAAAATGCCAGCTACTTGTTTAATTGTCAGAAACATTTGTAGGAAGTAGGAAAATGCATAGCAGAGATTAAGTATTAGCAGTACTGGTCCTAATAGCAAATGCCAGACTTAGACAGAAGACTGTAGTTTGCTTGATGGCTCAAATATAACTCTCTAAGACATTACTCAGGATTTCTACAAGTGCTAAACAAACCTGCCATTACATATTAATGCGGTTGTAAAAAGACACTGTATTGAAAGAGTATGTATATTTTCAGCCACACTAAGTAATTAAAAATATGTAAATTAGTACTTCCAACTACAAGCATATTATTATTACCTGACACCTAGTTCTGATAGTCTTTGTCTTTTAGTAACTGGAGCTATATTATATATACATTTTTAAGAATGGCATCACTTTTGAGATTGATCTTTTACAGTAAAAAAAGCATGTCTCTTGCTGACAACTTCATATAATAAAACCCTTACCCAATTTATATTATCCACACATGCAACTTCGGTTGCAGATAAAAAATTGCTTATGTGGTAAGCTCCAGAAATGGAGTCACACAAACCTTGCGTGCAGACATTTAAACAGGAGCGAATACTTTGTAATGCACTTCAGATCTTGGCTTTTGCAGTTTGAATCTGTGTCAGATTAGCATATAAATTTCAACAGGTATTTAATTTCCTTGTTTGCGAGCTGCAAGTAGGTTATCCAATTTAGAATATAAAAATTAAAGTGTTAATAATATACAGCTTCAGTAGCCCAACTGTGAAAGTGGGGCAAATGTACATATACTTTGGAAATCCCGCAAGAAAATTTGTTTGTCCTCATGGTCTTCTGATGCTTGTTGCTTCTGACAGTGGAAATATCAGAGAATAGACTTGTTCTACAATGGCCAGCACATATGTTTCTTGTTTTTATAAGTGCTGAAATTGTCTAATTCTGAAAAATGCAGGGATACTGGGAAAAGACAGTGAAGTAATTAATCTTTGCCCAAATGCCACAAATGTTTCCAGTTGAATTTTACTAGAATATGGAAGAAAATCTCTTTATTATCACAAAAACCTTTCCAGTAAAGCTCTGAGGTTTTGATGAATTGAAAAGAATAAGGATTTATTATACATATATTGACATCTAAATATTTCTTAAATGATCACCTAAAGAATCACACACAGTTGGTTAAAATAGATATGTTTTTAAGCAAGACAGAACATAAGTGCAGTGTAGTGAGTCACTGGCTTTCTACTGCTGCTAACAAGAAATACAAAGTGCAAAAAGTCTTGTCCACTTGTTGTAAACATGCAGTTAATCCGATCTTTTGGGTTTTTTTCCATTCTCAAATAAGGCTTGGGATGGGAAAAATCACAACAGAGTGTGTGGAGCAAATTTTACAGACAGCTGAAAGCCTATCTTCTTCTTCATATGTCTGAACTATAAATACCTGGGGACTTGTTATCAGTCTAGCCAATTATATATGACCTCATGCATAACCTTCTGTTTGAGCAGGGGGAGAGTGTGTGTATTCACACATATATTCACACAGGCTGTTCAGTAGGGCCTGTTGTGATAGGACAAGGGGTAATGGGTTTAAGTTAGAGGGAGGTAGATTTAGACTAGATATTAGAAAAAAATTTTTTACAATGAGAGTTGTAGAGCACTGGAACAGGTTGCCCAGAGAGGTGGTGGATGCCCCATCCCTGGAAACGTTCAAGGCCGGGCTGGATGATGCTCTGAGCAACCTGATCTAGTCAGGGATGTCCCTGCTCCTTGCAGGGGGGTTGGACTAGATGACCTATGAAGGTCCCTTCCAACTCTAGGCATTCTATGATTCTATGATTCTATATATCTGCACATATACACAGATGGAGAATATCAATCAGGAATGAAATTAAGAAATATTTTCTGTAATTGTTTCTCTGTACAAATACCCTGTTAAAGTGCACAATATAATTAATGATGGAGCACAGACGAAATTCAAATAATAAAAATTTTGACATGTTGCAAGTGAGCACCTCTTATTTACTAGTAGTGAATAACATCTTGATTGTTTACAAAGGCACATTTGTGCAAAGAGCAGACCTAAGCTGCATGTGAAATTAGTCACAGTTTGTCCTGTAGTGATTACAATGAGCAAGTGTGTTTCAATGGTGGAAAAAAAAATCTGTATCCACCTCAAGCAAACTGCAGGCAACATCTGCAACACTGTACAATGTACTGCCTATAAAGAGATACCTGAGACGTGAACAGTAGTGATGTTAGACAAATGCAACAGCAGGCCAAGTGGTAGAACCAAGAGGCATAGGCTATAAACTAGAATATTAAAAGGACATACAGCAATAAAACACATGACTGCATTGCTACATGTCAAATAGTTTATATTCATATAGCTTGTATATAGAGGATAGTAGCATTGACTTTCAAATGCTTCTTAAAGAGATTATCATTGGAGTAAATCACTGCAAGTACTTTTTAAGAGCTGAAGAAAGAAAAATTATTTTGAAGAGATACAATTATTGATATTACAATTAATGAATTACAAAGATATTGCGTTTTATCCTTCTCTACTACCTTACTTCATTTGTAGGGTGTACCCTTTTAAAATGTAGAGCAGACAATATGATGAGAATATCTTTGTGTACTTGTCACACTGTGTTAATTCTACAGATTTATTTAGACCCTTGTGTGGCTTTGGCTATGCATTCATTAACTTCCAAAAGCATTCACATTCTTTAGTACTTTACTTCTTACCCTTTGATAAAACACTGACTGTTCAGTTCAGGTTAGTCTCTGAGTATCTCACAACAATTTCTGTGTGTTATCTTTACAAATGCCCTGCTAGGTATGGAATACCTTCACTTTAATAAAGCAGGAGATGTGCCTTGTGAATACTCACACAAGAACTCTGGTAGACCCATCTCTAGCACCTAGGCAGCTTTCAAAATGTGCAGAAGAGTAGTAAATCATTTTAGTGAGATATTGACTCATTTTCTTGCTCACTAGTCAATCTAAATGAAATTTATGTATGAATTAACCTTTCTGGTTCTAAACCAGACATTAGCTATGTCCAGGGACCAGATAGCAAGCAGCATACTGCAATACAGAGAATATCAGAAATTCTTATCTGTGGTCAGCCCTGATTTCACGTGTCGTCATTAGGCAAAAATACATTATCACTGGACTGTCAAAATCCAAACTGCTGAGAAATTGTTAAAATAATCTAGTCTTGGTAGCATGGAGATCACACCTGGCTAATTAGAGCTTCTAATCTCAGAAGTTATGGTCAGACATCATCAGATCTCTCTTGCTATCAGTTATTCAGCTGAAAATACTCCTTCATTAACTGACAGGAATGTATTCTTTTAGTAAATTTTGTGCATGATTATGGCAGAAGAGGAGCTGACATTTGATCGTTGTCACATATATACAGGTTAGAGGCTGAAACATCAGAACGTGTGCATCTTCTATAGCCAGACTGCCACTTGTTCTGGGTTCCAGATGTCAGGAACTCACCACCAACTACAAATATGTTTTACCCACTACACTACACACATTGTAAGATGGAGAGAAATTTATATCAAGTCTATTTTTTTATTCTCTATCTAGAGTATTGTTTCATAATTTATTCCAGAGACACAAAAGTATTAAAATATTTTGGCACAAAATATACTGTAATTATTTACACACAAGGCTCTTGAACAAAAAATTTAAACGAAGAAAAAGACAAAATTTAGGCACTGATTTGTGATAAAGCTATTTCACATATTAGGCTTGTAAAGTATTAAAATCAAGGTGAAACTAAAAACAACTAAGCCTTTAAAAGCAAGTTAAGTGTTTGAGTAAGAATTTTTTTTTCTGCCTATCATGTGTGATGAGAATAAAAAAAAATGGCAAAAGACATTTTTCTCTGTTGTTTTTAATGACATATTTCCTCAATGACAAAATAGGAAGAAAGGAAGCTGTTTGGTGCAAAGATTAAGATTTTACCTCCTATTTCCTGTCAGTACATAATACACATGTTACAAATACTTAACAAGAAATAATGAACAGTACTTTTATCCTGAGCCATACATCAAACATAAGTGGGAGACAGTGTCAGACTGTCTGCTTCTTGCACAGTTCTCTCCCTCCCTGCCAAGCACAACTCTTGTAGGCAGCACCTGGGAAAACTTGCCCACTAAATTGCTTCAGGATGCAGTCTTGGCTTTGACTTCAGGTTGATTCTAGACCTCAAATCCAGTTCCCGATTGCAGATCAGCTCACCCAGCCTTGATCCACACTGACTGTTTCTTGCCTCAGATTCTGTTGTTGCTGTATAAATTTTCCATTCATGACCTCAGCTTGATACCAATCACACTCTTATCTATGTTTTTAGGCTTGGTGTACACAGACAGTACACAGAGAGTCTGCTTTTTGACCCTCCCCTCAAATTCCAGGCAAATTCTTGTTCTTTCCCTTGAACAAAACATTTGCCAGCTTTTCTGGTTCCTAGCGCAGGTGGTCATTACTATGGCATCTGGGTTTGGCCTGCACAGTGGGGATTTCTATGTCCTTAAAGATTTCCTCGAAACATCATAATTTAAATTGTGTATTTCTAAAAATCTTGGGTTTATGTTTATTCAGTTGTATTAAAAGGGCATTAAAAGTACACTACAGGTGCCATTTACAGTGTCTCTAAATTATTTATCCCATGTATTTCTTTTAACACTAAAGTATTGGATTTTTTTTCTCCATGAAAGCCAATTGAGCACGTAACACAGAAGTTCCATCATTTAAATTTGGAGCTTCCTTTTTTGTTCATCAACACTAGCAATATAGAGGCCAAATTTCACATTAGTCAATATTTAGAAGTTCATGTGCATAGTTTTTGTAAATGTCAATGACTGGACAATCCTGAGGTAAGTTGAAAATTTTCTGTTTCCAGAAAAGCCAAAAGAGTTTAAGCTCATGCAAATGAGCTGGGCTCAGCTGCTTCCCTTCTGCCAAGAAGGAGATAGGTTATTGTGTGATAGACTGTGATATAACCAGAACCTAAGGTAAGAAGTACACATTTTTTTCATTAGATATAAACTGGGAAATTTAATGAATAATTTTATTGTGAAGCTTTCTTCAGTATACTTATGCTTAGACATCCTGTGAGCCACTGCAATCAGGGGGATCAAGAAATAACAGGCTACTTTTGGAACAGAAATTTCAGAGAGGGACACAGAATAATTGTATAAGGATCTGCCCTTTTGTATGACAGTTTTCCAATTTCCTTTATGTCTAGTCCATGGGTGAATAAGAAAGGGTGAAGATCAGAGATTTCAGAGCTTGTTTTCCACTAGGTTAGAGGTTGCACTCCACTGGACATGTCCATGAAGGTATAGTAAACAAACACTGCCAAATGCAAATGTAAATTGAGATGTAAGGAAGTAACTATTTCTTTGGTACTGTATACAAACAAATATGGCCTTTTATGTATTTAGAATCCATTCTGGTTAAATTGAACAAGTCATACAACACATTCTCTCTTTCCTACCTCTTCTATAGCAGTACAAAGATGCAAATCCATTTAAATCCTTGAGTATTGCAGATAGCAGACAATAGATATACACTGTAAAATAAAGGCAAAAGTTATACTGTGACAAACAAGAATGAGAATATCTCTGACTAAACTGTTTAAATATAATTAATTACATGTTAATAATATTTTAGTTTAAAAGCAAGAAGCCAATAAAAAGAGAAGCAGAGAACAGTGGAGCTGAGACGTGCAGACTGAAAAAACTCTCAAGATTTTATAGGAAGAGTTCTTGGCTTGTAACCCAGACATTGGCCAGAAAAGTCAATAACAAAAGGCCATTCATAACATATATTTCTTCATTATCTTATTTTATTTAATGTGTCAATAACTGAATATCCCTGGTATTGCTAATACTGCAATGATCTGGGATCTTAACTACTATGAACGTTTGTCCACCCATAGCTGTTGTTAAGACAGCTGTGACAGAAACAAAACAAAAAAAAGAAACAACTGTCTTAATTGAATAAAAAATCTATTATATTTTGAAAAGGACATACTAATGGAGTCTGACCTTTTTAGCAAGAAGAAGATGGGATTTTCAACCAGGTAAGTGAATACTGTTAACTGAAATGTGCTGAATACTGTTTAGACCCCGTGTAAGAATTGCTATGGTCTTTAACAGTTTTTTCATTGTCTTATTAAATCAAAAGAGAATGAAAATACTCAGTTCTATTTCCAGGATTTTGATTTTCACTGAGTTGTACAGTAAGGACATCTTCCATGATCTGTAACATGGCACTGCTGCGTAGTATATCACATGACTGGAACAGTGTCTGTGCCCTGATATAGATACAGGCATCCTCCATAATACTAGCAGATATGCACCCATCAGGAAACATCTGGATTTTTCTAATATAGCAAATGCATTTCTGATTCTTGGATAAAGGAAAAAGCACCACCTGCTTTAGTGGCTTTTGCTGTCCTTCCCAGAGCACCTGGAGGATGCTACATCACACTTCTATGATCTCAGGCTATGAGAGGGTCTCCCATGTGTTAATTGCACATGGCATCAACGCCTTGAAACCTGTCAGCCAAATGGAAGATAGCAAAGATCCTAAAGAAAGGGCTGAAGTCAAGAGCCCGTTAGGTAATATATATATAGTATCAAAGATTTTGGATACTAGATCAAACTGCACATTATGACTGTTGTCACAGTTATAAAATGACCCATGACTTACAAACTTCCTTATCTAACATTCTAGACTTGATTGGGAGTTATTTTCCTTAGAGCTATTTCTTTTACGTAAGGCTCTTGCTATTTCCTAATTCTGCTATTTCTCCCTGCACTACCGGATCCTGTAAACCCTTTCTTTGCTGAAACTTGTGAGCTGCAAGTTTATTAAAGTCACTCAAAGACAAAATCTTCAAAATGTAGCACTTTTATTTCTTTAATCTAAGATTTGAAGCATGGAGAGCAAAAATTAAAAACAATTAAATTCTGTGTGCTTCCACCTGGTCTGGTGAAAGGTGTTCCTGCCCATGGCAGGGGAGTTGGAACTAGATGATATTTAAGGTCTCTTCCAACCCAAATCACTATATGATTCCATGATCTTAGGTTTTCAATTTGTTTTACTACCTTTGTCAATCTATGTAACTTCCTTCTCTGACTGAAGAAACAATTGTCCTGTTTACATCTTAGCCCGTTTCTAACGACAGAATTTGTTGACGCCTCTAGGTACAAGTGCAGATTCCTCAGCTCTCTTTCTTTAAAGATATCTAGAAAATTTAAATAAATTCCGCATTGTTGTTTCATCAAACCCTTTCAATCTAAAATTGTAACAAGTCCTCTGTCACCAACCCAACTCACACAGTACACTCATACAGTAAATGTACGCATTTCCCACTTTGTCGCTCTAGCCTAGTACCAAGCACTTTCCTTTAATACCTTTAAATAGGAGTGAATAAGAATCCTCTTGAGCTTTGCATGAAGGTTCAAAGTGGCTGATATTCAATATGCAATGTTTTGTCCTTTTCTATTTGAAAAGCCAGTTTCTAAGAAACTTATTGTTACCCTCCAGGAGATGTTTGTGCTCCTGCAGACTTAGAATACCCGTTTTACTAAACACATCCCTAAGACATACATGCTACTAGTACTTTTTAATTTTCAAAATTAATTTCACTCATCTAAGGACTAACATCCCCTCTCCTCTGGAAATGGTTTATCACTAAGTAAACATCATATTTTTTCCTCTGGAAGACAGTTTTACCAAAGGTAAAGATTTGCTACTTCTAAATGACAGCGATAAACTGTTCATACAAAACCAGAAGCAGCATGTCTTAGAATTTCATTTTAAGTAAATAGAACTTACATCCCCATAGTGAGATAAATAAGCTTTTTGCTTTATTGCATTTTGACAAAGCTGTAGATACAAACAGACATTTGCTGAGGCAGCAGAAAATGTTACAATTTAGTTCTGACATATATTATATTACATTTGGTGCAGTATACACAAGACGTAATATTACTTTCTTGTATTAAAATATACTGTAATTTTAACTAAAGTATTCAAAGGAGTTATGTCATGCCCGAGCAAACCATAGTGGCCTCCGAAATTCATGTTATATTGTCATATACTTGTGTTATGCTTCTTTCAGATTGATAGTTATTAGCATTACTTGAACTCTAAACATAATCTTTCACTTAATAAATTCTTTTCCACTTGCCAGACCTAACTGGTAATACCAATATTGCTCAAGACCAGAACCAAATGAGAAACTTTCAGCTTGTAAGTTCAGTAGGGTATTAGTCCAAAAATGGTAATAAGGAAACATTTTAATACAAGCAATTTGATGGATTGGCCAAATGAAAAAAAAACCAGGAAATCCAATGGTGATTACACGAGTTTTGATGGAGAAATACGAACTGAAATGTTCCTAAGTTCCAAAATTAAAGGTACAAATAACTTGATGACAACCAAAAAAAAAAGATTATAAACTTGCCTTTACTGAATTTTTTGAGAAATATTTCCTGGCATCCTGTTATCCTGATGGTAGATCTGATGCTGGTGTACATGTAGAAAAGGGTATGAATGTTGTAGCTAGTCAGCAGGTGGCATAACCATTTATCTTCTCCTGTGCTACTTTGGCTTTATGCTATGAGATTGACACAATCAAGCATAAGATAAGGGTGGAGACAGACAAGAAGGTTTTGCTACTGGGGCCCCTACGCTCTGCAGTCTTCAAGGAGTTTCTACACCATGGGATGAAGGCAGAGATCTCTATCACTATATTTTCTTCAAGCCTCATCAAGATTTATACATCATTATAAATTTAAGTGGTTTGTGAGTTACTGTACTTCCTCTGATATAGGCAAGAGTATTTTGTTTGTGTATTTTTAGTAAACTTTTATTAATTAAAACGATTTTTTTCTGTCATTTAAAGATATATTATGTCCATTTTTCACCCTATCGTCAGCTTTCTGAATGTCTAGATTTCTTGTTTTTTTTCTCAAAGCAATTGCTGCTAGTGTCAGGTGATTGCACAAGTCTTATTTTACATTTTCAGTGAATTTTTAACCTTCTAAACTATGGACAGAAGTATAAAATGTGTTAAAAGCTACACATAAATATTCAGAAACTCGAAACTGAAGCAATATAAAAATGTACTTACTTTTAAATGTTATTAGCTGTAAACAAAATTCAATTTAGCCCCCCTAGGGACCAATCCTTACACAGTCACTCATTCAACCTCCCCACCGTCTGAGGGAATAGGGGAGAGATAATATAACAAGAGACTCGAGGTTCAATATAAGGACAGGGAGAGATCATTCAAGTTACCATTACAGGAAAAACAGACTCAACTTGCAGAAAACTAATTCGATTTATTAACAATAAAACCAAAGCAGGATAATGAGAGAGGAAAAAAACCCCAACAACTTCCCCCACCCCTCCCCTCTTCCTGGATTTAACTTTATTCCGCACTATCTCCACCTCCTCCCCTCAAAGAGCACAGGGGGGAATAGGGAATGGGGGTTGTGGTCAGTTCATCACACGTTGTTTCTGCCCCTCCTTCCTCCTTGGGGGAAGAACTCCTCGTACTCTTCCTCTGCTCTAGCGTGAGGTCCCTCCCACGGGAACAATCCTTCACAGACTGTTCCAGTGCAGTTCCTTTTCTGCCAGGTGCAGTCCCTCAAATACCTTTTATTGTATTCTCTTCCTACTCTAGAATGGCAGTAAATGGAGACCATTTTCTATATGCAAATACTGTAGAAAATTAACATTATTCAGAGGTTTTTTTTGTGTATCAGACTTACCAAAATGCTGCAATTTTCAAAAACTAATGAAGTATATTAATTGTATTTTATAAAATTAGACTGGATTTTTGAGTAACTTGCAAAAAAAAACTCATAAGATTTTTAAAGATTTGATAATTACTACATGCTGGAATTCTTGACTGTAAATCTCCACAAAAGAACATGTTGCATCTAATGAGAGACCAGGCCAATAAAAATGGTGAAGTAGACCTGTCCTGAAGTGAAAAGTCTTGCTGAATGGAGAAAATAGTGACTCTTCTTGACTCTTTACTATTGCTACCAAAGGCACAGTGTCATCCTTGCATGCAGGGCTAAGAGTTTTGTTAGGAATGAGAAGTTTACATATGATACCATATATGCATCTCTAAGAAAGGAGAGATACTGCAGGGTCTTGCTCACTCATTTGTATTGCAGGAAGATTTATATGACTGAATTATGATATTGCAAGTGGATATAATGGCTGTAAATCTTATCTTTTCCACTTCTCTTTTCTTCTTCATGTATGGCCCTCAGTGTCATCAATGTCAAACCATACCTGTTTTTAATGGAAGTGTTACGGACTGATACACTAATTACCCTTTATGAATTATAAGGAAAATGGTGCTGAAGTTCTCATCTCTCTTCAGTACTAATGATTGTCGTCAGGAGCTAATAGGACAGATGTAAGGGTCACTCTCATCTTTTTCATTGGTTGCATTGGGCTGCCCTCCTAGCTTATCTACTGCACCTTCATTCACAGAAACAATTATGCATCAAGGCTCTTTTATCAGCTATCAATATTAAACAATCTTTTTTTTTTTCTTTCTTGACAGTATTAGCTGATTATTAAACGCAGTTAATTGTTCATCTGATGAGTGTTAGAAATGGTGTTTGTCACATCTGGTTAAGAATGGTAATGAAGTTTACAGGAACTCTAACATTCACTTTTAATGACAACATACTTATCTTCTCAGACAGCCTGCTCCACCATGGTCTGCACTACAGGATGCAGGGGAATCTTGGCCAGGAGCAGCATTACTTCTTCCCCTCCTTCTTCATTTATCTTGGCATCCACAGCTATTTCTCTCACAGGAAATTTTTCAGTCAGACTCAGGTAAATGCCTCTCAGGTTTTCTTCATATCTCCTCTCTTCACTTCTTTCATCTGCACCAGGGCGGTCGGGGCTGAGTTGGGCCCAGACAGTCACCTGGTGGGTGGCCTAAGGGTGAGGGGCCACAAGTCTCATGCCTCCTCCTCTCTGCCCACACCTTCTTTATTCTTTTTTTTTTTTTATTATTATTATTGTCCCCTTCTTAAATATGTTATCACAGAGGTATTATCACTGTCACTTATGGGCTTGGTCCTAGCCAGTGACAGGTCTGCCTTAGACCCAACAGAGTCCACTGGACAAAGGGAAAACATCTAGCAGCTTCTTACAGAAGC
>WHYT01015859.1:119653-134947 GCA_009806455.1 Tetrax tetrax
ACCCGCCCCCCCCCCCCCCCCCCCCCCCCCCCCCCAAAAACCAGCACACATAGACATCTGTATATGTTGATGTGCTAAAGAGGCTCCAAAAGACTGAAGATATTTGGATTTTGTTGGTGTGAAATAGACTTCAAAAGTGTTGTATTTAAGAGTACGCATTTGCCTGCTTGCTTTCCCTCTCTCCAATCTGAACACTTGTAAATATTCCACTTGTACATCTTGTTCAAACAGGAAGGTTAAATTTTTCTCTCTGAACCATAAAGGTTCTTAAGCAAATTGTTTGGCTTTTGACACAATAAAAATTGCATCAAAGAAACATTTTTTTGAGGATGGATAATCCTAAAGCTGCCTGCAAGTGTTTGATCTCTTTTCCATTCTGGATTCTGTAACATTTATGGTAAATGACTTATTTCAGTACAATACTCTGTGATCAGAAAGCCAAAACAAGCTGGAAGACAAACCTGTCTGATGACTTATCAGATTCCAAATAAGTAGGAATCAAAGAGTCAGCAGAATCATGACAGATGTCCTGCTTCCCGGTGAGAAATACAGGAATGGGATCAACAGCAAAACTGATGGGAAAATGAATGAGATACTATTTGTGTCACATCAATAATGCAAAGTATTTCCATAATTTTTCTCTGTGTACAAATCATCTCAGGTTTGGATTCTGTTTTGTTTCTTTCTTCTTCACACTGAAAACCAAAATATCTTCTAAATATTTAGAAGGTGATATAAGTTAGTTTAGCATTTTAGAGAAGTTGCCTATTTTATGTCTATAATTTATTCAAATCTTAGATCCCATTAGGAATCCTAAGTTACCAGAAGGCTATAAAATGTTATTCAGAATTTTTACTTTTAATATATACTTGTCACACATGTATATATTATAAACAATTGATGGACCCAAACTGAAAGGATTCCCAGAAAACATCTTCAGCTCTTTTAACTCATTTAGTTACTTTCATATATGACACAACTTCAGACACTCTGATAAATATACTGTTATTTTGGGCACTGACTCCTTGACACTGAATTTACTTAACTGGGGGGGAGGGGGGGGCAACTATCAACAGAATTCATATTTTTCAAAAAGTAATGCCTAATATTACATGAATAATACTTCAATATTTCTATATGAAAGTGGTCTTTTTCTCAGAGATTAAGGCATAGTGTCCATTAATATATGGGAACTAAGCTCCTCTGAAAATTATCTTGCTTTATTCAGATGCTTAAATAAATATTTCTACTTTTAATGTTAGGCATGTATGTTGGAAAATGTAAAGCAACTCACTTTAAAAACCATCACAGTAATAGGCTTTAACTGGCTATCAGCATCAGCTCAAGGATATAGGATTAAATGCCTGTTCTTACTGACAGTTAATCTGCTTCCGCAAATGAAAAATGAAGACTTTTTGGATACTGGCAGAAGGAGCTCACTACCTCACTCTGCCTGTAATACTTTTGCAGAGATGCTTGCACGAAATGAAATTTTGTAATATTAGTTTTTAAAAAAGACAATAAATACGTTTATTCAGTGGCAAAAATAGTATTTGATCCTTCAGTACAGCTTTTGACCCAAACAGAAACTTTCCAACCTTAAATACTTAGTTCTGGAAATCTTTTACTAACTTCATTTATTAACTAGCTTTACTAGCTATCTTTTACTACCTTCGATTTAATTTCATTCATCATCATGAGATTGATGAAATGATGAATCAGGCTCATTATTCAGAAGTTGTTTATTTTCTTGTCACTTTCTTTTTTTTTTTTTCCTCTTTGATTCCTTCCTCTATTTTTGCTCTCTCCTATTCCAAGAGTTTAGGTAGAGAATATGTTCTACACTAACGTTTACATTGAACACAGCAGTCACTTGGGCTTCTGCATGATGAAGAGCTGGGCGTGTTATCTCCCCTATACCAAGCTATTCGCTGGCTAGAAAAAGGCAATCAAAATAAACATATTGAAAATATTGTTACATCATCATATAGTCTGCAAAACTGACCAAACTGACAAGCTCTTGCATAGAATGCCGTACATTCAGTTCAGTGTCCTCTTATGAGATTCTTAATAATTTTTAAAGAATTGCTGATCAACAAAGTGTCTTGAAACATTGATACCTGATTAATGATCTTCTTATTAAAACTCATCTAAATGCATGCTTCACGGTACCTTTGAAGGAAAGGGGTTTTTATCTAGGAAACCAAGGAGAAATTAAAAACTTTATTTATGTGTAATAGGTACATTTTGCTTGTAATGATGTGTTTTGGTAGCTGTAAATAGCAGGAATTTTCTGATAGACAGTATTAGCCACCTAAAATATTTAACTGTTTAATTGATCTCACTTATGCTATTAGGATTACTAAACCCTCTCTGACCTGAGGGCAGTTGTAGGAATAGCAATCCAATGACTTCTCCAGAGCTGATGAACATTTTGCAAACAGGTAGTCAGATTGCTCTGTTTGGGAATAAGTAGTTCTAAAAGGAAAGTTATAATTACAGAGATGTAAAAAGGTCAAATTTTCCGCAGTTCTTCCTGACTAGTCAAATATGTCCTGCTGATGCTAATAAATTTTTTCTATCCTGGAAAAAGAGCTATATTGCAAGCTTTTAAACTACAATAAATATATGTAACGAGTAGAAATTTTCTTCAAATCCACCTGAAATAAGTTTACAACTGTGATACAAGACTATTTAACAAATATACTTTTTATTGCTTTCACATCTCTCATTTGTATAAGCTGCCATATTAATTTGTCTAAAAGCCGCCTAAACAGGCTATTAAAATTTCATTAGCTACAAAATAAACCCAAGATAAAACTTCCTTTTAAGCTCAGATGTCATAAGGCTTCTCCATTCTTACTTAGCAAATATAATGTCTCCTAGGCAGGAATGCTTGTTTACCTTCATAAAATAGCTACAGGTGTTACTTTCCATAATTTTTGTATGAATATTTTTTCCTTATATAGAATATTTTTCATCTGGAGTGTATTGTTTAATTTTGAGCAGAGAAACAAGCCTGAATTCAAATTTTCTTACAGGTTCAAACAGCTGACCTAGCCTTCTAACCAGGAACCGGGTTCCAGCAACCAGAGCAAGAAAAATTCACGCGGTAGATTTGTATGCAGTGGAGCATTTTCTGATAAATCAGTGGTAGTTAGAGGTTTTAGTATGTCACAGAACTTCAAATAGGTACCTATTTAAGATTAAACACATTTTCGAATGCCAGTATTATCTATTCTCTTTCATCACATAGGAGATAGCTGCAGTTACAAAAACTTCTTTATTTTACATGATGTGGTGCATCATTGATTTTCAGAGCCATAGTGAGTTTGTGGATTCAGCAATGAGAAAAATAATAATTTGATTTATAAGGAGAGTACCAGTTGATCAAGGAATTTTGAAAGTAATATAATAGAGAATTCCACAATTTCATACTGGAAGATACACACTTAATGTTAGAGCTGTTTCTTTCAACTCTGGTGATATATCTGCCATTTAGTTCTTAGTTTCTCTGCCAAGATTTGAATATTTGTGGTTCCCTAAAGAATATTTTGCAAAATATATGTTTTCCTGACTTCCATAATAATTTCCTATCCTCTTAAATCTCTTTGGTACTGCTAGATATTAAGAATTTTTTAAAATCTATAATAACTCAGCAAAGAACTTTTATGTGTGCTCTACTCAAATTCAGCGTTTTATAAAATAAGAGGAAAGGTTTCTAGTGATTTTGTATGATCCCACAAAGCCTTATGTCCCAGTGGTCCCCATTTCCTTTGCGATACTCTCTTTCGAACTGTGTACACACACATATTCTAGAAATGGTTTCTGCATTTGTGATACTTCTAAAAATTTTAGAAGTTGTATTACTTAGCTGCACTGCAACTGTACCATACGAGCAGTAGAACAGTATAAATCTCTGTTCTTGCTTTGTGCTTCATGTCCTTAACTGTTCCAGTGTCACTGGAATAGTTTCAAAATTCATTTTTCAAAATTGTATGTCAGTTGGCTTCATAAAGCAATGACCACTGTGATTTAATACACTGCATTGCACACTGCATCTCTAGTTAAAGGATAAAACACAACCAAATGCTTTTTCATTGCTGCTCATCTGAAAAAATGTGTCAACTTATAGCAACCAAAGACCCATTTTGTCTTCTCCCCTGCAGCCAGCTCCTTTCCAGCAATGTCATCAGTGCACATGGCCCTGCCACAGCATGTAATTATCTGCACAGGCTAGAAAGATCCAGCTGTGAGAGGTGTTCTACTACAGGTAACATATGGCTCTGCAGAGGGTCCCACCTGCCGTGGCTTCAGCAACTGCAGACTGTCACATGAAAGGCTTCCAAGTGGCTTTGAGACAGCATCCCCCTTTCTTGTATCCCCTCATCCTGCTTTCTGTTTTCATACAGCTTTGATTCAAAGTATTCTGTATTCTCTGTCGTGATCCATGCAGCAACAGTAAAGCAGGCACGTAGAAAATGATACCTATATTTATTCTGAAGATTAAATTGCTCAAAACTGCCTTAAAATCTACTCACACTTTCTCTTTCACTATTACATTTCACACCTTTTATTTTTGACGAAAATAATTTCAGATGCCTATTTATAAGGAAACATAATGATGTCCTCACCCGTGAGATAAACAGAGCAAACAGTCTCATGATAGTTTGAAACTTTGGCCTGTATTCCTATGTGGGGACGAAGCCTAGAAGAGGTGCCTAGGTTTACCTTTACCTCATTACTATGAAACATAGAATTTTCCAGCTGGAAGCATGCATTGTTCAGTGCAGCCAATTTTCTCTTAGTTGTTGTTCTCTGGCTTAGTTGTTCTTCGCCCTAAATAGCCAGGCCATGGCACTGGCACATCAGGAATACTAGGGGGACAGCTTGTTCTTCCTTTCCTTTCCAAAACATTGTTCATGTCTTTTTCCAAGGCTCTTTATGGTTGATTTTCACACACGTAGGGTGTTTATTTTACTTTCTTATCAGTAGCCAATCTCATAAATGACATCATGAATAATTAGGAATAATGACTCTTCATCCCCTCTATCCTATTCCAGTACTGAAGCAGAGTTTGCTTATTGGGGAAGCTAAGCAGAATGGTTTTCTATCCTCCACTTCTATTACTGAAGAAACTAAACTGGACTGTATCGACCATCTGAAACGCAAACTGGCCAGTATTTAAAGCCATCCTTCATTCCTTGTCAGAGCCAGAGACCCATGGGGCAGTGACAAAGGATTCAGAGAGCATTTCTGGCTCTAAGGATTCTTCAAAGTTTTCATTTGTCTCTTTCTCTCTTTATTTTTTGCCTTCTTTTTGTTGTATTTTTTGTTTGTTTGTTTGCATTTTGCTGTTTAGTACATTCACAAAAGGATGTCTTGTTTCCCATCACGATGACTGAGATGCAGCTTGATTTTCTGTAGAAATAATATCCCAGGAGAACAGTTCTATTTCTTTAAAATATTTCTAGCCTTTTTAGCTACAATGTTTTATTATTTGAAATTGGATTGATTTATACTGAGATAAAAATTGGCTTAGTACCTTTCAAGGTACATAACTAGGTTTAGTATCTTTCAAAATTCCGCGTGCACTTTAAAGATGTCACATTGTAATGTGCAAGTGAAACAGGATAAGCTATATTAATGTGGCTTTATTTTGAATATGGAACAATTTGTGGTGTTTTTATTGAAGGGAGCAATGGTAGGACACTAAAATTACAGGGCAGCAATATTATGTCATTTTTGTATGTAGTTGTTTGACTATTTAATATTTCTAAACCGTAGAGGTTGAATTGCAAACAACATCAAATTACAGGCATAATGAAACACCTATTTCCATCCCCACTGCACAGATATTATTTTTTTTAAGTTAAATCAGACACTATGACTAGGATGAATACTTTCAAGTTCTTTAAAGTTTGCCATTGTCTCTGTCAAATAAAATACAATGCTATACAATTGTCACTCAAAGCAGGAAGTAAAAACTTGTATCTCTAAGTGCAAGCTGCTAGCACTGAATATTTGCAATCTAATAAACCTAAACACATCTCTACTCCAAATGTTTTTTTTCTTGTACAGAAATATATGGCTTTATTAAGTGGATAAATTGTGCTGTAGTAAATACACTAGACTCCATTTCTTTCTGATGCTATGTACACATCGTAGGGTTTTTTCACCTTTTATTAGGACTGACTGATCCTCATGGAAAGCTTAGCACACCTAGTTAAAAAGAAAGACGTGAAAGGCTTCTAAAATGAACTTATTTTCTTCCCACTTTATTCGATGACCCAGGCCAATGAAGTACCTCTCCAAACCCATTTGCAATAAGCGTCTCCTCATCTATAAAAATTAAATTATGCCCTATTACATACTGTTTCCCTATGCAGATTTCGGACTAATAGAACTTAGCTGAGATCTATGTCAGAGATCAATTCTCTGCTTGATGTGGGGAGACAACCACATGTCCTCTTCCGGAAGAGGAAGAGGAAGAGGAGGAAGAGCACAGAAGGCAGGACAGGAGTCCCCTCACTGGCAGTACTGTGTGCAAAGCAGTGACGGAGTCAGCCGGTCTGGAGCTGTGCAAAACCAATGGCTTGAGAACGTTCTTGTGAGTCCTAATGAGAAGCAAAAAACTCAGAAAAATTAACCAGAAAAGCCCTGGAAATGCATTCCCCCATCACACTTGTCATTGCACGCCAGGGAGGAACCTGAGATTTTGAGAGAAGTGTGTTTATTCAGATGGTGCAGATATGGTCAATAAATCTCTCTGTCCTACATATCTCTATAAGGAATTTTGATTTCTGCAGCCCCAGGATGCAGGGATATATATATACAAGCTAAACCATCAATATGCAAGCAGTGCAGCTCTACTCCATATGTTTTACTACAGCCTTCGGCTACACCACCAGCTGCTGCCACAGTAATCCTTCCTACACAGCTACTGTTTCCTATGGCTATGGATGTTATTGGACTATTGTTCATATTAGTATCCAGTCCAGGCAGTTTTTTAGCTTACACACTGATGCTGAGAAGAACTGCCCTGCAAAGTATAATACACAGCACACTCAGAGAGACTTACACATCTTTTTAGTGCTCATCTATGTGGTATCTCTGAACCTTTATTTTAAAAGGCTTAGCTACATATATATTTGAAAGTAGTATTCACCAAACAGTCATGGAGTCTATGTTCCTACCATGCTGCAACAAATCGATATGCAGGATTGCTTTCTCTGAACTGAATCTCTTGCTCCTTCCCCTGCTTAGTTCTTCAGGACTCTTGAAGATGTAAGAGTACCATAGCGTTCATTCTTATTCTTGGTTGGCCAGTCACCTGTTGTGATAACTACGCTACCTATCTCCCTGCCTTCCAACTTCACTGCTCCTTCCCCTTTGCTTTTCACCTCTGCTGCAATTGGCTTTTTCAGCTTCAGCTTGTGTAGCGATCTTTCCTAGATTTAGAAGGGCTGAGTAGCAAATAGAAGATCACAACATCACTCACAATATTGTGTATGAAATCAAGCTCTATCAAATCACATACAGCATCAAAATTATGCTTTGTGTTAGTTTCATCAGGTTTACCAAAGAGAAAGCCAGGAAAGGAAAGAAGAGGATGACGATATACAGCCAACTAATTAAGTAGTTGTTTTCTGGAATGGTTGTGGAACAGATTGCCTTCAGGCAGCACAAGATTAAAATAATGTATAGAAAGGCCTGAAACAAAACAGACTACAAAGGAAGAAAAATATAATGAATCATGTCAAGTTAGTAAATACAAATGAAGTATTAAAACTTGGCAAAAAGAAAAAAAAAAGATTAAATAGGTTTTAATTAGTATTATAGAATAATCAGAAAGAAATCCTTTTGTTTTTAAAATGAGAAATGCATGGTCATGGTCCAGGCTTATATCTTGCTGTATATCAATTTCCTTCTTGGCCGTTATTACTCTTTTCCCTCTGTTACGGGTTTTTACCCCCATTAATTAGTAATTAATAATTTTTACACCTATTAGCAAATGTTGAACTAATTTGATATAGCAATAACATTCCCCAAAGACAAGATAGTCATATACGTTTCCTGAAAAAGATCTATAGATACAAAATGGATGCTTTGATTTCCTCATGTAAGCACTTCAGGTGGTACAAAAAAAAAAAAGTTGCAGTGCAAATTTACACAGTATCAGACACGGAAGAGTATACAGTGAGAGAGGGAGAGAATTTGTAAACACTCTAATTATGGAAGAAGCTTCAGCAGTGTCTGCCAAGTAACTACAAGGCACACATGAATGAAATCAGGATTGATTAGCAAATTCCACATTGAGATAAGATTGTCAAAAAGAATAGAAAGAGATGAAGGAAACCATTGCATCAGTGGAAATAAGGTGAGATGATATCAGGATTCTTGATGATCAACGATGAGGGGAAAAAAAAATCAGAACCGAAGGTATAAATACAGTGAAATAAAAAGAAAGAATCTTGCATTGTTATAGTGACTGCATTAGAAATTATTTGTGGTGATTAATAAAGGAGCTGCAGGCAGCACAAAACATTAAGCTACTTGAAAGAGGACTAAAGATTGGAGTTAAGAACTTCAGTTTTAAGATGTCATGCAAAGAGACACGTGTATATAGACTATGAAATTCTTAAAGGTGAAAGACATTCCCAAGGGACAAAGGGAGAAAGATTAGGACAGTAGCACTAAACACCAGGCAGCTAAATCTTGGATATAGCTGTTGACCCTTCTAAACATGTCTAGCATATTTTTTTTTTAATTTAACAGTTGTCTTTCATATCATTATAGAATCTGGGAATGACATTTAAATTACATCAAACTCCAGAAAATCAGTTCTAAGGATTTTGTAAATATTTTACTATTTCATGAAAATTTTAAAAATTAAGTTTTTAAATAAGACACTTATTTTACTAATTGGCAGGTTTCAAAAGCACAGAGCCACTATTTAATGTAGAAAATGGCATCACTTTCACTTGGTATGGCTGAAGAGACACTTCAAATGCATGTGAGCAGAGCACAGGCAGCCTAAAATGACACACAGAGAGAAAGATAGTGAGGAAACAAGACTGCTCTTTGATTTACAAATGCTTCTCAGCAATGAATTCCTTTCAGGAATAGAAGGCAATCTCTCCTGGAGAAACAAATAAGCAAAAAGCAAAACAGAATGAAGAGCTAGAACGTAAACTAAACACTTGGCTGGCTCAGAGCCTCCAGTTTGACGTCTCGGGTTATAAATAATCAAGGACACTTGTATTATCCATGTTGTAGAGCACTGGTGTTCATGAATACTTAAAAATCCTCTGACAACTGGTAATGTTTCATCAACCAGAAAGTACAATAGGCAAATTAGTGTTGTTTTTTCATCATCCTTTGTGGGCAAAAAGATCAAAGAAGATATTTTCATACTGGCAAACACCTTGTCAGTCTTTTTCTCTGCTTATACATAAAGATGTGTCTCTGCAATATGACAACGAAGGCTGGCAGATGTTAAAAGGAAAGTTATCCCCTACAGAAACTGAGCAACTTCAGGATATGAAGTATCTTATGAATATTTTATAAAAAGATTTACTCGTATTTCATGTTTATTTAATTATTTTATACCAATAACTGGACAAGTTAATTTTTTGTGAATCTTGCTTCTGGCATATTTGAATTTTCCTTTTTAACTGAAGAAGAGGAAATCACTAGCTTTCTCACAAAACATAATTTCCCAGAATTATATGTGTAATGTTTAACATAATTACATTACTAATCTAATGACAATATCCAGTTTAGTAAAATTGTAATAATATTGCAATATTATATTATGTTATATTCTTTATATAGTATTCTACACTATTATATTATATACTAAAAGTTAAAATATACATTTTTCAACAGTATAGATTCTCTTGATGGGCAAAGATCTGTGTGAAACATTTCAGAGAAGCCCTTTGTTGCTGAGAAAGTAGAGCAATGTCAACAGAGTCAGAATTTTCCTTTTACTCTTCAGTTATAGAATCATAAAATAGCTTGGGCTGGAAGGGACATTTAAAGGTCATCTAGTCCAACTAGATGTCCATTTTTGGACAAAATCCATCTTTGGACAAAATGTCCATCTTTGGACAAAATCATATCTTAAAATTGCAATTCTGCATATGATTGTATTGCCTATGCGAATACTACACAATATAATTTCTATCCTAAACAAATTCTTTGCACATATTTCTTTAGCTCAAATTTTCAAAATTATGGTTTGGTGATTATCCTGAAGATAAGAGGGAAATTTAAAATCATACCATCTGCATTTTCCATTATCCTCCCAGTCTATGCACTTTCTGCAGATGCTGTCTCAAAATATGCACATACCAATGCATTCATATCTGAAAGAATCCCTTTTCTTTTGTAGCGGTCCAGAGGTGAATGTAGCCCAGAAGTGATACTTCTCTCTGTCCCTGTTTTGGGGCTGTGGCTCTGTCTAATAGCAGCTTTCCTAACAGCCGTTTATATGGGGTACTTGTATGTTGTGGGCTGGATGTGGCTAGTCTGAGCAAGCCTCGAAGTCTACAGCTTGCCTGAGCTTGCTGCATCAGGTTCCAGGTAGATGGCATAGGGATCTGGGCAGGAAGAGCTGGTGGCTTTTGGACTTATGTCACTCTCCAAAATCAAAGCTGCTCTCTGCCTGAAACACTACCGTGACAGGAACTATGAGCAATACTTTGAAGAGTTGCTTACTGAAACTGGAGACAGACCACGCTATAAAACACCATTAGATGCTGCATTAGGGTTTTTGTGAAAGAAGTCGGACGACTACCCGCTCCACCTTGTATTTAACATTCATCTGATGAGTTTAATCAAGGCTATAGCCTCTCTTCGTGGGGCAAATCGGCTCTGGTTAGCATTTCTTTTCATCTCTCTTAGGAACAAAGGGCATTAAAATGAAAATTCAGTTCTATAAGGACTGTAATTCTAAAGGAATACAATGTACTCAAAGCCCGGTGAAAGGTGTAGTGCTAAAAATAAAAATACCTACAGATAGACATTTCTTTTTATATTTCAGATATATAAAGGTTATTCACTGCCAGTGATACATGACTACTTTCGAGTAATTTGCAAGATAATTCTACACTGCATAATGTACTTGGAAATATTTTTT
This sequence comes from Tetrax tetrax, assembly GCA_009806455.1. Taxonomy (NCBI): domain Eukaryota; kingdom Metazoa; phylum Chordata; class Aves; order Otidiformes; family Otididae; genus Tetrax; species Tetrax tetrax. The sequence continues at coordinate 130,800 of WHYT01015859.1, forward strand.
CTTTAATTTTGGAAAGGGGAATTGAAGAATGGTCCCTATTTTCTCCTAGCTGAAACTACTGACAGGTTTTGAGGTGGATGGAAAGCTGGGGAGAAATTAACAAAATTAACCCCCATATTTTTGCAAAACAAAATGCTTGTGAGACTTTTAATGTAAAAAACAGGCAAAGGCTACCTTTCTCTCTCATTAAAGACTATTTTGACATATTAGTGTTCTTATTCTTAATCGTAAAAGTTAATATAACAATGTTTATTAATCTTAGTGTCTGATATTTTAGAGACCCATGTATAATTATGCTAGAATGCATACTTAAAACTCTAATTTTATAGAATAGGAGCTTCCATTTAAAAAAAAAAAAAAATCTCCTCCAGGTCTGCAGTGGTGTAAGGGGGTGATATTTTTGAAAATAAACTACTCAAGAAATCAGATATAAAAGGAAAAATCTGTCAGGAATCTAGGGAATGTGCTGTACAGTAATTGTAAAAAAAGTTAAGATTCTCTGATGTATCTCTGATGCACTGATTATTTACCTAACTCTACCACAGGCTTGTGGTGTAACCTTCAGGAAGTCTGAAAGTTTTTGATCCAAAACTTCTTGAAGCTCATCCATTTCCTGACCTATCCATTTCCTCTTAGCCCTAAATTTCCATGATGGAAGCCAACAATAAAGACTGTGATCCTTTTGTCCTTCTGCTACGCAATAAAGTTTTCCCAGTTTTTTATGTGTTTACTGAAAAAAAAAATTCTAAATCTTTTATAATTCTTTTTTTAAAACATACGGACCTGATATACACCCAGGGAAAAGTTCTATTTACATGTTGTATGTTCATTTGAAATAAGAGAATGAAGATTATTCTTCACTCAAGTAGAATGAAAAATAAATTTTTTATGGCCAGGGTAACTGGCTAGATAGTGTGTATAAAAAAAAATTCAATAATCTCAAAATAGTTTTACAATGTTTTTTGTCATTTTAACTTTTTTTTTTTTTCACCAGAATATTCCATTTTCTGTCATTGTACCTACACCGTCCTGAAGGGCTTTTGAGATTTATTTCTTTAAAATATTTAAATATTCTTGTATTTTCTTACTATTTCTACCAAAACTTAGCTATTTTACTAGGAAGATCTTAGCAACACCTGAACAACGTTTTGTTTAACTGAAGAACAAACCCAATATGGCTAGTGAAGAACCTTGTGTTTATGTCATCTGGGTCACACATATCCTTTTAGTTAAGTAATATTAATTCATGTGCAAGGAAAAGAAAAAACACTCATGGCTTAGTAAGAACAAATAAATAAACAATGGGCACTTGCCTTCCTGGTTTGCTTTGGCTTTCAACTAAAGAAAAGACTTCTTGGTTTCCCAGTTGTAAGTGGAATATTGCTGAGTAACAAGTAAATGGCCCTTAAGGCTTGGGAGATGCTTCAAAACAGTGCTTTGGTGTTTTCAGCTGCTTTGATTTTTGTTTACACAAACGGAGACTCTTGAAAGGGTTTTATTTTCAAAACACATTTTCTCAGTAATTTTATTAAAACTCAGTTCAAAGGAGGAGTCTATAGTTGGACATCCAGAAATGAGGCACCCACTTACTTACAATGAGTTTGGAAGCTCTTGGACAGGAAATCAGTGTCCATTTTCATTAATATCTCACAAAAACAACTCAGAAAAATAACAAACTTCCCACTTCAATAAAACACTGTAATCTTTTGAAGAAGAATGAAAAAATAGATCAGTTCCAAATATTACTGTTGTTTCCTCCTCAGTATTGCACAGTATATCTGCTACTCATTACTGAGATTGTGCTTTTAGAGTTTTATTTGATTTAGCCTTATTTATTGTTTCACTATTGACTGAGGTTTTCCTCTTCATACTTGTTCTGTTGTTCTCTACTATGTAAGATTTCTTTCTGCATGTTTTTTATTCTATTATGCTTTGCAGATTTTAGTTTTGTAACTTAAAATACTATACAAATTGTATAGTAATTTATTGTAATTTATCAGCCCAGGAAAATAACAGAAAAGTATTTTCTCCCTTGTGACTGGTAAACTAACTAGAGATTACTCTCATCTGGTTACTCTCATCTGCAGCTAACAAGCTGGAGCAGAGAGGCATATTTTAGACTCTTTGTATGCAGCTAGGGCCAAGAGGTGGCTGTTCAGCATCTTAATGAAAACACTCGATCTGCAAGGGGTTGGGCTCCTCCCTCTGTGGAGCTGATGGAGGACAGAGGCAGCTCAATCTCCTGGAGTTGCTCATACTTTCACAGCACTGAGATCTCAACCTTTCAGGCAAGACATTCTGCTTCAGTGTGATGTCACTTTTTTGAGCAGAACACATTGACACAAAACATATGTCTGCAGAGCGCTGGAGGAAATAATAGCATACAGCCAGTTTGCTGGAAATCCATTTTCAGAAATTCTCTCAGGCGGGTAATTACTCCTTGTACTAGTCTTAGAGAGAAAGCTCTATCCAAGATGCACCAGCGGAACATTAAAGCTTTCTTTATTCATAGGCAAATGCATCACAATCGTTTAATCATTACCTGGTCTTTTAATAGTTACCAGCTGAAGACATACATATATATCACAGGAAAAATCACACAAATAAAAGCTACACATTATGAGACCCTTGACTAGGATTGAGATATAAGCATTACCCCAGTAATGTATGTTAGTTCTTTGTGGTTTTAAAATTAATATGAAATTATGGACTTGGTTTACTTGGAGGAAATTTTTTAGTAATTTACAGTTTTCAAAATTAACATAGAATCCTAGAATGGTTAGGGTTGGAAGGGACTTTCAAAGGTCATCTAGTCCAACCCCCCTGCAAGAAGCAGGGACATCTTCCACTCAATCCGGTTGCTTAGAGCCTCGTCCAACCTGGCCTTGAATGTTTCCAGGGATGGGGCATTCACCACCTCTCTGGGCAACCTGTTCCAGTGCTCTACAACCCTCAATGTAAAAAATTTCTTCCTAATATCTAACCTAAATGTACCTCCCTCTGTTTTGAAAGTCATTACCCCTAGTCTTATCACAACAGGCTCTACTGAACAGTCTTTCCCCATCTTTCCTGTAACCCCCCTTGAAGTACTGGAAGGCTGCTATAAGATCTCCCCAGAGCCTCCTCTTCTCCAGGCTGAACAGCCCCAACTCTCTCAGCCTGTCCTCATAGGAGAGGTGCTCCAGCCCTCTGATCATCTTCATGGCCCTCCTCTCCAACTGGTCCGTGTCCTTCTTATGTTGGGGGCTCCAGAACTGGACGCAGTACTCCAGGTGGGGTTTCACCAGGGCAGAGTAGAGGGGCAGAATCACCTTCCTCGACCTGATGGCCATGCTCCTCTTGATGCAGCCCAGAATGCGGTTGGCCTTCTGGGCCGCAAGGGCACTTGCCTGCTCATGTTGAGCTTCTCGTCCACCAGCACTCCCAAGTCTTTCTCCTCAGGGCTGCTCTCGATCCATTCTCCGCCCAGCCTGTATTTATGCCTGGGATTGCCACAACCCAGTGCAGGACCTTGCACTTGGCCTGGTTGAACTTCATGAGGTTGGCATGGGCCCACCTCTCCAGCCTGTCCAGGTCCCTCTGGATGGCATCCCTCCCTTCCAGCGTGTCGACGGCACCATACAGCTTGGTGTTGTCAGCGAACCTGCTGAGGGTGCACTCTATCCCACTGTCCATGTCGCCAACAAAGATGTTGAACAGGGCCGGGCCCATCACGGACCCCTGAGGGACACCACTGGTGACCAGTCTCCATTTGGACATCGAGCTGTTGACCACCACTCTCTGAGTGCAGCCATCCAGCCAACTCCTTATCCACCGAGTGGTCCATCCATCAAACCCATGTCTCTCCAGTTTAGAGAGAAGTATGTTGTGCGGACAGTGTCAAAAGCTTTGCACAAGTCCAGGTAGATGATCTCCGTTGCTCACCCCTTGTCCACGGATGCTGTCACCCCATCATAGAAGGCCACCAAATTGATCAGGCACAATCTGCCCTTGGTGAAGCTATGTTGGCTGTCACCAACCACCTCCTTGCTCTCCATGTGCCTTAGCATGGTTTCCAGGAGGATCTGCACCATGACCTTGCCAGGCACAGAGGTGAGCTGACATCCTCAATGACTTATTTTCAGGGCTTCAGATTTAGAACCATTGGA
>WHYT01015859.1:143120-181958 GCA_009806455.1 Tetrax tetrax
CTGATCATCTTTTTGGCCCTCCTCTGGACCCTCTCCAACTGGTCCATGTCCTTCTTATGTTGGGGGCTCCAGAACTGGACGCAGTACTCCAGGTGGGGTCTCACCAGGGCAGAGTAGAGGGGCAGAATCACCTCCCTTGACCTGCTGGCCACGCTCCTCTTGATGCAGCCCAGAATGCGGTTGGCCTTCTGGGCCGCAAGGGCACTTGCCGGCTCATGTTGAGCTTCTTGTCCACCAGCACTCCCAAGTCTTTCTCCTCAGGCCTGCTCTCGATCCATTCTCCACCTAACCTGTATTTGTGCCTGGGATTGCCACAACCCAGTGCAGGACCTTGCACTTGGCCTGGTTGAACTTCATGAGGTTGGCACAGGACCACCACTCCAGCCTGTCCAGGTCCCTCTGGATGGCATCCCTCCCTTCCAGCGTGTCGACGGCACCATACAGCTTGGTGTTGTCAGCGAACCTGCTGAGGGTGCACTCTATCCCACTGTCCATATCGCTGACACAGATGTTGAACAGGGCCGGGCCCATCATGGACCCCTGAGGGACACCACTGGTGACCAGTCTCCATTTGGACATCAAGCTGTTGACCACCACTCTCTGAGTGCAGCCATCCAGCCAACTCCTTATCCACCGAGTGGTCCATCCATCAAACCCATGTCTCTCCAGTTTAGAGAGAAGTATGCTGTGCGGACAGTGTCAAAAGCTTTGCACAAGTCCAGGTAGATGATCTCCGTTGCTCACCCCTTGTCCACGGATGCTGTCACCCCATCATAGAAGGCCACCAAATTGGTCAGGCACAATCTGCCCTTGGTGAAGCTATGTTGACTGTCATCAACCATCTCCTTGCTCTCCATGTGCCTTAGCATGGTTTCCAGGAGGATCTGCACCATGACCTTGCCAGGCACAGAGGTGAGCTGACATCCTCAATGACTTATTTTCAGGGCTTCAGATTTAGAACCATTGGACTTAAACTATGACTCCTAAAAATGAGTGTGCATAAAAGAAACATTTGAGCTTGCAAAATGACTAATCTTTATTACAAAGAAGAATTTATACATCTTGTTTAATTTCACTTTATCCATTAAATAGGAATAAATGAGAAATACCTCATTTTCCAAAATATCCTTCTAATGTATGACTAAATATTTTACAATCATAATTTTACTGGTCATTTTTTACCATTTATTTCTATAATTGTCATTAAAAGCATGCTATCAGACTATACACAGAATTACATCAGTACAAATCTCATTAAAATTTTTGAGAATTGATGTAATGTAACTGAAGGCAAATTGTGGAATAACATCACCTGCAACAATTAGAACTTTAAAATCTGTGACAGGATTTTGAAATCCCACATGACCACAGAATAGTTAAATTCAAGGGCATTCAGAAAACACCTGAAATCAGACCAGGTATGGGGAATAACAATGGTCACTCTCACAAGTTGGGGAAAGGGGGTAGAAGCAAACATTAGAATTGTGAAGGAGGGCTAAATCTGGAGAAGACAGAGTGGTGGAAGAGCTTGCCTTAGCCATCTATTGATTTTCTGATGTATCAAGTAGCACAGAGGAGAAAGTATAGGGAATTGAGCCTGAGAGAACAGTGCTGTTCATGCAGCAGTAATTAGAGGTGAATTGTCAGGATGTAGTGGGGAATACCTGTGGATAAAAGTCCCAGGCTTATAAAAATTATTATTTGTAGGACCAGTGAAGAGCAGTCTAGCTCCTGAATGGTCAATTAAGCTTTCAGCTGTGAGGGGAATTGGCAGGGAGACTTATGGATAAAAATGGAGCCTCATCAGGTTAAGGTGAAAGCAGAGCATGAAATCCACTTACACCACTGCTACTGGAGAACTCTAAGTTCAGACAAGTTAGTCCTCATCTTTTTGAGGGGCGGGGGACAACAGTATTTAAAGACCTTATCTGCTGTCCTGTTTTGTTTCTTTCATTTTAAAAAAACGTGGAAACTGCTTTCTTGAAAGTGAAGCTATATTCCACTGTGGGAGTCACAACATAATGGATTGCCCCGCAGCATTACTGCTGGGAAAGTATCACTCCTATTTTGCAGGTGTGCAAAGGGAACTCAGCACAAGGGAGATAAGCTGTGAATGACTAATTTGAGCAAGCTTAGAAAGAAAGCTTGTGTTGTAAGTTGGCTTTTAATATAGTAATACTGCCACCTTTTTGTTGGATATTGTGACTTCTTAAAAAACAAACAAACCAAGGTTGCGCAGTTTATCGGCTTGCTACATCTGATTAATATTATGCTTACCTCTATGCTAAACTTGAATGAGGTCCAAAATGTTAACTAAGGAAAAAATTCAATGGAAGCTTTTACTAGAATTGAATTAGGAAAGAATTTTGCACTGACTTCAGTAATTGCTGTAGCATTTCCAAGTATCACTTAAAAGAATAAAAAAACCCTCTTAGTGACGATCTGCAGATACTAACTCCACATATGTTGGTTTTTAATGTTATCAGTAAGCTGTCTTTAAAATTTCCGTATTTGATTCAATTAAGTGACTAAATTCTAACTATGAAAGAGTTTATTGCTATTAAAGCTGTGTGAGATCTTTTTTTTTCTCTGTAGGGTTTTCATCATTCCTTGCAAGAAATCAAATTTTTTTGAACTGTGTCAATGCCATTAGAAATTAAATAATAGGTTTCTACAGCATGTGAGACAGGCTGGTCACATGTAGATGTAAGGTCTACATATCTTGATCACTAGCATCATGCTTATTCTAAAGTCTGTGTGTATACTCTGCTGTGAAGGACTAGGATCTTGAAATAAACTCCTATATGCCTATGAGAAAGCGTTAGGGGCTTAAGATGAAGAAGTCAGAGGAAAGAATATGAATCAAAGTCCAAAAGGGATGGTGACTTTCTTTTCTGTGTACACCACAGGAAGAGCAAAGTGCAAAAAAAAAATTTATTTTGTCTTTGTGATCAATCTCAAAATAATAACAGTGTTTTTTCTGTCTTTTCTTTAACCAATCCATTTAGTATGTGAAGCTGTAGGAGTGAGAGAAGCTGCTGTCATTCTGGTCTATGGGTGGCACATTTTAACTGTATAGGACTCTTCCTACTTGCCTGAACATATCACTGGGAGACAGCTGTTTTATTGATTTTGTTCAGATGCAGAATGTTATCAAGCAAGTTATTATGCTCCCTCTTATGAAAACAAGCTGTTTTCCTAAGCTTAAAATAAAACTTAGCTCCTTGAAGTTACACACTTACTCTTAGGTATGAGATATTATAACTACAAAACCAAAATAATTTTTTTCTTCTCCTGAACATAGCTTATTTATCTCTATTGAAGTCAATACAGAGATTTCCACTGTTTCTCCTCCTCTCTCAACCAATACTTACTCCTGTTCCCACTCTCCATGCAAACTCAGACCTTATTGAACTGGAGACAGTATAAACTGACTTTCTACAAATAGGGGTATACTTAAGAAACAGAATCATAGAATCATAGAATAGTTTGGGTTGGAAAGGACATTTAAAGGTCATCTAGTCCAAAACCCCTGCAAGGAGCAGGGACATCTTCAACTAGAACAGGTTTCTTGGAGCCCTATCTAACCTGGCCTTGAATGTTTGCAGGGATGAGGCATCCACCACCTCTCTGGGCAACCTCTTCCGGAGCTTCACCACCCTCATGGTAAAAAATTTTTTCCTAATATAAAATCTGAATCTGCTTCCTTCTGTTTTAAAAACATTATCCCTTGTTCTATCACAACAGGACCTGCTTAAGAATTTCTCCCTATCTTTCTTATAAGCCCCTTCTAGGTACTAGGTCTCCCTAGGGCCTTCTCTTCTCCAGGCTGAACAGCCCCAACTCTCTCAGCTTGTCCTCACTCCAGACCTCTGATCATCTTTGTGGCCCTCCTCTGGACTCCCTCCACCAGGTCCACGTCCTTCTTATGTTGGGGGCTCCAGAGCCAGACACAGTACTCTGTGTGTGGTCTCCAAAGAGCAGAGTAGATGGGGAAAATCACCTCCCTCATCCTGCTGGCCACACTTCTTTTGATTCAGCCCAGGCTGTGGTTGGCTTTCTGGGCTGCAAGTGCACATTGCCAGCTCATGTTGAGCTTCTTGTCCATCAACACTCCCAAGTCCTTCTCCTCAGATCTCCTCAGGCTCAGGAGTATGTTAAACATACAGAATAGAAATCAAAATGATTTTGAAATGTGCTTTAACATCCCTAGAAGAATGACTGTATCCTGCCAGCACATTATATTGCCTGGAGGGTATCTGTCTTTCTGGTTTTAGATTTTGCTATTACCATATTGCATAGTTTAAGATTTTTCCTTTCTGTGTTTCATTCACAGTGACTGATGCAGTGGACTCTAAGAGTAGTATTTTTTTTTTTTTTAACACTCATTACCTGTATCTGAGTGACCTGATCTTATCGAAGATGTCCCTGCTCATTGCAGGAGGATTGGTCTAGATGACCTTTAAAGGTGCCTTCCAACCCAAACTATTCTATGATTCTATATTTCATACTGGTTTGAAATATAAGCAGTAAAATTTTTCTGGCAACATTAAAGACAATTGTGATCAGCAGACAGAGCTGCTTTGAACCAAAATTCTTGTCAATCTTTCAATGAAAAAGTTGCTTGAGTAAAAACATCTCTAGAAATGTAGTGTGAAATATATACTTCTGAAGCATAAAGAGTTTTTTTAAGTGTTTATTAAACCTCATGCTTCTTGGGATAGAGAATTGAAATGAGATTCATCTTTTTTAGACAAATAATTAGGAAGTGAGGGTTTATAAAGAGAAAACATGCAGCATATCCTCCTGTTGAGATATGTGTAAACAAGATCGAAACCTACAACAAGAGAGTGAAATGCGATGCCATGTGAAATGACTTCTTCACGTGTATAAGAAAACTTGATTTTTAACTCATAACTGCTAATGTCAAGTTATGGAACATGAAATGTAAGTGTGCAGGGGAAAGACAATCCTCTATTCCCAATAATGGCTTAGAATTAGAACTGTAAATGGATATAAACCTGCAATTTAGAAAGAAAGCAACATGAGTTTCCTTGTTGCATTGCTCTTTCAGCAAGAAAAGCATCCACTTAGCAGCAGTGCTACAGCTCTAAGCACAGTAATAAACCTTTTAAAGTGTCACTTTTTTCAGCATTAATCTAATGATAAGAGAGAGAAGCAATTGAGAAAGTCATTCTTTATTTCACCACTTAGCTTCCAGAAAATTAAAAAAATCAGGAGGGACCCCTTTTTGCTCTGATTGCCTAACTCAGAATCTTTAATCCCCTTTCATTAAAAGTATGCCAATTTGTTTCCTCATGAATTGCCTTCTGAGCTTTTGGAAATCACCGGGCAAAGACATACAACAGAGATGAAGGCTAGGCCAGAGCATAGCTCTGATACCTGAATAGCAGTGTTCTGCACCAAGGTGACAGTTGTTTGGATGTGAGACATAAAACTAGCATCCCATTAATGAATGATAGTATTAAAAGTGCCACCATACTTGATTAAAACATCTGCTTAGACTTCAAATCAGACAAGTAGTTTTCTTCAATATTTCAACAGTCCTTAATAGCAAGTCACCGTGATTCAAAACTGATAAAAAGGCACCTGTATCAATGGATTTGTTTTTACATTATGTCTTTCCCTTTGAGGAGTTTCCATTAGGATTTTTTTTTTTTTTTAAAAAGCACTAAACTGTCGTGTTAATGTTTGGGAAATATTGGGAATTGTAAAGGTTTTTTGTTTTCAAACCTGTCCTAATACCAACATTTACTTTCCTTCCCTGATTCCTTTCCTCCTTTTCCTGCCTACAAAAAAAAAAAAAAAAAAAGATGATTGGTACTTTACAGAACAACAGCAATGAAAAGGGGTTGGTGCAGGGTTACATTTTTCTAGGAGAGAGTTAAACACATCAATATAGTTCTAGCTGGTAGAAGAGTGTCATGGATGGAGGGATGCACTTCACTCGTAAGAGAGAAGCAACAATATTTTATTGATATGAAACAGTAATTTAACAAAGTTTGATAGTAAATGGTAAACGTGACAGTGATTTAACAAGATTAGATGGCAAGGCACACTTGATTATTTACTGCATAGAGGACAGGGTCAGACAAAACCATAAGAAAGACTCTCCTGTTGAGTCATTAAATTCAGAAAGGATTCCTTTGCTTTCTAAACTCCTTCTCAGAGGAGTCTAGGTGCGGCTGGATCCACTCCTAGTCCCAGGCTTGACCAATGGTTTGTATCTAAAGGATTATATGTGCACTATCTATCCTTTGTATCACTTAGCTAAGATTTCAAAGTTTCAGTGCTTTTATTCCCAATTCACTTACCAAGTATCTGACACAATAAAGATTCTCTCAGGCTTGAGGAGTAACCTTGAGAGGCATCCCTACTCAAGGAGAGATTTTGAAGTGCAGTCTGCTGCCATGCAGGAGAGCCCAAAGGGCTCTTGGACTGCTCACTGTTTATGGAGTAAGACAGTTGACTCATAGTCATATTTGCATCCCAACTGTAGATGTTAGTTTCTTCCAGATTGCGATCGAGTCAGACATTGACCAGAACAGTAATTAGATGGGCACGTCAGCATCTGTTGGCAGGATTATGGAAAAAGTGGTCAAGTTGTAGGAGAGGGGCAGGGCAGGGAAAATGGGAGCATACCATCATAAAGAGAAAACAAAGTTAAAACTTGAGTGTAAGAGATTAACAGTGATGATGTAATGAAGAAGAAATGAGGGTTGCCCTATTTAACTAGCTGATACTCTCCCAAGAACACGATCATCTTGAAGACTGATAGAGGAGGTAGATATATTTGACTGCAGGACCTCTAAAATTGGAGGTGACAGCAGGCAGAGGGCCCTTCACCCAGCCACTAAGGACTCCAATTATCTCTTTCTAGAGAGGTCAGCTTCTTGTCTCTGTATATAAGAGTGTATTTGCACAAGCAGCATGGACTTGAAGGACCTTGCTCTCTCATCAGTAATAACAGGTAGTTCAGCTCAGACATGCTGGCAGGAAGCCAGATGAAGATGTACATTTTGCAAGTGCTGCTGGTCATTCTGCTTGTGAACTGGTGAGCTAAACCACATTTCTGTCATAGCCTGCCACTGGATGATAAGCTAATTCACAATCCTGCAAGCCACAATTCCCAGAGCAGCTGAAGATTTGCCATCTGAAAGTGTCTAGAGCACAAAATGTCTGAGGCTTTCCTTGCCCACATAGGAGTGGGTGTGTTACACCCATTGCCAGAAGGTTATCAGCATTTGCATTCCATTTCATAATCAGAAGTGCTCAGAGCCATAATAGTACCATTGCTCAGAAGACTCTTGGAAGTTGAGTAACACTGTTGGATTCAGTGATGAAATGAAGGAAAGCAGGGATGGTGCCAATCTATGCTGCATAGAAGATCCAGAGCCTTTATGATTTTCTCCTAAGCTGAACCTTTTATGGCATGTTTTCTCTGTGTTTGTGGTCCGTGGAACTGCAGCATGTCTGCTCTTTCTTCTTGCTCCAGTCTCTAGTCAGGATAATTTCTCCAGAACTGTCAGAGGGCAAGGCTGCTGCCCGAGCACTGAGTCCAGCTTTCCAAACTGTGAAGCCTATTTCCTTGGCAGGAAAAATCAGGGGTTGGAATTGTCTGTGATTGCTCTCTGGTTAAAGACAGTGCGAAAGAAAATGCCTGAAGTTACCAGTCAAATCATATTCAGCAGAGTAGGTGATCCTATCTTATTTTTCACCACTGTTTCACTTATGAAACCTATACATAAAACCCATAAAAGAAAATGTCAGACAGACTTTTAGAGTGAGTTGTTGGACTGTGCAATCCTGTTTGAGGTTAACGGTCCATTCATCATGATGCTCTGTTAATGATAAGGGACAGTATCGTTGCTTCAGAGCTAGCTTAAGTCAGGCAGGCACAGAATACTAATAATCACTGTTTCTTATCCCATAAAACTCAGAGTATGTTTTTCTGCATATATTTCAAATGTCCAGATTTACTACACAATTACTTCTGTGTAGAAACACATAAAACCAGTTTGAACAATCAGCACTTTAGTATATCCACTTTGTTGCTTATTGTTTTTTCTTTTTTTCCTTTCCTACTGCTGTGGCAAGTGATGGAGTGACGGATGCTTGAGCTGTCTAAACATCTAAGCCCTAAGCAAAAGCTGGGAGGAGGATTGCCTCACATCTCCTGCCTGCCATGCAAAATTCAGAGTAAAGGAAATAGTGCGAGTCAAGGGTGCAGCTAAACCATGCTCTGAAGAGACTAGCCAAGGCTCTGCAAGACACACTATTTGCAAAGTATTGGAATTTATCTTGCATGCTACTTGACCATTCCCAAGAATCGCTTGGTCTGTTAGTCAGAATGCTTTGAAATCTTCAAACATTACTAGAGCCATTTTCTCATTGTTCTTTTAGCAAAGAGACAGGTATAAATTTTTTGGTAAATATATATGAATACATGACTGTTTACAGAAGATAGAGTTTGTTCAAACTGGATTCCAGAGAAAGGCTGACTCACAGAAATGTAACATCTTGGTACAGTTCAATATAGTAAGTGAAAAGTTAGCCTGTGAAATGTTGTCCTAAGAGAAACATTTTGTATTGCTCTTCTGATGTATTGTGCCGTTGGAGAATGTAATGACGCTGTACATGGCATTCTTGGCATTTAACAGGTTATTATTGCAAATCACTCTCTTGGCATCCTGGGACCCATTACCCATATGGAACAATCATACTAGAATGAAAGATCAAATTTTAATTAAATTTGCCAAGTAGCACACACAGAGATGTATTTCTTTTGGTGTGACTTTTCGTATCCTGAAAGTTCACAGCTTTTAGTGGTGGGATATTCTTTAACTTGATCACAGAGATCACTTAGGGAGACTTTGTCATACATAAAGATTTTAATTGGCACTACAAAAAGATCTAGATTTCTAGACCCATAAAGTATTGTTCTGATTAGCTATGACATACAGAAATGTGTTTGATCTAAGATTCAAATCAGAAACACTTGAGACCGAAATTTTGATCCAGCTTATCCTGCTTTTAATATATGAAGCCTGTTTTTCCTGTCATACTGAACACAAATGGGATTAGCAGCAGACAATCCAGTAGTAATTCAAGTGTGCGGTTTCATTTCTGTATTCTGACATTGAGATATGGATGGTTTATTGGAGACTTCCAGTATATTATAGTAGGTCCAAAATAAATTACCTGAAAAATACGTTTGTTTGGAGTTTTCTCCATTGTTAAAATGATTCATTCGAAGTGATCCAAGAGAACAGTAAAAACTCATGCAGTATTTCGTCTATGCACTGAGAGATTTAGGAAGAAAACTGTGAAATATAATATATTTGAGCATCATGACTTTACAGACAAGAACATGGTAGCAGTCTTTTCAATATAGTATTTGACATGTTTTTTCTATCCATTATTTTATTTGTCATTTTTCAGTGCAATTAACTATTTTTATAATGCTGAACTTAAAGAAAATACTGTCTCATTTGATTAAGATGAGTGAAAATAAAAGCTGTCCTGAAGTGAAGGTATTAAAGATGGCAACATATTAACAATAACAAGGAAATATACGACATAAAAAGAATTTATGGAACTGAAAGAATGACTATTCCTTTATCTGCCGTATAAACTAAAGGTTCTCTTCATTGTATGACACCTTTTCGCATAGTTTAAAAGCACTGTGACAGAACTTCTCTTGCTGAACTTTTGATAAGAAAAGCAAATCTTCATATGCAATCTAACTAAAAAATAAGACAACTTTCAATACTATCTCAGATCATCTTTGACGTTTTCTTACTTCCACACTGCCATTAACAAAATTTTGCCTCTGAAAAGTTCTCTTTGTGTTACATTTCATCACATTTCTCAAAGGGATATTGCTTGCTACATTTTTCAGGAAGGCATAAACATGATCAGGTTTAGGAGCCAGGTCAGCAAGGTCTACTCCTGCAAAGCCTTAACATTGTCAGCCCTGTTAGTTTCTGCTATCCTCATTCTCAGTAGAAAGTTAAAGTTGTAAACTGATGGGCTTCAGAAAGTTGAAAATACTGTATGAGCAGTATAAATGTTATAAATTAATAATTTTAAATTTATCCTTAGGTGAATGCTATATGAAATCTTCACAGACTAGAACTTTATAACAGTTGCTTTTGGAATTATTTGGAATGATTGTCAATAGTGTGGTTGTATCATATGAGTAGTGTATGATGTTTTCATAGCCATCAGCTATGATTCATTATTTTGTTTACTTTTATCTACACTAGTGTTTTTCCTTGGTTTCATTAATATAAGGTAGTTTTTCTTCTCAATTTCTTTTGTTAAACCAGTAGTCCACTATTATGTTTCCTATTTAGTTTTGAAGTGTTTCTTTGATTAATAGAATTTAAAGCCCTATAATATCCTTCTCTATGTCAGAAGACACCATGAATGCTGTATTGACACCAGTTAATTTTTGTTTGTCAGCATCACACTCATCTAGAAAGGCATCCCAGCTTGATTTTCAGATTTAACGCAAGGTTCATAAAACCTTTATTTTTTTTTGCTGTCACTGGTGTATACTAGTAGGTACTGCAGAAGCTAATTATGAAACTGAGAAAGTAGGATAGTCCTCAGAAGATTAACTAAAATCAATCAGCAATGGGAATGAAGTCACCAGTGAATTTCAATGCTTATTCCCACCAATAGTGTTGTTCCCCTTCCAGGATGTGGAGGGATTATTTTAATGGAAAAAAATAGCTGGCTTCTTGGCTTTGACTGCCAGCAGGAGACTTGGTTAATTTTGAAAGCCATGAAGAATTTTCTCATTTGAACATTTATTTCTAAGGGAGCACAGTGAAATAACTGAAATATTTCATAATTTAAAATTAAATTCTGCTAATATTGACGGGTTTGTTGCTTTCTTTTTTTTCACTATAGAATTTGTTTATTCATCATTTCGAGAAAGGTGTATAGTGATGATCCAAATACATTGCTTTCAATGTAATCAGAGTGCAAAGTGATTGTGAAGTCAGTATTATGTGACGTTCTGCTGAGCTGGTAGCAATGAAAACCCATGTTGCGTTTAGTTAGTGTTCTGCAGTAAAATAAATTACCACTTAAGAGTTTATGGGAAATAGGTAATCAAATCCATACATTTTTATAGGATTTTGCTTGAGAAGGACCTTAGGCTATGCTTGGTCTTACACTATGCCTGGATTTGGCTTTCTCTAATTCTGCTTTCATTTTCTTTTCCCCTTTTTCATATCCTTTATCTTGGGTACTGTTTTCATTTCTATCTTCTGAATAGTATAAAAATAAAAACCTAGCAAAATATCAGCTTGCCTCACATCATAGAATTCACTTTTTAGTTACTTCATACCTTTTAATCAGATTGCACTCCTGTTTTCACTGTGGATTTAAGGTCATGTGTAGTTTTTAAGAGCTTAAGGAGGGCCCAGACGTGAGAAGGCCATTTGTGTTGTTTGCAATGCACTATCAGCCCACACAGCATACTATAGGTCCAAATGGTAGTATAAAGAGCATTCCTTGGACAGATACTCCATATGCTAAGATGCTGAGTAAATGAATGTGTGTTTCACACTTGTTTCCATTTCCCCACAGATTTCCATGCACTCGTGAGAGACTAAGAACATCTTTCCACCTGTTCATTTGAGTAAGTTGTGATTGATATACAGACTTATATCTGTAAAATGAGTTTTAAGATTAAAACATCTTTCTTTTTTTTTTTTCATTATTGTATTTATGTTTGGAACATAATTTTTTATTACGTTAATTCAGATACAATACTGATAGTAACTACTTAAGGGTAAATTCTCATTCTACTTCCTTTTATGAAGAATGGAAACTGGAGAAATGTGTGCAAGAAGAATAGAAACATTTATCTGAGATTCGTTTACGGTGTGTGGTGGGTTGACTGTGGCTGGATGCCAAGTGACCACCAAAGTTGCTCTATTACTCCTCCTCCTCAACTGGAGAGGGGAGAGAAAATATAATGAAGGGATTGTGTGTTGAGGTAAGGACAGGGAGATCACTCATCAATTACTGTCACAGGCAAAACAAACTCAACTTGGGGAAATTAGTTTAATTTCTTACAAATCAAATCAGAGTAGGATAATGAGAAATAAACCCAAATCTTACTAAGACCTTCCCCCTACTCTTCTCTTCTTTCTGGGCTTAATTTTACTCCTGATTTTCTCTACCTCGTCCCCTGCAGGAGGCACAGGGGGATGGGGAATGGTGGTTGTGGTCAGTTCATTACACGTTGTTTCTGTCACTCAGGGGTAGGACTCTTCACAGTCTTCCCCTCCTCCCATGGGAGACAATTCTTCACAAACCGCTCCAGTATGCGTCCCTTCCATGGGGTGCAGTCCTTCATGAACAGACTACTCCAGTGTGGGTCCCCTATGGGATCACAAGTCCTGCCAGCAAACTTGCTCCAGTGTGGGCTCCTCTCTCCAGCTGTCCACAAGTCCTGTCAGGACCCTGCTACAGTGTGGGCTTCCCATGGGACCACAGCCTCCTTCAGGCATCCACCTGCTCCAGCATGGGGTCCTTCATGGGCTGCAGGTGGATCTCTGCTCCTCCATGGACCTCCATGGGCTGCAGAGGGACAGCCGGCCTCACCATGGGCTGCACCACTGGCTGCAGGGGAATCTCTGCTCTGGTGCCTGGATCACCTCCTCCGCCTCCTTCTTCACTGACCTTGCTGTCTGCAGAGTTGTTTTCTCTCACATATTCTCACTCATCTCTCTGGCTGCAATTGCAGTTGAGCAACGACTTTTCCCCCTTCTCAAATACATTATCACAGAGGTGCTACCGCTGTCACTGATGGGCTCGACCTTGGCCAGTGGTGGGTCTGTCTTGGACTTGACTGCCATTGGCTGTATTGGACATAAGGGAATCTTCTAGCAACTCCTCACAGAAGCCACCCCTGTAGCCCCATCCCCACTACCAAATCCTTGCCATGCAAACCAAATACACAGTAAGACTTGTCTTTCAGTCTTGCAGTCTTTCCCACATGTCCTTCCGTATTCTTTTTATGCAGATTCATTCAGCTACCATACTTCATTCATACTTGGATACAGGAGACTAAATTTCTTCCTACATTATTTCCAGGGAGAAAAAAAAATAGCTATGGTCAGCTAAATAGAAAGCAGTCATGTTACTAAGGCTTTGAATTCTTGCACTGATTTGTCTCCAATTATCTTCTCCTAATTGCCCTCAAAATTCTTTTCAGCAGCTCACAATGCAAAGGAAGTTCAGCTGTAGCTGGAAAACTTGGTCCAGCTGTCTGGTCACTACGTTCATCTGTCAGCCCGTGAACAAATCAGCTAAAAAGATGGGAGGTAATAGCATTGGGAGTCCCAATGACTTTAATAAAACCTCAAAATCTTTCTGACTGACTTTGCCATATGTACAATCATCATGTCATGATAACTGTAACACTATCTATGACGGTATTGTTAAATCTGTGGGATCAATCTGGAACAGTGGCAGTGTTTAAGGTTAAACAGAAATTCTTATCACTCTTTGATAACATAAATCCTAAGGCATTGCTGACATCTGGAAGGGTATATTTTAAGCTCTTCTAAAATCAACTTCTGGTTTCATAGACTCAAGAATGTGTGGCATGTGGGAATAATACTAAATACAATACTACATTCACATAATCTTGTATCATATGGAAGTGTAGAATTCTTTAAGAAAGGGCTCAGTTTTGATTTGCATGTATATATTTTCCTACCCCTAAACCTTGCTTATAGTTCTCAATATTACAGTATTCAAGTGGAAAAACAACACCAAATTATGATGATAGCTACTAATCCAATATACAGCGCGTGAATATTCAGAGTTCTGAATATTCTTAAAGAATTGTTTGTGATTTATCAATGTTGAGTGAACAGATTTACAGGAGTTAAAAGACATACTGAGGAAGAACTTGTGAAGGTATGTACTTATGAATACAGCCTTATTTAAGCACAGAGCAGACATTTAGCACATAAACTGCTACTTGTACATTTTTTACATTACTTTAATTCTTATTAGTTTTATCTAATCTTCTAGGCTATAAGAGAAAGATAGTAACACCAGTACTCCTGTGTAACAAAGGAGTGGAAATTTTAGCTTAGCTTAACTCAATAATTTATTTCCTGTCATACAAAATTTAACAAACAAATTGTGCTTCTCCTGTCTGATTTTACTCTATCAAGGCAAAGCATTTCTCTCTTTCTCTCCCCCTCACACATGCACTAATCCTCTTCTAATTTCAACTATTACTGCAGACAGAAATCAAAGCTGCTTTGCCATGTTTAAAATGTATTATTAATGCATGCAGGTAGAATAAAAATATCCAGAAGATACTATCATTTTGACATCTGTTTTACTGTCCTCTGCCAGGCAATGAATCAAAAATGTCTCAACCATCCTGAAAATATTATCACGTAGGAGAATTCTGTTACTGTTGTTGGAACTCTTTGTATGATGTCACTAAGAAATACATCTATTTAAACCAAAGAACTCTTAGATGTATACTGTAGTCTTACACTTCCTGAATTTGTGTTGTTAAATCACAAATATTGAAGATGCTGATATACATACCTCAAGGTCGAAGATACAGAGAAGGATACACTGTTACCATAACGTGATAGAATGAAAATTGTCAGCCCTTCAGTGGCTCTCTAGAAAGTAATGCATTCCAGATTCAGTGACAGAACAAGAGCAAAACTGGCATATATTGAAGCAATCTGGCCTTTGTGTCTAGTTTTCAAAAATAAATGCTGCATTTAGCCTTACTCTCAAAATCTGATATTGAATTACTGACGTAAATGACTCCCTTTCCCTTGGAATCTTAATAAGCATTCAAGCCTTGCTGGTTTAAACAATAAAAGAGAACAAATGATTGATCTTTATTATATGATTCAGCCCTACAATAAAATACATCTGTCACTAATAGATTCAGGCATATTTCACAATTTTTACTTAGCCAAAGGCATTATTAGAACAGAATATTTAGCTGTTGCAGTTTAGCTTAGGTGCTTTTACACTTCCTCCAGAGTTATGATCTGACTATTTAAATCAACTAATTTTTTTTCCGCTTAGTTCAGTAATAAGCATTTTTCCAATAACAAAAAAGGTCGTATTAATTCCTGTTACTTTTTATCTACTTTATCTTCATGCAAAAGAAAGCTAAAGCTAAGCAGTGATAATCTAGTGCCTAAAATGCAGAAGCAGGAGCAGGAAATACAAACTTTTGCCTTTTTTTAACATTTCCAACAAATGTCGTTCAGCAACTAGAACAGGGCCAAGCACTTTCCTCTATGCTGATACATGTGCAGGTACCCACTTACCCTCAGTTTTCTTCAGAAGGATTTTTAGATAGTCATTTCAGTGAAACATTTTGTAGGACAGAAGCCTAACCTCCCTGTGCCTTTGTGTTTCTTCTGTGAAAGCCGTTAACTCCACCATTCATGCTGGACCTGCTGTGCCTCTCCATGGAGCTCTGGCCATGGTCCAAGCATGTGTCCATCTTTAGCGCTAGGAGTCAGCATCTCCCATAGTCTTAAGGGGTGCAACGTTGAAAAATTACAAATGTGACCTTCTTAGAGATTTATATTTATCTGTTGTGATTTGTAAGGGAAACATCCTACTTCGAATCAAGCTTACACAACCGTTGAGAGCATATGTTTCTTTTGAGTCCACTCTTCTTTTTAGATATCATTTTATTTGTATTCAGGATACATAATCATATAATCATACAACAAAGAAATATTTCAGCCAGATGTTTTCAGCAGATTGCGACTACATAACTAATCAGAAGATGAGAATTGTTTATAAGGAGAGTAGGATAAATTACAATATTAGTTTATATAACTCTGGGCTGTATAAGAACGTAGTTAAGAATTTTGTGTAATTTTAAGAAGAAAATATAACACTGAACCATTTCTGAACAGTACATCAACCATTCATATTTGGTTATGAAGTAAAAGGTAATGTACTTCCAGAAGTAAAGATGTGGTCAAAGGTTTCAGGATGACCAGTAACTTAAAAGACTAGTTGAGCACATTAGTCTTTTTCAGTCAATAAGGATCCAGATTAACGAAGTTAACATATTTCACTAGTTTGTCTCAAAGTCAATTCTATTTGTACTTCACTCCTGAATTCTGTTTCTCTCTGATGACTATTCCTCACAAGTCTACAATTCAATTTATGAGACTCAGAACTAAAGTAATCAATTATTCTTCTCAAGGAAATAAAACAAAGGATAAGTCTATGAAACCTTGGAAAATACTTGTAATTTTCAATGGCACAATTACTTTGATATTTTTACAGATTATGTGCTGTGAAAAAATAAGTTCTGGAAAAGCAGAATTTTACCTTTTTCTGCTAAGCAAGTCATTTCTCATATGCACAGTGGTGGCCGATTCATGTTTGACTTGTTAGGTTCTAAGGGAATAAATTTAGGATGACTTAACTTGTTTTCATTAAAGTGTTTCTGTACACATCTATGCCCAGACTATGGATGATGTAAAGTGGCACAGTTCTACAGTCTTCATCAATTTTGTGTTGATTTAGTTATGCTGAAGTTTGGTCAGCAACATACATATTCATAAACAGCTTGCATTTTTTAGGTACATTATTTTTTTCCATTCAGGCCAATGATCCATAACTATGGGATATTATAGAATCATACAACCATAGAATGATTTGGGTTGGAAGGGACCTTAAAGATAATCTCATTCCAACCCTGTTACCATGGGCAGGGACACCTTCCACTAGACCAGGTTGCTCAAAGCCCCATCCAACCTGGCCTTGAACACTTCCAGGGATGGAGCATCCACAACTTCTGTTGTGGGCAATCTGTTCCAGAACCTCATCCCTCTCATAGTGAAGAATTTCTTCCTTATATCTAATCTAAATTTACCCTCTTTCAGTTGAAAGTCATTACCCCTTTTCCTATCATGACATGCCTTGTCAAAAGTCCCTTCTCAGTTTTTTTGTTTGTAGGCCCCCTTTAGGCACTGGAAGGTTGCTGTAAGGTCTCCCTGGAGCCTTCTCTTCTCCAGACTAAACAGCCCCGTATCTCTCAGCCTGTCCTTATAGGAGAGGTGTTCCAGCCTTCTGATCATATTCATGGCCCTCCTCTGAACTTGCTCCAACTCGTCCATGTCCTTCTTATGTTGGGGGCTCCGGTGCTGGATGCAGTACTCCTGGTGGGGTCTCACCAGAGCAGAACTGAGAGGGAGAATCACCTTGCATAACCTTCTGACCACACTTCTTTGCTGGGATGCATCACTCCTGAGCTTGAAGGAGATGATCATAGAATCATAGAATAATGGAATGGTTAGGGTTGGAAGGGACCTTCAAAGGTCTTCTAGTCCAACCCCCCTGCAAGAAGCAGGGACATCTTCCACTCGATCAGGCTGCTTAGAGCCTCATCCAACCTGGCCTTGAATGTTTCCAGGGATGGGGCTTCCACCACCTCTCTGGGCAACCTGTTCCAGTGCTCTACAACCCTCAATGTAAAAAATTTTTTCCTAATATCCAATTTAAATCTACCTCCCTCTACTTTAAAACCATCACCCCTCGTCCTATCACAACAGGCCCTACTGAACAGCCTCTCCCCATCTTTCTTGTAGGCCCCCTTGAGGTACTGGAAGACCGCTATCAGGTCTCCCCGGAGCCTCCTCTTCTCCAGGCTGAACAGCCCCAACTCTCTCAGCCTGTGCTCATAGGAGAGGTGCTCCAGCCCTCTGATCATCTTCGTGGCCCTCCTCTGGACCCTCTCCAACTGGTCCGTGTCCTTCTTATGTTGGGGGCTCCAGAACTGGACGCAGTACTCCAGGTGGGGTCTCACCAGGGCAGAATAGAGGGGCAGAATCACCTCCCTTGACCTGCTGGCCACGCTCCTCTTGATGCAGCCCAGAATGCGGTTGGCCTTCTGGGCTGCAAGGGCGCATTGCCTGCTCATGTTGAGCTTCTCGTCCACCAGCACTCCCAAGTCCTTCTCCTCAAGCCTGGTCTCAATCCATTCTCCGCCCAGCCTGTATTTGTGCCTGGGATTGCCACAGCCCAATGCAGGACCTTGCACTTGGCCTGGTTGAACTTCATGAGTTTGGCATGGGCCCACCTCTCCAGCCTGTCCAGGTCCCTCTGGATGGCATCCCTCCCTTCCAGCGTGTCGATGGCACCACACAGCTTGGTGTCATCGGCGAACTTGCTGAGGGTGCACTCTATCCCACTGTCCATATCGCTGACACAAATGTTGAACAGGACCGGGCCCAACATGGACCCCTGAGGGACGCCACTGGTGACCGGTCTCCACTTGAACATGGAGCTGTTGACCACCACTCTCTGAGTGCGCCCATCCACGCTATGTCAGCAGTCCTGGAACCATTTGATGATTCACCAGATCTGACTGGCCCTTTCAATCCCCTTCCCTTTGATCTGTATGTCTGTCATTACCCATTTGTGATGTCCAAATGAAAAGACTCTCATAGTATATTTATTCTGGTCTGCTTAATTTTGACTTTATTGATTTGTGAAATAGTTAAGCGAGTTGAATTAAAATAAAAACCATTAGATTTTTGAAGGGAGAAGAAAAAACTCATCATACCTGTGTTTACTTTTCAAACCTCAGAACAGGCTGATTAAGACTTCTCAGTTAATACTTTTTTTTTTTTTTTTTGCCTTTATTTCAGCACGAAAGCCTCTGTTTTTTGAAGTCTTAGACTGGAGCACAAGTTGTAGGTTTCAGATATGACTGTTCTAAAGTAATTAAACACATATATGAAGGATAAATCCATCTGTGTGTTGTTAAACACAATTACTCATGTTTACTATTAGGGTCAGGGAGTCCCTAACTAAAGCTGGAAACTAAGTAAGTATAAGAATTTCACTCTCGATATCCTGTTATTTTTCCTACACTTCTCCTAAGCACCTATTGCCAGACACCAAATACATTGATAAATGAATCTTTGGCCTGAGCTAAATACCCTGTGCTTCAGATCAGAGAAAAAAAAATATTTCAGTCTCCTCTTATCCCAAGCTGTAAACTAACCCAAAAGCACTGCTCAGAAGTCTCAGAATCAGAGAAAAAAAAAAAACCAGGAGAGAAGCAATTTTAAGTCAACCCTTGCTTTCAAGACAACTTCATACATATCTGTGTCATTTCTGATAAATATTCATCTAATTTACTTCCTAGATATTTTCACTGGTTAAAGCTTCTTAGCCACTGTAAGCTTTATTATAGTACTTCCAAGTGCTTCAAACTCTTTTTTATTTTTTTTTTCCCCAAGTGTCTAACTTGAAGCGAGATGGAGAGCCATGTTCCCCTTGGCCAACCCCCACTTATATACTGAGCATGATGTTTATGTCACAGAATACTCACTTTGTCCAGTTTGGGTCAATTATTCTGTCTGCATTCCTCTCAGCTTCCGCACCAGCATGTTAGCGAGACCTAGGAAGCCGGACAGTCCTTGGTCTGTTTAGCAAAAACTCATAATATCAGTGTCTTTATCAACATTCTTCAGAAACCAAATCCCATACTAAATCCAAAACACAGTGGCTACTGAGAGGAAAATTATCTCCATCCCAGTTGAAACCAGGACAGCTTTTCAGGGAAAAAGTATTTCAGAATAATGTAATTATTAAATACAAATTTGTATTTCTAGTTACAGTAACCATGGGATGATTACATAGGGACATTCACGTAGTACTATTCACACGAGTTCTCACTTAACTAGTTACCACTACATGGATAAGTCTGCTCACCTTCTTCTGTTCAGCCATTTCTGTCAGCCACTTCTGACTAAAGATGACTGAAGATAAAGATGACTAGCTTAGCCTTTAACAGCTTTCTTTTAAAAACTGTTCAATGGCTAATTGTTACAGGATTTCCAGGTCTTACATCTGATTTTTTGGGGATTAATATGAGGTCCCATCTAGTTTAGCAACAGGTTGGGCAACCAGTTCTAGAAAAATGTTTCCATCTCAGGGGACAACAGAAAGCCTTTATGAAGAGACTAGCTGGGAGGGTTGATTCTAGTCTGTACATTAGTCCAACATCTCATTTATTTTTATTGATACTGATGTGGTACTTAGGACGATATGTCAAGAGCTCTAATCTATATTCAGAATTGCAGAATTGTTAGCCTCAAGATGTTATCATTTTTTGTTTTCCTTTGTTTGATTGTAACAATCAAGTTTAGAATAATGGAAGAGGTTAAGCAGATGTTCAAATAAGACTGAAACATTTGTTTGA
Source organism: Tetrax tetrax (assembly GCA_009806455.1). Lineage (NCBI taxonomy): Eukaryota > Metazoa > Chordata > Aves > Otidiformes > Otididae > Tetrax > Tetrax tetrax. The sequence continues at coordinate 163,405 of WHYT01015859.1, forward strand.
TTACTATTATGCCCTGATGGTGCAATATAAATAACAAATAATGCAGCCAAGAATCACAACAGCATGTCCCTGGGGAACAAATAATGATATTTAAGCCCTATTTCAGCAAAATTCTTGAACACACACACACACACACACAAACTTTCCAAAATCCATGTTTAATCTATTAAATCAAGATAGTCTTCAGTGTGGTAAGAGCACTAGGAACAGTGACTTTCCATGTACAGAGCTCAGGAGATGGGGAAGTGGAGATAGTTTGTGACACCATGGGTAAATCTGCCATCTACAATGAGACCTTCGGAGGTTCTCTGAAGGGTGTTCCTGCTCCTTCTGGTTGCCCTCTGCGGGCATCCAGAGGAGGACAAAGGTGCAGAGCAGTCAATGCTATATGTTCAACCTCCCACTGCATCTGCACCCCGTGCCGCCCCCACAAAGACTGTGGAAAGAGACAGGAGGAGAAGGGGGTACCTCGGCTATCCTCCTGCCAGAGCATCAGTATGAATTTCAGTTACAAACTCAGCATCAATGTCAGCACATTTTATTCTTTTGTCAATTAACATGTCTCTAAATTCAATCTTAAAAAAAATCATTAAGTTAATTAATTGTTATCAAGTCACTGGACACTGACCTTATCCCTGTTAGCATAAATAAAGATTAATCAGCCAAGAAAACATACTTTAATAGAATTACAGAATCATAGAATGGTTTGGGTTGGAAGGAACTTAAAGATCATCTTGTTCCAACATATCCGCCACAGGAAGGGACACCTTCCACTAGACCAGGTTGCTCAAAGCTCCATCCAACCTGGCCTTGAACACTTCCAGGGATGGAGCATCCACAACTTCTCTGGGCAATCTGTTCCAGTACCTCATCACTCTCATAGTGAAGAATTTCTTCTTTATATCTAATCTAAATTTACCCTCTTTCAGTTGAAAGTCATTACCCCTTTTCCTATCATGACATGCCTTGTCAAAAGTCCCTCCTCAGTTTTTTTGTTTGTAGGCCCCCTTTAGGTACTGGAAGGTTGCTATAAGGTCTCCCTGGAGCCTTCTCTTCTCCAGACTGAACAATCCCAGCTCTCTCATCCTGTCCTCACAGGACAGCTGCTCCAGCCCTCTGACCATCTTTGTGGCCCTCCGACCATCTTTGTGGCCCTCCTCTGAACTTGCTCCAACACATCCATGTCCTTCTTATGTTGGGGGCTCCAGTCCTGGATGCAGTATTCCAAGTGAGGTCTCACAACAGTGAATTTGAGGGGGAGAATTACCTCCCTCGACCTGCTGATCTTACGTCTTCTGACATAGCCCAGGATGTGGCTAGCTTTCTGGGCTGCCAGTGCACATTTGTTGGCTCATGTTAAGCTTCTCATCAGCTACTCAGGACTGCTCTCAATCTGTTCTCCACCCAGCCTGTATTTGTGTTTGGGATTGCCCCGACCCCGGTGCAGGATCACGCACTTGGCCTGGTTGAACTTTATGAGGTTTGCACAGGCCCACCTCTCCAGACTGTCAAGGTCCCTCTGGATGGCAACCCTTCCCTCCAGCGTGTCAACCACACCACACAGCTTGGTATTGTTGGCAAGCTTGCTGAGGGTGTGCCCAATCCTGTGTCATCGACAAAGATATTAAATAGTACCAGTCCCAATAGTGACCCCTGAGGAATGCCACTTGTCATTGATCTCCATTTAGACATTGAGCTATTGACAAAAACACTTTGAGTGAGGTCATCTAGCAAATTCCTTATCCACCGAGTGGTCCATCCATCAAATCCATGTCTCTCCAATAGAAAGACAAGACTGTCATACCAGACAGCACAAAATGCTTAGCGTAAGTCCAGATAGATGATGTCAGTTGCTCTTCCCTTCTCTACCAATGCTGTAACCCCGTCATAAAAGGCCACTTAGTTTGCCAGGCATGACTGGCCCTTAGCGAAGCCGTATTGGCTGTCACCAATTGCCTCGTTATTTTCCATGTGCCTTAGGATAGTTTCCAGGAGGATCTACTCCATGACCTTGCCAGGCACAGAGATGACACTGACTGGCCTGTAGTTCCACAGGTCTTCCTTGTTTCCCTTTTTAAAAATGAGGGTTACAATAGAAATAACAGCAGAAGAAAATGTGTCGCTGCACCTGCAATATAAGGACTATTCTTGCATGAAATCTCTCTTTCTTCAAAGCTTAGGAAGCTCCAAATCAGCATTTTGAATCACAGTCATCATTGCCAACTTTGTTTTCAAAGTAGAGGCATAATCTAGGTTATTCTCACACAGGCTTATAGTCAAATATTTTTATTTAGGCACATTCATTTTATTCATTTAAATGAACAGGGATGCTTGTGAGTTCAGTTTAACATGGCTAACTCCTTACTATTTTAGCAAGTAAGAAGAATAAAATTAGTTGCTGACAATGACAAAGAGCAAGCATTTCAACAGAATTGATTCTAGACTTACATTTCTGCGTTTTTATATAGTTGGTGTATAGTTCCTTACCATAGGAATTAATGCCGTTAGTATTTGTCTAGGCACTGCAAGTATCATTCAGCTCTTCTAACTCTAGCCATATAAGCTGTATACAGCTTGTATTAACTCCTAAATTTTCTTTTTTTTTTTCAATGGACAAAGACAGATATGTCCAAATACATCTTTCCATTTTAAGGATTTGTTTAATGTGAGCAGGGTTAAGCCTATGGAAGCACTCTTTTCCAGTGATTAGGTGAGATAAATCCTACCCTGTGTGTCTTTGTCATCCCATAAGAAAGTCCATTGTATCAGATCTGGCATTAAAAAGTTTTCAGCCATTTCCTTGAACTGCAGTATTGATATGCAATCAGCAAAGATTTTAATAACATGACAAGTGCCTCATAATGAGCAGATCTAGATGACAAAGGCAAAGTCCCTTTCCACTTAAGGCAAAACTGTGAATTCAGTGAGGCAATATCAGAGACATTATTAATAAAAATACTTTGTACAAGACATAGGATAAGATAGAAAGCATCTGCTGTAATGGGATTTATCTTGCAATATCTGGATTAATTAAATGTGATTTGAGATTGTGGAAGATAGATGACCTTTGCTAATAATAGCAGTGGTAGTAACTCTGGACCTGATTTTTTGCTGCATAAGAATTGATTTTTAAAAATATTTAATTCTATTCTTGAAAATTGGGTTGAAAATGATTTATATTACAATGTTATATTCAGAGTTAATGAACCTGGAGAGGTATTACCTGGTTTTCAGAATTTCTTCCACCAGACACAGATAATTTGTCTTATGAAATGTTCAAGCATTTAAATGACAAATGTTTGAGGGTAATTGTTAAATTGTTTAATTTCATTTTGGAATAAATGTTAGATCTCAGCCTTTTGGAGAAATACGATAAAAGTATATGTACCTATCCTAGTCCTTTGGTTCTTCCCATACTTTTTATCCATCAAACCAACCAATCTACTTGGACAAGGTAATCTTAGAAATCCATTGAATCTTGTTTCTGATCATGAATTATTTGCAATGACTTTGATTTCCATCAACAAACACCTTCAAACAGAATGAAAACTTTTTGCAAACACAAAACAGGATGCAGCTCAAGTTTGTGACATTTTAAGTGCTATTTGGGTCTTATACGGCTTGTGGACAACTTAGGTTTTATGTTGCTTCTTTCATTCTGTGACTTGATATTTGACAATTTATTTTTTTTTCTTTTATGGAGCCAAATCCTTTCCTGCTATTCTCATGGCAGAGGAAGGACCGAGAATTTATAAGCAGGTGAAGGATAGTCAGGGAAAATTCCTATGACCACAAAAAAAATTCTGGCAAAATCTTTCCTGAATGGTTCATAGGAGTTTTGTTTTGTGTTGAAAAAATAACATTTCAAGACAACAAGAGTATTTTTGTTTGGTGGCTGTTTTGTTGCCAGTGTTATATGAATGGATTGCACTGGAGTATTTTCCAGCAAAAAGTTATGTTTTATCATAAAATGCAGCAACAACACAGTTCCTCTGATGTCTCTGTGGTCTGAATATACTGTCATGGGCAGTACATAATGCTATAGAAACTGAACTTAACTTTGATTGTAAATCAGTCTCTCCAAAAGAAATCAGGATTCTGGAATACATTAGATAAAAAGAACTTATAATATCACCATCTATATTGTATTAATTTTAAGTAAAAATAGAAGGCTTGTATTTCCCTTTCTGTTAATTTGATGTTTTTTAAAATTACCAGATTCTCTTAAAAAACTTATTTTCTCATTAATATTTTTAAAGAGCTAACCCATCTAAATGCAAACTCATGCTGTAGACTTCTTAGCCTTTCCATTTGAATAGATTGAAAAATAAGTCTGACTGCTCTTGATTTGACATGAACTAGCAAATCTGTTGGTAGATATAAGACTGATAAAAAAATGTTCACAGCTGAAAGTTATGCTGAGTATTATATTAAACAATGAGAAAGCTCACTCTTGCATTAAAGCTATGTACAGTAAGCTGGAATAAAGAAAAGGAAATTATTATAGTCCAACATCAGTACATCCCTTTACCAGTGGGCACTGTGGATAGCTGCAAGGAAGAACCAGCCATACTAGACAAATGCACAGCATTAGGGGCATGGCCTGCCAAGCATCCGCTGGACATTGGAAGAGGAAAGCAGAGCAGTGGACTTTGTCCAAAGACAATGAAACATATTACTCAAACGTTGCCTATGATCTCCAAACTTTCTTTCAAAATTAAGTCTGAAAATCAATCCCTGGTTGCAATAGATGTTTGTATGCAACTTTTCACAAAGGTTCACTTGCAAAGTTGCCATTCAGAATCACCAAGGTATTTGCTGTTTCTCCTTCTGTCAAGGCTTCTCCAAGATTAGCTACTTTGTATGTTGCCCACTATGTCACTGAGGTTGGATTTCCTACTTCTTACTGCAACACACTTCGTGCATCACTTATTTTCTCTATCACATACTAAATATTTTAATATCATGATGATATATAGTTGGCAAGAGGATGGGAGGGGGGAGGGGAGTAGCACATCCTTCCTTTTCACATTTATTATTGGAGCTTCATCCAGAGCATGTTTAATGAGGCTTCAGATGAAATATGTGAGTCTCATCCCTTCAAACACAATTTGCAAGCATAGAAATGTAAAGGAATATATTACACAGTACTGGTTGTTAAAGCGTGTATAATGGCTTGTGTTTTAAATAAACAAATAAATGTGAGAATAAATTATGTTTCTTATACTATGATATTCTGATCATTCAAACATCACAAGCAAAACTGCTCATGCACACATTATTATAATACAGAGAAACATTTTGCATGCATCGACTGTATTTACAGTACTATCCTTAACTTTTGTTACGGCAACAATAAATTGCATGTGTTACTGCTCATAGAAAAAAGTTTATGTACTCTAATGTATTTTTTTAATGTTATATTTTAAGGAAAACCAGAGGTCAGGATGCAAATTGGTGATTTTACAACATCTTTAAGTAAGAATTGTTTGAATATGTATAGATTTAAGGCTTGGCTGCAAATGGCATTTTAGGACACTACCCCAAGGTTTTTTTGTTAGGTTGTTTTTTTTTTAATGGTTGCCCAGTATTTCTAGGGTTGTAAAATCATCCTCTGTGCATTAAGTCACAGTCTGCCTTTGCAAATATTTTACTGGGCTTTAATGAAACATCGCAGGCCTGGTGAGTAGAATTTGTAACCACTAGAGAATAGGCATATTTCCTGCCCACACTGGGGCCCTCAGCATGACATCTGAAAGAAAGATGTGGTCCTAAGAGATTTAGAGCACTTCTAACTCACATTGCAGCTTGTCCTTGAATTCAAATAAATTTTCAGTCCTGCTGCTCATCATACTGAGCTCCCTGGTTAACGTGCATTCAGAAGCAGAGCTGCTGAGCAAGAGGGAGCAAGGCTCTGCCAGTCCAGTCACAGCAGAAATCAGTCACTGTAGGATTCTCACATGAGGCCTGGATTTATTTTGCCTTCCCACCAAGAGGTCTGCCAGTCTGTGGCGTAGTTCTCCAGCTGGGGACATTTAGAGCTGCTGTCTCTGGAGGCTTCTAAAACTAGACTGGACTAAAATATGAGATAATATTTTGTGGAAATGATGCTAGAAAGATAGAAAGAATGAGCTAAGCAGGCTTTGCCTTCTGTGAAGCTCCAAAATTGCTTGCAGATTCAAACAGTTTACATTCAGGTTTTTGAGTTTAAGAAAAGAAACAGGCTTCTCAAATCTTTCTAGTCCTAAAGGTCTACATCATTCTAACTGCATTTCTCAGGACATCTTCCTACCTGAACCAATTTTTTGCTACACTCAGGCAAAAATAAAGGAAGTGGATAAATTACTAGTATATATTTTTCAATAAAATGTTTTACAATTAATTTTAAGCAATTTTAAAACTTAGGTTTATATCTTAGATCTTAGGTAAAAGATCTGAATAAAAACACATATATAAAAGAACAACATTTTGGAACAACCGAAGTAAAATATCTTCCAATGATGTGAAAACAAACCTTTTTAAGACTAGAATGCAATCCAAACAATGTGTTTTTAAAAAAAAAAATGCTTTGCTTCCTCCCTCCCTCTCTGGACAACATTTAATCTTAAAATTTTCTATTACTTTCCTGAACATTTTGTTCGTTAAGTTTCAGCCAGTGTCTGTTCCAGAAATCAGTGCGTTGCAGAAAGTGGGAGCTAGACTTTCCACCTATACAAAGCAAGTTTTGTCTGCTTTATTACCTTGCCATGTATGTATTTAAAATCTGCTTTTCTTTTTCACTAGTAATATGTGTTATGATTTACAAATGTAAAATATCATATTCCTCATTTAGTCTGAAAGTTTTCTACAGGGGGCTTTGTCCTGTAGGTATATTCTTAAGAGCTTAGCTGGTATTCAGATAACTTTAGTTTATTCTTACCATGGCCAGAGAGTCTATAGAAAATAATAATGTGCTTTTTTTCACACATTAGGCAAAAAAACCACAGCATATTGATAACATAAGTTACACGTATTCAATATTTATAATTAAAGTGTTCAGGATGAATGATGCATACAGTGAGGCAACAATACTAATTCTTCTCTTGATTTTCTGAAAGACTGATCTGAATACATAGGCAAAGCTGCTTGATCAAATACCTTTAAAAAACCAGCCTAGTACTATTAATCAGAGCTTTCAGTGAAGTGCATCATATTATAACAGCATGAAGCTGTCACTATACCCCAGTGAGTAACACTAAGCGCTGTTCAGACATGACTTGCTCCAGTAGAATTCTTCAGTTTCCTGCAGTAAAGAAAATGAGGCCCATGTGCATAGTTTGAACCAGTTGGCAGCTTTTAAAATTGGATAGGCATGAGCTACTTATAAGATCGGACACTCCTCCAGATGCTGCCACAATTAAAAACAAAATCATTTTCCGTATATTTAGACACCTACATAATTTCTGGCTGTCAAGAGATTAGCATATTTTAACAATTTGACTAAAATAGATGCTTTCAGGGAAAAATATAAAAGCTGTAACTTTTCTTGTCAAAGAACTTTGTTTTTCTCCTGAAAACATATTGAACTAACCAAAAAAAAAAACCAAAAAAGCCACATACAAACAAAAACCCGAAACAAAAAAAAAAAAAAAGAACCCGCAAGAAAAAGAAAAAAAAACAAAAACAAACACAAAAAAACAAAAACAAACACCAAGAAAAAGAAAAACTGGATGTGCTATGAGAACTTTTATAGAACTTTTTAATAGAAATTATTAGACTTGCTCAGAAAGTAACAGTGATGAGAAGCTCCCTTCCCTAGATAAGCAGACATGTTAAGGCATTAAAACACCCACCATCTGCTTTTTCTTGTGCTTTGTTTATTTTGCAGAGTAGTGACAAGGAAAACTCACAAGGCTCCAAGATTTTATTTCCTTTTTCACTATGGGTACAATTCTTCTGACTGAAAGAGGTAGACCAAAATTAGGTGAGACACCATGTCTAGACTAGATGCTTGCTTTTAGTCATTATTCAGCTGCTCAAGGGCAAGCATTCTGCTTACACAGAAAGAAGCACTCTAAGATGTCAGATCAAGAAACTACATTCCCTCAGATCTTTACAGATCTTTATTGCACCACTGTGAAGGAAAGGTCTTTCCAGAGCAGATATGCAACACCTCCTATCAATCTCCTTCTTGCACAGCTCTACACATACAGGCTAACTCCTTCATTACGACTCTCACTACGTACTTCTTTAGAAAGACCTTCAAGGCTCATACTCATTTCTATACCACCAAGATCTTTGCAAAATACAAGACGCAGCAGGACTACCTTGCACAGAAATAGAAGGCCCTGTGATAGAGCTGAAAGCAGAGCCATAGCTGCATTCTCCACCAAGAGGGGGGCAAACAAGACATTGTGCCCACCTCAACACCTCTCTCAGGAATCAAGACTTGTTCCTCTGCCAGGTCCAGAAGAGACAGTTCTTACAAAATCATCCATCAGATCTGCCACCAATCAGCCTGCCACCAATCAGACTGACTGTGGTTTTTGTCCTGTGCTGTCAGCTAGACACCCTTAGGACCTCTCCAGCATGGAGAAGTAATGTACTATAATGTGTTACCAAGAAAGAGGCATCCCTTTGGTACTGTATGGGAGTCAAGGGGGTTGAAGGGGAACAAAGAAGGAGAAGCAAGGATAATGGGCTATCTTACTGCCTCTTAGACAGGTCATCTGTTCCCTTTACCTGCATAGCCAAAGCATGGATCATCACCATATCAATTACAGTTCTGCGGAAAGCTCTAGGATGCGTCAGTTATAATTATAATCATCATTATAACAAATGCATGGAAGAATTTTTTTTTAATGGAAGAAACAGTTATTCTTTGGTGTTTAATGAAGCAGCATTATTAGTTAAAACATTGCAAGTATTTTCACTAATGCTGTGAATTAGGAGGAGTCACGCGTGCACTGAGGTAAACTCAACCAACACTGATTCCCAGATGGTGCCGGGATTCAGACAACATTAGTAAGTTACTTCAAGTTGTTATAAGCTGGAATGAACTTATCTGCATTGTGTGTCAGTGTGTGTCAGTCAGTAATCATGAATTTTCATATCCTATACATCTAAGAACTTCTGCCGTATACTAATTAGTTCATAGCATTATGGAAGAACATGAATATACCCAGCATAGCATAGAATCACAGAATCATTACAGTTGGAAAACACCTCTAAGATCATTGAGTCCAACTAGCGTCTGTCTTTGGGATTCCATGCCATGTGTGCAGAATTTGTCCTGCAACATTACTCCATCCAAGTGGGTCGGTCGAGTCCAGAATGAAAGAACTGTCCATAACTGTGACCACAACTGCTGTGCCTTTAGCACAGTGTAGTGAGACATCTCCAAATACTTCCCTGGCACTTCAAAAGAACAGCTGTTCTCACTCTTTGGAAAAAAATATGTCCTGTGAAACTCCTGTCTGGTGTCATCTGTCTTGCAGCTTTTCTAATACCAGAAGCTGAAAGAAAAAAAAAATTACTTTCAAAAGCAAAGATTGATGTAGCAGCTTGAATTTCATTTTAAATGTCTATCTTTACTGATACAATAGCAAAACAAGGTTAAATATTCAACAGGCAGCTTAAGCCACTAGTGTAGATCATCAGCTGGAGAGGCTGCAAGACATTGTTATTATCTGCTGTAAATAAACAGAATTTAATGCTGAGACATTGACATCCATTAAACATGAAATAATTCTGTCTTTTTGGTTCATATTTATATGAACATTATATAAATGTTCATCAGCTTCTAAAACCAACAAAGCAAGTACAATCTTGGCAAAGCTAAACTAACAAGTTCCCATAGGTGAAACAGACCACCAAGATCTCAATTATTTTCTTTCAGAGTATGTTTTATTTCAGATAAAATACAATTTTATCAAAACAAGCAAGCAAACAAATCACATGCATGCTGATTTGAATTTTACAGCCTATTTCTAATCAGCATTCTAAGCTTTTAAAAAGACTTTAAAAAAAAGAATCTCTCCTTTTTAAAGTATATTTTTAGTTGTTGAATAATTCAGCTCCTAGATAGAACTATTAATCAAAATCTTAGTCAGCATTTTCATTTTATGAAGTCAACAAAGATAAGTCTATGATAGCCTCAAAGTCAGTAGACTTGATCATCTATTCATCAATCACTTCCCTACAACTCAGTAGTGTCAGTCATTCCAGAGACTCATTTAATATGTCTCTCCACACATACACTGTCTGCTTTTAATGTTCACAACATCTGCTGTCAACAAAGCAAAATAAAGGGAAATGAGTTTTGATTTGCATCCTTTTATGATAAAGCATTCCAGGCATACATTGTCACTATTCCTGTTACAGGTGGCATTTGGAAGTATGCCTTTATCAATAATTTATTTTTGTTCAATTTATTTGGTTTTTTATATCTCCTTTTTTACTCTCCTATTTTTTTTCTCTCTCTCTTTTGTTTTTGGTAGTGGTAGTTGTCTGTGTTTCTTGAAGGGTAGTAACTAAGAGAGTTTAGATCAAGATGAAAACCGGAGTACTGCTCCTTGCAGAACTAACTTGCAGATTGTTAAAAAGGATGCTTCGGGTCTGAGAAAGAAGGGAACTATATAGAGAGGCACTTATCATCTAAGCCAAGAAATCAGATCACTTCCAACTTTGACAGTGACTATGAATTGGTGGCAAAATGAAAGTAATAGTACTTACCATGCACTTTTGCTGCAGGCCTTTCCATCTGAGCAGACAGAGAGAAAGCAAGCCCTATGTCAGTAGGAGCACCCAGTCCATCATTCAAGACCACTACAATGAGGCAGATCTGAGGTCAAGCCAAGAAGTCAAGTCAGAAGGTCAGGATCAGGGTCAGCATCGCAGAGGTGTGAGACTGTGTGCAGGCACAGCTGTAGTGCGATCAGGTTGGGTACTATGAGGAGGAGGTAGGCTCTTTGTCCCACCTCATTCACAGCAGCTCTCAGCAGCAAAGGAGGTGACCCTGGACACAGTCAGCTTACTCCTCCAAGGGTGGGCTGCACTCAGGGCCCTGATCTCTAATGCTCTCATCCCATGTAATGCTCTCAACCCATTTTATTGACCTCAGGAATCAGGCTTCCTCCTACCTTATGACAATCAGTGATATAAGCAAAAACTCAATGAGTGACTACAAAAAAAATAAATTGAGAAAAACTAGTAAGATAACAAGGATAGAACACTAACTTGCAAGATAGGCACTGCTCACAGCTCTTACAGAGTGTTTCTGAGCACCAAATAGAACCACAGTGCGATATAGGGAGTTTTTTGTCTGTCTTTAAATGGAGCTTCCCTCAAGCAGTGAAGGCTCAGAAGAAGTTCAGAAATACTTTGAAGTTTTACTGGAGTTAAATGATTAATCCATGGTACATTTTATCTTCTAGATGAGTTTGCATGGAAGCTCAGTGAAAGTAATAGCCCTGATGAAATCCTTCATATAAAACCAATTGCCTGTCCTCAGAATCTAAAGGATGGTTTGCCCATCCCAAAATATACAGCTCACTGCAGTATTGTGCTCTACTGTGAGTATAGTCCATGGACTAACAAAATCCTGATGCTTCTTTAAAAAGCTATATTTAGATTACCGAACAAATGGGCATAGTGACACAGGCACATAAAGCCATGTAAGATGAGCCTATTATTTGAGAAAGAAGTTAGAATAATTAGTTTCCAAGATCTTTTGGAAGTTTTACAATTGAAGTTATATGTCATTTGTCAGATGGTTTGGATTTCTTATAGCACGCACAAGAATTTTTTATTGTCAGTTGGTTATCATGATTTGTCCATTCAGTTATGAAGTATTCAGTGTCATTTACATCTTTTCAAGTTCATTCTGCATGTCTGTAAATTATAAACCTTTATTAGAGTTGGCAATGAGCTGGAATTTTATTAATGACTTAAAAAATGATGTGACTACACTTCCAACCTCTTCATGTCAGTGCGAAATTTGGAAAATTAATTCTTTTTCTTATACCAGCTCTCTGTGCCAGAAGACAGTTGAACAAATTATAGTGTAGGGAGAAGAGAACAGAGAACAGAAAAGTGGAGAACTGGGATTGAAATTAATTCGATCGTCAGTCTGAGAAGGGAGAACTTTTTTGATGCTTGACTACTGCATGCAGAGAATCATTAAAGATAATTCCAGTTAAAAGGTCTTAAACCCAGACAGAAACCAGAAGTACCCACCACTGTTTATTGCCTAAGACTAACTCTAAGAGGAAATTGATATTTAGAACCACATTTTCTCAAAGCATATTTTCTACTCAATTGAGCTGAACATGTAGGACATCAACTGGTGCCCATGAAAAATTACATTTCTAATAAAAAGGTGATAGTAAGATGCCTCCTAGAAGTCAGAAAGATTAGTTTAAACGCTTAGTCTGAGTTCTACACTGACAAATTTTGTAACAGCAGATCAGATAGTGCTCTTTACAGCGCAGCTCTCAAACAGAAGGCAAGGGTCCTTCGTCCTGACGAACAATAAAATATGCCTTGTCATGTTTATCCTTTTTTTTTTATATTTCACTTTGTACTTCCATATGAAATCAATGAAATTCACATAATGTCTTCTATCAAGAACAGTTTTTCAGTTTTCTACTTTACTGACTGCTGAAAGCCAGAAACACAGATGATGAGAGAGGCAGTATACTTTGCATGTAAACTTGTGGTTGGTGTTAAGGCAGTGCACAAAACCAGTTAGACAGAAGAATTTCTCATTTCATATCAGACAATATCAAATCCCTATGACTTGAAGCTATACTTTCTTGTTTCTAAAACAGTATGAAACCTGAGCTATAGCTCATAGCTATAATCCGGTTTGTCTTTCACTGGCAATGGCACCTTTTGTTATTCTGAGAACTTTGGATGGAGCGTTACATTTACTTAACTTTAAATTCTGATTTGCAGACAGAATAGAAAATAAAGAAAGAAAAAAAAAAAGAAATATGACAAATTATAGCTTTTATGCCTAATTTTTTCCCTGTTTTTTTTTTTTTTAAAAACGTCTCTCTGCCCTCATCTCCCACCCCAGATATGCTTAATGGACAGGCTTCTAGGGTTCAGAAATACATTTTCTTCATGAGCAGTACATGGATTTTTATACCTCCTATTCTCATCTCCTCTAACTTCACTGTGGAATGATTCCAAATAAGCTGTAATATTCCATTATGGTATAACATACAGTCTCTTTCTTTGTTATTCTAAACCCATCACCAGTAAAGAATGTATCAGTCTAATAGAAATATTTACTGTTATTCCTGGTTATGGTAATCAGACAATCCCAATCCTCATTAGAATTGCCTGACACTTTCAAAGTGAAGTCAACAAGTGCGTGACCTTTTCAGTTAATTTTACCCCAGGTAATTTGGAGAATAAGCATAGGTGGATCACAGGGTAATCCCTGCAGGTTATCAATATTTAGTCCTTTCCACATTAAATTAATTTTTAAAACTGAAATATTTTAATATTGGTTTGGCTGACTCATAATTTCTACAGTATCTACTTTTATCAATTTTAATGAAAGGATGACAGTTTTCAGGCTTGAACACTCAATGCTGGCCTGATAAATGGCTCTGGAAAGTTCACTTATCAGATTCAAAACTGCAAATGGAACTAATCTGGAAGATTATATGATTCTGTTATGACTTGAGGAAAAGGAAAAGTAAAAGTGAGCACTCAGTGGCAGAGAGTCATGAGGATTAACTTTGTTGGAATGTGTACTACATTCTGTGAAGACTTTGTAACTTTTAGGGCTATTTGGTTTATTATATCCATCTAAATACTTTTTTTAAAAAAAAAAAATTGCTATGTGGATTATAAAGTAATGTTCCAAAACTGATCCTGTCATGTTATATGTAACTCATTCCTTCAACTTCATTGAGTGAAATCTATGTCTAAAGAGCTGATGATTTTTGCAACCTGTAAAGGTCTATTATACAGAATTTGACCAGAGCATTTCCTAGAAGAACCGTATACACAGGTTTCCTTGCATGCTATCAGACTATTTTGAAGTTATTTCATGGTCAGTGCTGTAACAAAAGACCATCTGACAACTTAAGCTCCCTTACAAACTCTTTCTTGTTGTAATTACTCTGCATATCGCATTACATTTTCCTCTTTTAAGAATCTGTATCATAAACCACCCTAAAGAAACCATGTAGAATACAATATATTATTCAGATATACAAAAAGAATCTCTAGCTAGGAGACACTTTCTTTGGTCTTTGCAGTCCTTGGTAAAATAAAATTGGATGCTGCTGATATGCTAACAAGATGGAAGTAACACTTAATGACCACAGATGAATGAAATGAGAATCTGATTGTGATTACCTGTTATTGCAGCTGATGTATAAGTTAGGTTGTGCTACTTTCTCTCCTCAACAGGATGAAAAAGGCTAGGTTGTCTACAGCTGCTATTTCACTGGATATGCTAGAAGTTTTGTACATAATGTTTTCCCAGATGAATTGAATACCAATGTTTCTATTGTAACTGATGTTACAACTAACTTCTGCTTCTATAGATCTGCTCATCTGAACTGTCTGCCTCTTGTTATCTTTGAATTCTATATCCTTTGACTGAATTACTTAATTTTCTACAGCTGCATTGTTTGCTGTTTCTATATCACTTGCCTATAACCTTGGCAATTTTAATACTCTCCATTCCTCTAGTATTTCCACCAAGCCATATTTTCAAAAGACCTCACTCTGCTGTCTCTCTTAAACAGGAAAAAAAGCAAGCCTTGGGATGTGGGGATTTTTTTCTGCATTCAAGGAAGGAGTATAGGTTTTCCAATGTCTTTTGTTTTCCCAAGATGTTTACAAACACTCTTGATAAAGTCAGGTAAACCTTTACAGCTCACACCTACAATCTTATCCTTCCCTTTTACTTCTCTTTATTTTAGATAATTGTTGTAACTACAATATTAACTGTTATTAGTTGAAATCATGACCTTATACACTTTTTATTTACTAAATTTGTCTTAATTCCAAATAGGATTGGTTATAGCACCGTGACACAAAAATCTATTCCTTTTCACTATATACCAGCTCTTGATATATCCCTTATATTCAAGCTTCATAAAAACTACCTCTTGACCAAGACCACTTTGGACCATATGAAATTCATCTCTTTAAAAAGTCTGAGAAAGGAACAGGGAAACAGCATTTGTGATGGAAGTCTCCCAGGGGTAAAACAAACAAGGTTACATCTGGGAAATAAGCTCTTTTCTCCAACAGGGGTTTCTAGGCTCTATAAAAATGTGTGAGATCTCATCCAATTCCTCTATCCTACACTGGTCAGTTAATTTATTCCCATTTATATTCTAGGTCTTTTTTTTTCTGTCATTAGTTTCAGTGTCAATGTCAATTCAACTCAATGTCAGAATGTTTGTCATAGTCTCATCAAAGGGGAGAATCAGAAGGTCCCTAAAAAATAGTTTCTGAAAGTTAGAGTTCTGTAGAAGGAAAAAAAGAGGACTATGCTCTTGAATGTGTTCTAGATTTGTAAAATTTTCCTTCTGTACATTCCTGATAATTCTCTTTGCCCTTACTGGAAACCTACTGGCTTTGCAGATTACAGGGGTTTTGACAGTCCTTTGGTCTGATTCAGTCTGCTAAGTTTTCTGTCCTTAGCATTACCAAAGATCAGTCTAACAGGTTCCATTGTAAACATCCAAAGGCATTTTGGATAAAAATGCTTTCAGATGCTGAACAAATGTAGTCATACAGTAGGTGACAAGTGCTTTAGGCTTGGTGTTAAATTTGTCCCAAATTCACTATAGGCACCATTACAAATTTGTCTGGTATCTTGAGGTGACTAGTATGTGTTTGTGAAATTAATCTTATCTTCAGAAAGATTCACTTGAGTTGAAAATCCATTTGTTTTTGAAGTTTTTCACATTGGCAATAGTCAAACTGAGATATCATTTATCACTAACCGTTTAGAAAAATCATTTCCACTTTCCATTATTGTTTGCTATTTGATCAAGTAGCTACACAGCAGTTGAAGTTCTTAAAGTTTAATCACCTCCATGAAGTTTTGATATCAATTCTACAGCTCTTACACAAGTCTGTGAAGGTTAATTTCTTCTACCACACGTGAGTCATTACTGTGCTCCTGAGTTCAATCTTCTATCTACTGAAGATTTAAACCATTCCAGAAGTTCACCTGTGACTGCTTGGAAGCCAGACATAACTCTGAGAAAAATTGAATGGATGTATAATATCTGGTTTGTATGCTTCAGCTACTACTTCCTTTAACTTATCTACCTACTCTTTTTTTCCTTTCATTGTGTTTTAAGGATAATGAAAAAGAAAATAATATCCATAAACTTCACATTTATTCCCTTTGCCTATCATATTTTGTTAACATAATTAACGTCTGCTTGAATTTCTACTCTGCATAACAGTAGAGGAAAGAGGTGCATTTCTGTGTTCAGCAGTAAAAGTTGATGAGAATGATTAGTTAATTCCTTTATGGCTTAGAATCATAGAATCATAGAATCACATGGTTGGATGGGACCTATAAGATCATCTAGTCCAACTGTCTTCCCACTACCATTGCTGCCAGAGCTACTAAACCATATCTTGTAGCTCCTCATCAAGCCACCTCTTGAACACTGCCAGGGACGGCGACTCCACCACCTCCCTGGGCAGGCCATTCCAGTGCTGGACCACTCTTTGGGAGAAAAAGTTTTTCCTCATGTCCAATCTAAACCTCCTCTGGTACAACTTGTGGCCATTACCTCAGGTCCTGCTTGTTGCCTGGGAGAAGAGGCCAAACCCCTGCTCATCACAACCTGCCTTCAGGAAGCTATAGAGTGCAATGAGATCTCCCCTGAGCCTCCTCTTCTCCAGACTAAACAATCCCAACTCTCTCAGCCGCTCCTCATAAGACTTGTGCTCCAGACCAGGCTTAGTTATGATGATTAATGCAAATTAACTTCCTCATCTTCAATAACCGTATAGTATTATGTATATTCATAATTAATGCTTTCAGAACTTATAGACATCTTAAATACAAAAGTAAAAATAATTTCCAAAATATTATAGAAGGCATCAAGCTTTTAATATTCCTTTTTCATAAAACAAATGCACAGAAGGATTTTCTGATTGGCTAACACAATGCTTTGTGAAAGATATTAAAAGTCCACTGACATGAACATCGTAAAAAAGGTATGTGGCAAGGGATCAAGGAAATTGTCCCTGAAAGTGAAACTTAACTTTCTCTGGAGAAGTATACAATTTTACCAGCAGTGATGTCCAAATGGCCCATTTACTTTGATTGCTTTCTGTCTTCACAGAAGAGTTAATTCCTTGTTGGTGAGTAGGGCTGCTACATGCTCCCCGGAACAATTATATACCACACATTTATTTTTCCTTTTTATCTATTAATAGATATGCCTCTGTGAGTTGAGGTATTTTGAAGGAATGCATTTTGACTTTTTTTCAGTCTAGTCATCTTCTATTGCCTTCTCAAATACCTTCCTTTCCTAAACAGAACTGCTTATTCCATGAATAGCTAAGTAAGACTCTTCACAGAAGTTCGCTATAACGACCTCTTCACCCTCTCTATTAATACCTTTTCAATTTGGAAAGTCTTAAAGGAAAAAAAAAAAGACTGTAAGTTTCTGTGCATCACATGACAATGCAATACATTCTAAATTAATTTAAATTCTTTTGCTTCTGGGAACAAAGAAATTTACACAGGACCACTAAAGAACACACCAAATTTTTCAGAAAGATTTAAGAACTTCAAATGCAACATGGCTTTCAATAGAAAAAAAAAGCATTATAAAATGCTATAGGCTTTTCTGCTTTATTGGGTCTTAATAGGAAAAGAATATTATATTCCTCTGATTAAAAAAAAAAAAAATAGACAGCAGAGAAATTAACAGAGCTTTTGATTTTGAGCATAGCATGGACTTAGCATGATCCAAGAGCTTATTTGCTCTCATTCTTCAATTTTCTTACAGTAAGTAATTATATTCTGGTAATTTCTCTTATTTGATTAATGCTCTACATTTTTATGAAAAGCTGTTTCTGACAAACAAAAGTAAAGCCTGGCGTTCACTAACTTATTTCACTTTTGAAACTGAAAAATCTGCAATAAATTATTGGATCACCTTTTGAAAATTGAAGAAATACAGAAGTTCAAAAAAGGATTCTAAAAGATAGTATTTTCACCTCTGTCCTTTATCAGTGATTTTTTTCCTTCAGATTCATTTCACATCCTATCATCAACAATAACATAAGAATTTAATATATGTTTCTAAGCAGCACAGCAGCTTTTAGTTTTATCTAGTTTCTGAAAGTAACTAAAAAAAATGCTTTTATCTTTTTCTGAAGCATGAAGTTGTGACAACTGCAGACAGAGATGAATTTGTTGATCTTAAGTTTCATGCTGTTTAGAAAACCCTATCTCATAAATACTAAACATGAGATAAAATTCCCTTACAGGACAAGAAAAAGTTACTAGCAGTTGCCTTCCTCTCTGTGGCAAACACAGAGGAAAAAAAAAAAAAAAA
>WHYT01015859.1:181978-204055 GCA_009806455.1 Tetrax tetrax
AATTTTCTTCTCTTTTTTTTTTTTTTTTTTTTTTTTCAAATAATTACCTAACAATATTTATTTTTTAGGGTAATGCAGAGTAACAAAAGCAGTGATTTGGCTCTTATCAAAGTTACTTCAGCCCTACAATAAACATTCTTAGACAAGCGATTTCTCACTTCCTTAGGGGACATTGCTGTTATTAAAAGAAATTACATTCTAAACTGTTTGCTTATGCTTTTGTGTAAGATGCTTTTCATTAATTCCCTTTGGTGCTAAGAGAACATAGTGTTAATTTGTAGAATGTAAAATAGACTATTCAAAAATTCAAATACATAAAAAAATACAACATTCTGCATGATTTTGTTAGTATTAATGTAATCACTTACCCCTAGTCATTCATCTACTGTACAATATTATGATAAAATATCAAGAAAAAGTATGTTTCCTTTGCCAACAGAGGAACACATTTGTGTTGTTAATGAACATGCTTAAGATAAGACGGTTGATGTTATTAAACTCCAGTCACTTCTGTGGAGGAACAGACACTGAAGAGAAAATTTCAAGGTTTCAATTTATGACTCTTCATCTCCTCTCCGACTAAAAGTAATTAGACTGTTGCAACTTAATTCATATTAAGTAGTCTGTCTTGCATGCCCAGTGTCTTCTGCATTGACTCTTTCATATTCTGCTATCTTTCACTTAAGGAAAGTCACTAATACAAACAATATGGCTCTGGTGAAATGAATAGGAAAATTAAAAAGTATAGATTAAAAAAAAACCTGAACTTCCCAGCTAGTATATAATGTGGGAGAGGGGAAGAAGGTGGGAACAAAGCAGTTGAAACATTTGCTTTACTCTTCCTATTTTTCCAGTTTGACTTATACATACCAGCAAAGTCTCACAATTTGTATACCATTTTGGTATTTATTAATTGCTTTTATAATTAGAGAAGATTGGTACTTCTTATTGGGACAAATTAGATGCAGTTGAGCCTAATTAGACTAACAGATTTAAACAATCTGACTTAGAAAAAGAAAGGCTTTTTATTCTTTATAGGCAAAGCAATGTTATAAGTAGGGTCTGATGGTCTTCATTAGCTTGTGCTTAGAATTCAGGGGTATTTTTTTCATTACAGTTAAGAAATGAATTAGATAGAAAGATTTAGTTTTCGGTTGTGGCAGATTACAGTGTAGGCAAGCTAGTTTAACCCATTACCAAAAATATCTGAAACATTTTGTGCTAGCTCAATCAAAGAAGTAAGGAAGCAAGCTTTAGCCTGCTGAAATTATAATAGTAATATTATTTTCCTCAGAAATAATTTTCATCTGACAGCATAATCTTTATTTCTTATTATCCTTTTAAAATTAGTTTATGAGGAAATAAGTAGTAAGCTGATTTTTTTAATATACATTATGAAAAGAAAGTTAGTACTTAAGTCAAATGCTCTCAAGTCACCTAATGAAATTTACCTTGTAGCATTTCTAAAAATCCTAGGATCATTAGCCGTTATATTTCGGAAGTAAAAAAAAATACTAGTTGAAAACTATTTAAATGACTGGGATGAAAGAAAATGTATCTGTCTTACAAAAGATATGAGGAATACCAGACTAACTGTTTTAGTTTAATTTCCCAGAAGGAAATAGAGCACATAATCAAATTTTGAAAGCTCTCAGGAGAACAAATAATTGTCATCATATTTTGACCAAAATATACAGTGTCAACAGAAAATTTTACCTGACAAAAATGCAATTCCTATAGGTAGGAGCAGCAATAATCTTGACTTCTGTAAGGCTTTGATACTGCTTCACAGAGTGAGTCCTTTTGAGTGAGCTAAGCAGCTATGACCTAGGTAACACTAGTATGAGAGAGTTTTCCCAACAGTTTTTTTGTTATCCTCAGACAATTAATAACGGATCTTTGTCAGACTGGAAGGATGTATCCAGTGGATTTGTACAACATCTATCCTGAGTCTGATAATATCCATTCCCCATCTGAGCATGAAGGATGTAGTCTCTGTTATGAGATAATGAGGAAAAGAGAAGGAAGTGAGTAGAGCTGGAGTTTGTGTATTGGGCTCTCTGTGAGGTTTGTGCATGCAGTGGCTACTACCAGCCTTCTCCATGCCACATGGCAGGGAAATAAAACCTAGCACCTCATCTGCTGAGGAGACAGAACTGTTGATTATTTTCTAAGAGTTAACAGGAAGGCTAAGGCAGCTGGCGAATTTGACTTGTATGAAGGAGTGGAGCAAGTCCTCTGGAAGATACTTGTTCAGGAGGGAAGGGATGGGTTGGAATGACAAGGGCTGGAGCTAACAAAGAGAGGTCTGAGAACACAACTAGTAGAGGTGGGAGAAGATGTATTAGCTAGAGGATACAGGGAGTCATGCCAGAAAATGTGGTGCAGTGTAATCAAAGAGTCTAATCTAAAAAAATAAGATAAAGTAAAACCCCAAGAACTTCCAGGATGCAGAACACAGGTATTAACCTTGCAAATGGCATGAAGTAGGCAAAACTGCAAACACTCAGCAGGACAGAATTAAGATACAAAATAGTCTTGATAAACTAAAGAAAGAGTCTGAAAAAAAAAATAGTCAATATAGGAGAGCACTCTATGTGAATAGGAACAATGAGTGACTTCAGTACAAGTGGGTCCAGAGGAGGGCCATGAAGATGATCGGGGGCCTGGAGCACCTCTCCTGTGAGGACAGGCTGAGAGAGTTGGGGTTGTTCAGCCTGGAGAAGAGAAGGCTCTGGGGAGATGTTATAGCAGCCTTCCAGTACCTAAAGGGGGCCTACAGGAAAGATGGGGAGGAGCTCCTTATCAGGGAGTGCAGTGATAGGACAAGGAGTAATGGTTCTAAACAGAAAGAGGGTAGATTTAGATTAGATAAAAGGAAGAAATTATTTACTATGAGGGTGATATGGCATTGGAACAGGTTGCCCAGAGAAGTTGTGGATGCCCTGTCCCTGGAAGTGTTCAAGGCCAAGTTGGATGAGGCTTTGAGCAACCTGATCTAGTGGAAGGTGTCTCTGCCCATGGCAGGGGGATTGAAACTAGATGATCTTTAAGATCCCTTCCAGTACATTAATTGTTGCTTTAAAAAAGAAGGAAATTAAATTTTTCTGTGTTCAGTGAGTAGGACGAGAAAGAATATGTTTAAAATGCAGCATTAGTCTGTTAAGATCTTTTTAATTATAAAGGCTTACAAACACCAGAATTGACTGCTATAAAGATCAGGAATCTCCTATTTGGGCATTTTCAGCTATAGATCAAGCTGGCATCCTCCAGAAATGCTTTTGTTATCTCTTTTAGGGTTTTGCTTTGGAGGGTGACTAATGACCTCTGAAAACCCCTTTCAGCTCTCTAGCCTTTGATTTCCTAATGATAAATCCAAAAGAAGCTCACAAAGGGAACCTTATAAAGAACTATTTTCTCAAAAAAAAATTGTTTTTATACGTTTTATTAAATGACTGGCTTGGCTGGGGAGCATATATATAGTGTTTTCTGTGGATTCTGTCAGTATAAGGTTAATTTTCAGAGTACTCTGTGCCTTATCACCAAGTTTTTCTTCACAAGCATTTTCTATTGTTTGGCCTATTGGGGCTGTAACATAAAATTAGCTTTTGCAATTTTTTTTTTATTTTTTGTCTAATTGGAATGCCATAAAATTCCCTCAAGAAACAGAGAAGTTGAAAAAAAAGAGCACATGAAAAGTTCTTCTACAGTCAAAACTGATCTAGATTGTCTTATTTTCTGTCATCAACACATAATTTATTAGTCACACAGAGTGTTTCATTACATTAATGCTTAATTTGTTCTTTAGTCAGTATTTGGAACAGATTTTCTTTTTCCTTGCTGTTCATGACCTTTAAATAATGGCAGTATTAACAAAAGGCAACTGAGACCAAAGGGACATAACACATGGTCTCTCTGAATTTGTATGTCTTCAGAATTTATGTTCTTGTGAATCATAAAACACAGAATTCAACTTACATACGACTACTGGAGGAACTACTGTGTTTTATTAGGCAGTATGAAGTGTCTGTTTCCATCTACCATTATTTGGTACCCAAACATTTTTATAATTCTATTTTCTATTTCACGTAGACTAGAGTACTTACACAAACACGACTGTTTATAGCCTTCACTTCCATGCTGATGTACTGAGTGCTTCAGTTTGCATCTGCTGTTTTGTGCCCTCAGTCAGCTGCTCAGTAGTGAAGTGCCTCCTACTCCGTGTCTTTGGTCTTGTTATTTACATACACAGAGATAAATGTTATGAATGTTATGTATGTCAGTTGTTTTAAATGCTTCCTTTTTCACTTGTCTAGGTTTTTCTTGTCAGAAAAGAGTAAGCTCTCCTATCTTTCTACACATTGATTTTTACTAGAGTTCCATCCATACTAAATGCAATAGAATACAAGATTAAATGCAAGAACTAGAATAATATTTCAGCTTAACAATAGTAAAATAATGCTTCACCCGGATGTATATGGACATAAACACAAAGGACAATTGCCATAAATTCTTAACACCTGGATTTCAACCTACCACAGGCCCAATTAATGCTTTTTGTTGGTGACTCTGCCTATGCTATCATCTGTGGACGATTTTCTTCAGCTCTTGCACAATTCTATATATGGTTGGGTTATGTCATCCCAAATAGAAATTTCCTGTGTTTCCTTTCCATTGTGAGATCTGCAGTTTCCTACAAATAGCAGATTCTTTTTTTTCTCAACACTCTTCAAGATATACCATTCTGATAGTATAAATAAAGGCTTCATTAAAAAACTATGTCACATTTTATATTCTGTATTCTAAAGCTAGTCACTCACCCACTTGAATTGCAATTTATTCCTAAGTGGTCATCTGTGTTTATAGATACAGTTTCTCTGAGTTCAATCTGTTCACTCGACATGCGTGCAGTTAAAACTATACATGGATATAACACTTTTGCAACTTATTACAGTAATGTTGATGTTCATTAAACTTGTTTACATCTATTTGCTTGATTCTCTTCAGATTACACCACTTCATTATGCAGTCATTAGGCATATCTTCAGTAATTGTGCAAAAAGAATGGGACACATTTATTCATCGATGCTGTTCAAATGAAAAAAAAATGTTTCAATATACAGAAATTTTATGAAGAAATTTTATGAAGAAATTAGGAAAAAAAATTCTGAAATGCAGAAAATTTAAGAAGAAAAACAGCTGGTTTTGAAATCAAGAGCTCAAAGAGTTTTAAATTTCAACTCAGTTGACAGCCATTGCTTTTAACAAAATAGCCCTCCTTTCTATCTTTCCGGGATGTGTAATTTGGAAAGAATACTCCACCTATTGAATCACAAATTACAGCAGAACTGAAGTTTGCCTATGACACTATTTCAGTCAAAAACATACCACAGCACTCACTGTCTTTATGGAGAGAGTCACAATGCAATTTCTAACCTTGTTATATTTTTATTAATTAGCAATATTAAATTACATTCTTGAAGACAGCAGCTCAGCATCAGAGAGAAAAAAAAAAACAAAAAGTCTTCAGCTACACTGCAAAATTTTTATAAGATCCTAGCTAGCTGCATAATTCTAGCTTGTCAGTAAGAATATACAGCTTTTAGAAAGGAAATTCAGTTTTGTAGCTAATGGTCTGAGTATTATGTATAAGATTTGATTGTGAGCAACCAAGATATAATTTCAATTAAACAGAAAGTATTCCTGTTAACTAAAATAATCCATTTCCTCTAAATGGAAAGCAGAGATGACCACTGTTACAGTATATTGTTAGCAGCAATTCTACAAAAAAAAAAAAACCAACCTATAAACCACTTTTTCAAGAAAGAACTGTTCAAACGTGGCAGTTGTTACATAAAAATGCAGTATACAAATGGAATCAGTAAATGCTATGCAGAATGTGATATTAAGTATAAACTGTCCAGATATTATTCCTGAAACAAGAAGCTGATATTGCCACAGTGGTAACTGAGGTTTATATTTCCCAAAGAATGTCCTGGGTGAGCTCCTATCAGGAGCTGCAAGGAATGGCTCCATGAGAAGCTCTCGTACTCTGTGCAAGTCTTACTGTGTGTCTGCAACTGGGAGGGGCAAATGCTGATGCTTAAACAAAGTGATCAACCTCTCTAAAGTCATCCCTCTATAACTAGAGACATCTTCAGTAGCTCCTGTGTCTCCCACTAGCAAAGAATTTCTGCATGCTGAGTTAGTGCTTCCAGTGATACCCAAGAGAAATGCACGCGTGCCACTGTTGGATATGGGGATTTTTGTTTCAAAGAACTCTGCTTATACTCTCAAATCTCTGCTATTGCAAAGGTACTGCTTATGAAAACTACCACCTCTTGACATCTGCTGTTTACTTCCACATTTTGTGGGAAACAACAATCTCATCTGCCTCTTCCTAATTTAAGATGAAGTACCAAAGAAATAATAGTCTTTGGTATTTCTGTTGGATTCCTCCATTTTAACAGGTGAAACTACAGAGAAAAAAATACAGCTGCCACAAGTAAATAAATGTGTGTCTCTGTATATAAGCATACATAACAATATCAGTAACAGGATTAGAGATTGCTGTGATGGGAGAGTTCAGAAGACTGATAGATTAAGCCACATTTATACTTTAAACAACACTGGCCTAGGCTGACGTTCGTTAATAACATACTTTGTGCTGGTTAGTACTTACACAGCAAGATCTTAACACTTAACTAAATTAGTTGTGACTATACAGTACCACAGGAGGAAGCTAGATAGTTAGCACTGGTGGCTGAGATCCTTGATGCCTTTCAGACACTGAGGTCAAGGTGACCTTCAGAGCTCTTCCACAAGGAAAGCCTTCTTTTTTCACCTATCTCTCCTTGCTCATGTCTGGTGTTTTTATATTATTTTCCCTGCTTTCAAAAGGAGGAACTCATGCTCCCAGTGCTGTTTATCTCTTCTCTGGTTTTGTTCGTTATTCTTCTCGTGTGCTCAGTGGAATGTCCTACTCATTTGCAGTCACTTGTTCTTATTTTATTCTTTATTCTTGATCTTGAAAAATGTGTTACTTGTAGTGCTGTTTACATGTTTTCTTATGCCATTTGAGTGCAGCTATACAAGTCTTTGCCTTCTTTGGAGGTCGCATTGCTCACATAGTTATGCAAAGTGCTTATATATTATGCCTGGTCATGCAATCACAGTATTACAATATATGTCAGTTACAGTTTTCTTGTATGCTTATACTTGGGTTCAAGACAATCTAAAATTGGTTCTATCCTAATTAATGCACTTCTCAGGTATAGCCATTACAGGCATCTGTTTTGACTACACAGCTGTAAAAATAGACTGCTTATTGGACAGAGATGTATTCGCTGCTTATAAGAAAAGGTTATTCTGTGTGGCAATCTGCATTTATATTACTTGTGAATAGCTGCAGAGCTCTTTTACCAGCTTAGAAGCCATGTGTTTTACCATTAATAAATTAATTGAATAATAGTACAATGCAGAAGTCAATACTGGAATACCAGTCCCTAGTCCTTAATGCCACTGAGTTCACAGAATTGCAGTTCATGATGGCTGATAATCCTGAGTAAAATAATGATCTTCTGCAAGTATTTGGTAAACAAAATTCTTTATGCCTTCACAGGTAATAGTAATAGTATAGGTGGCACAAAACCCAACTTAGGCTGTATCCCATATGCAGAACTTCCTTCAGAAGTAGGAAATGTGGCCTACTAAATCCATAATATGATTTTCCTTATCTAGGGCACTATATTTACCCAAAGGATATCTGTATCTAACAGATCTGACCAATGTCCCCCTTGCTTTTGATGAAGTATTCAGAGACATCTATTTAATACAGTCTTTTTAACAAGATTCTATGAGACTAATTTAAATCTACTGGAAATATTAGGATGATATATTTGACAAGGACAATTTCTTTGAATAGTATCATATACAGCCTGTTATATTTTCTGAAGTACTCTCCTGATGATGTGGGAATAGGACACACGTTTAGATTCAGTTTCAGAGTCATCTGTGAAACACTTCTCCTAGCTCTTCTGGGAGTGTTTTCTTTGGCCCATTGGGCCATATTTGTTCAAGGGAAACAAATCTTTGCAAATTTTGTGGCTCACTTCACAATGGAATCCATCCAAGTAAGAAAAATTATTCACACTTCCCATCACTGAGAAAACATTTGGATTTTTTTTTCTGAAAAGTTCAATTGCAAGGTCATGGAGATTGAAAACAAAACAAAATTTATTGGTTTACTTTGAGACTTAAGATACTCACGAAACCCATGTCAGTAGTTTCTAAGTAAATGATGATAGCCTCCACATTCTTCCCGCAAGTAATCTCCAAAGGGAAGTAGGTGATATTTATGTTCCCACATTAACATCGCAGATCTCATGGAGATACCTGAGACCTGCTAACTTATTTCAGATGCATTCAGAATACGTAACCTGAATGTCTATGAGACTGTGCAGGCATACCCAGTAGTATAAAGTCCTGACATGACACGACAGGTTGCCTCAACCCCAATTCTAAAGTCAGTATACTCCTCGCTCCAGATCTGGTTTTGAAGATAGCATTAAAGCTTGTCTCATAGAACAGAGTCGCCTTATGCAAAATGATTTGCTAATAGCCCAGATAAAGACAAAAATATTTATTCACTAGAATGACTTTTCTCCCTCATTTCTGCTGCATGGTCTTAGCACACACAGGTGCATATTTCTAGGGAGCAGAAAAAATTGTTAAGATTGTACAGCAAGCACAGATTTCTCAGCCTGGAGCCATTTCTGATACTTTCCCACATGCATTAAAACTAACTGTGCCTTGATTATCAAGGGCAAAGTTAGAGGATATCTATATTTAATATACTACCAACACTTTGATTTCTGCCTTTCTGTTTCATGTTGATTAGAATGCTAAGGCAGGCTGCAGATTTTTATTAAATTTAGAGAATGTCAGTCAAACAAAAGGTGTTTTATTAGCTTCCTATGTGAAAAGAACATAAATGGGAACATTAAATTTAAAAGAAAAAAAAGATGACAAGAAACTACTCATCTCTAACCATTTGATATCATCTGCAGTTTAGATAGGGAATATATACATTTCAGATAAAAAGAGCACCTTTTATTGCCTTTACTCTAAGCCGTGGAACATTACATACAAATATAATAGCAAATTTTATGTCTTTAGAGAAAAGGTTTTAAGCCATCTCCAGCAGCACTTGGATACTCTATGTTTTGATATGTAAGGTGATAAGAATATAACTAACATTGAATGCAAGTTAGTATATTCGGCTGTACAGTAGCATATAATAACACCATTGACTGAAAGGTTGATAGTGCTGAGTTATCTTGTCACCCTTTAGATTCTAATCAAGGCCATTTTCCATAGTCTTTGACAACAGATTTCATGCCAATACTGATATTTCTAGAGTAAATTCAGAGGAATATAATTCCCAATGAACAGAAGACCATTTGTGTCATCACTAGCTATGGCTATATTAGCACGTTCTATGGCAAAAAAAAAGGAGTAGCTCTGAAAACTGTTATTAAAGAGAACTGGATGTGTTATGAGGAAGAAGGGAGGTTGCTTTGGAGTAGCTTTACTCTGGTCGCAGGGACTGAACGTGGATCAATTACTGGAGTGCATTAGGTGTATCCTGTGTGCACATCTTTCAGTTTAGTTTCACCCAAAAGAAATACAGTTCATAGGCTCCAAGTCCATTCTGTAACTGGACTCAGCCAGGTTTGTTTCAAAATGGCACCCTCGATTCTCACTAAAACACTACAGTACACCTTGCACTATTTTAGTTTATCAAAGAAGATTCAGATTCAGTTGTCCCTAAACACAGCATAGAGACAATTTATCCAAACAAAGACTCCATTTGCTTAATTTACTAATTGCCATAAGCTGAATTGCAGAGATGAGCTTTGTAGCAAGTATAATCTGGGGACTATATTTGTCGTTAAGACAACAGGCTACAAAGCTCTTCAATTTTAATTTTCTGCTGCAGCTTCAACTTAACCTGGAAGAAACTTACCATAGTAGCACTTGATGTCTCTTTGACTCAATAGCTAAAAAACTTAGTAGAGTAAGCAAACCTCCTCTCATCTATCAACCCTCCTTATAGTTCACCAGTGACACAATGTAGGGTGAACTTGTATTATAGAAATTTTCTTTTCAAGGGTCATTACTCATCAATATAATTTTTTTTTTCTCTTGCTCCCAAATAATTTGCAGGAAAATAAAGCCATTTGACCTTTATAGAATCATAGAATGGTTTGAGTTGGAAGGGACCTTAAAGATCATCTAGTTTCAACTCCCTTGCCATGGGCAGACACACCTTCCACTAGACCACGTTGCTCAAAGCCCCATCCAACTTGGCCTTGAACACTTCCAGGGATGAGACATCCACTACATCTCTGGGCAACTTGTTCTAGTGCTTCACCACCCTCATAGGAAATAATTTCTTCCTTCTATCTAATCTAAATCTACCCACTTTCAGTTTAAAACCATTACCCCTTGTCCTATCACTGCACTCCCTGATAAGGAGCTCCTCCCCATCTTTCCTGTAGGCCCCCTTTAGGTACTGGAAGGCTGCTATAACATCTCCCCAGAGCCTTCTCTTCTCCAGGCTGAACAACCCCCAACTCTCTCAGCCTGTCTTCACAGAGGTGCTCCAGCTGCTGATCATCCTCATGGCCCTTCTCTGGACCCACTCAAGCAGGTTCATGTCTTTCGTATGTTGAGAGCCCTAAAGCTGAACACAGTGCTTCAGATAGGGTCTCCCGAGTGTAGAGTGGCAGAATCGCCTCCCTCAAACTGCTAGCTACACTTCTTTTGATGCAGCACAGGATGTGATTGACTTTCTGGACTGTGAGCACACATTGCTGGCTCACATTTAGTATTTCATCCACAAGTACCCCAAGTCCTTCTCTGCAGGGATGTTCTCAATCCACTCATCACATAGCCTGTACCCATATTTGGGATTACCCCAACCCCTGTGCAGGACCTTGCACTTGGATTTGTTGAACTTCATGAGGTTCTCATGGGTCCACTTCTCAAACCTGTCAAGGTCCCTCTGGATGACATCTTGTCGTAGTTCAGCCCCGATCGGGACCAGACTACGCAGTCTCTCTCCCACTCCCCCCACCCTCCGAGAGAACAGGGGGAGATGATATAAGAAAAACAGCTCGAGGTTTGAGATAAAGATGGGGAGGAATCCTTAAAGTTACCGTCACAGGCAAAACACACTCGACTTGGGGAGAAAAAACCCTATTCATTTATTACTAAAACTAGCAGGAGAATGAGACAGGGAACAAGATAACCTCCCCCCACCCCTCCCTCTTCCCAGGCTTAACATTTATCTCTACTACCTTCCCCT
Source organism: Tetrax tetrax (assembly GCA_009806455.1). Lineage (NCBI taxonomy): Eukaryota > Metazoa > Chordata > Aves > Otidiformes > Otididae > Tetrax > Tetrax tetrax. Next base: position 193,350 of record WHYT01015859.1, read on the forward strand.
CCCGAGCGGCACGGGGGGGGAAAGGGAATGGGGGTCGCGGTCAGTTCTTCACACGTTGTTTCATGCCGCTGCTTCATCGTCGGGGGAAGAACTCCTCGCATTCCTCCCCTGCTCCTTCGTGGGGTCCCTCCCACGGGCCACAGTCCTTCGTGAAACTGCTCTGGCGTGGGTCATCTCTTCCATGGGGTGCAGTCCCTCTAGAACAGCTGTCCCAGCGGGCCCTCCGCAGGCCACAGCCTCCTTCAGGCATCCACCTGCTCTGGCGTGGGCTCCTCCACGGGCTGCAGGTGAATCTCTGCCCCTCCGTGGACCTCCATGGGCTGCAGGGGGACAACCTGCTCCACCATGGTCCTCACCACAGGCTGCAGGGGAATCTTGGCCAGGAGCCACATTACTCCTCCCCCTCCTTCTTCACTGACCTTGGCGCCTGCAGCCGTTCCTCACAACAGGCTGGCAGACGCCTCTCAGGATCCTTTTTACATCTTATTCTCTTCTCATCTCCTCTCCACTTCTTGCAGCCAGGCCAGGCCCGAGTTGGGCCCAGTCGGCTGCCCAGCGGGAGGCCAGAGGGTGAGGCCTGCAAGGCCCACAAGGCTCGCGCCTCTCCCTCTCTGCCCCCGCTCAGCTGCTTCACATCTTCTTCCTCCTTTTTTTTTCTGTTTTTTCCCCTTCTTAAATACGTTATCGCAGAGGCGTTATCACGGGACATTCTGCTACCAATTGGCTTGGCCTTGGCCAGCAGCGGATCTGCCCTAGGCCTGGCCGAGTCCACTGAACAAAGGGGAGCGACTTCTGGCAGTTTCCTACAGAAGCTACCACCTTAGGCCCCCCCTCAACCAAACAAAACCAGAACACATCTCTTCCCTCTAAAGTATAATTTATGGCACAAAACTAGGAATTGAATTCAGGCTCTTGATTCTTCATCCTTCAGGCTACCTTCTTCCATGAGCATATGAGAAGTAAACAAAAATAAATACATTTATTCTCTGTAAAGCCCATATATGCATTTCTTTATGATAATAGCTGCTGAGAAATTAAGAAAATAGTCCTTTTAACTAATAAAAAACAAGAACACAGAGTAATGGGAAGGGCAGGAATGCATTCAGCTGAACTAGTCGTTTTGCCTGGCCATGTCATATATAGTTATGTAATACAGTACTAGGTGTTGATGATTTACTAATCATGTTTCAGTTGTGAAAAATTATATACAGTTATCAGGAAAGTGTTCACTATAATCGTAGCATTAGCATCAAAGTCTTAATGTCTTTCCCAGAAAAGCTGAACACAGTGATGAATTTTCACAGCTTTTCACATTTCTTCAACAGCTCATCTAAAGTGCTTCCAGGTGTAATAAGCAACCAAGCAACTGAAACGGTTTGAAATTCACTAACCCAGCAAATGTGGAGATCACTTCAGGCTTGCAATTGCAACTAGTTAGCCCTGGTTTGATTTAGTGAATTACCATTTCCAACAGGTTACTCGTACAGTTCCTTTATCATTATTTCTATTTCTTTGTTTTCTTTTGACTCACCTTTTGAATTTCATCTTGCAAAAACTAATTTGCAAACATTCGTTCACTTGAAATGTCTATTTAAAGGTGGACAGCTTCTGTTGGAGTTTGAGTTTTGTTTCAAGATTTATTTTTGTACTATGATTAGATATGCTTAATTACTTACAGCATCTTTGTTTTTCTCATTTTGTCCATGTCTTAAAAGGAATGGTGTTTCCTTGCTCCATTGAGACCCTACGAGAGCCTTCACTGGTAAAGGGTCACCTTTTAGGGTACTATTTTGACTGTTGTGACATACAAGCATCTTTTCTGTAGCATCCATATTATATCTACCACTGAAAACACCGAAAAATAAAACCCAGAGTATGTTGTTTCTTATATCCATCTGATGCGAGCTTTACTGTTACCCCTACATTGTACGTAAATATCAGCTCAAGCTAGTGGACCAAAAGGTATTTGGAGTGTAGCATCCATTTAGAGATTCAAATATTACTTTGAAATAGTTTTGAAATGCAGAGTCTCATTTTGAATCTAAACCATATAATCTTCTACCTGTAAGTACCAGTAATTCTGCTGTTTGGATGTCTGTTTTACTCTCTGAGGCATTTAAATAGATAGCTAATTTAAGTCAGGGGCCCTTATAAGTTGCAGAAAACACAATACCTTACTAACTTATATCTTGGAGTTGTGAAGGAATAAAATGAGTGCTTGGATGAAACTCATTCTTAATGCTTATTGAATGAAGAATTACTGATCTGCCACATGTATTTCTTTGTCATTAACATTAATTTCCGAGTATATGCTAAACAAGCTTGGTCTATAAAATCAGTGGTACAGCATGAGAATTTTTGTTTAATATAACAACATGTACAAAGCCTGATTTGTTTCAAGAAATAAGATCATTTTTAAAAGTTCAGATTTTATTTTTATGCTGTTAATGACAGTGTAAATGGGTTTTGCTGATCTAGAGCTCTGTGTACATCTGAAATTATTTAGAGTAATTACAAATTTTAAAACAGTTACCCATCTTACTCTGTAAAAACTAGTGATTTGACTCCTGCAGTTCCCAATCATTTGAGTAACAGTAAAAATAACATCAACGTAAAGTGTTTCAGAGGGGAATCTATTTGAATTTCATCAGTGATAAAGGGAGAAATTTTCAGAGTTAAATGCTACTTGCCATTAAGAACAGAATTTCACTGCAGATTAGAGCGAGCAAGCAATCCCTAAAAATACTTTATCTGATGCTGTTTTTCTTTATAATGTGAAACCAGATATAGTAATTATATTAAAATGTGAAAATTTATGTTTATATATTGTATAAAGGAAGAAATATGGGGCAACTTTTCTTCCTATAATCTTCAGAATCCGACTCTATCTACTACAGAAGTGTAGTCAGTCTGACTCTTTCAACATTAACGAAACAATACCACCGGAGTAAATATGGATGAAGTCAGAGATGGAAGAAATTTTAGCTTAAGTGCTACATCTTAATCTAAAAATGTGCATTGAACTTAAAATAACTCATTGGATAAAGATAAATAGATATTAAGTATAGAAAAACACTAACACGGGATGATGTGGCTCTTAATTCTGGACTTGATTACAAGTATCACTGTCCTCAAATATTCTTTTTCACAAGCAAGAGAGGTTACAGTTAAGCCCTGTAATGCACTTATCTGGTTGTGTGGAACAGAAACTGCCTAATAAGATGCTACCATACACTTTACACATACATATTACCTGGAGATTACATGGAGAAACATCTTTTCAGTTGCCAGTTTAGGAGCAGGAAATATAAAATCCTAGTGGAGAAGAGAGGAGATGGGTAAAGGCGTGGTAGATGCTCTTCTGTATGAGCTGTGTGCCCTGCTTTGCATTGCACCAAACAATTCTCTCCTCTCCTCCTTCACCATGACACTGAGAGAGAAGGGTACCACCAGAATTACCATTTGGGATTTTTAAGATGAGAAATTAACTTCTTCCTCCGCTCAGGAGCAGGGCTTCAAGCAAGAAGGCAGCTTTTACAGAAAATTTTAAAGATTTCTTACAAGAACAAAAATAGTACCTTAGAAGGACCAGAATGATTATTTGTTCCTGTTACAAACCCTTGGTCTGCTCTGACAAACATATTTAAGTGTTGGAGGAAAACATTTTCTTCTACTCAACAACTTTTACCCAAAATCAATGGAGTTAACAATTTTGTCTTCAATACGTTTAACACCAGATGATTTTTGTTTTTATCTTCACACAAGTGTATCTGTTGAAATGTGTTTCCCAACCGAAGTAATCAAAACAGCAAGTGGGTTAGGTCTGCCATTATTCAAGGCATATGTCACTGACCCAGCTGGCAAAAAAAAAAAAGTACTCTACCTTGGCACTTCGATTTATCACTGAATATCACTGCAGTAGAGAGTAATCATGGGTTTTGGGTGTAGGAATTTCATCTGCTCTAACTGATCAGTTTTCCCAATAAACATCAGGATATTTCTTGCCACTTGAGGTTGTGTCTGACTGGTTCTCTGTGTTACACTGCCTACTGAAGAAGTTTATTGTGTCTTGTCAGAAGTTATAGAACTTTTTAAAAACTTGGAAAAGACTTTGTCTGCGCTTTTTCAAAAATCCAAAGGGAGTGATGAGTCTAACTTTCAGTGTGATCTGGACTCTTCTATTCACTTGACGGCTTCCAGAATATTGCAAATATATTTTCCTCCCTTTTTAATGTGTCTGAAACTTTGCTTTTATTACTAAATATGCTTGCTAAAGACAAGATTTATGTCGCATACTTCATTCACTCCTGCTGCCTTTTCCTCTCTGAAAGTCATAATCTTCTGAATGTGAGTCCCAGACTTCTCCACTGCTAATTGTGATGTTGCAGACAGAGGATTATGACTGTGAGTGAGGAATAAGCAGCTAGGATAGATTAATGCATACAAAACAAAAGTAATCTTTGCATGAAAACCTATTTCTTGTTCTCTTTTCCATTTGCTTTTTTAAAGAAAGGCAAAGAGTGGGAAAAATGCAAAAAGAAAAAATGTGTGTCTCCTCACAAAGAGAGAGTATGATCATAAATTGAAGGATCTTACTGGCTTTAATACAAAAGGTGTTAGATTATTGGTTCCCATGGAAAAACACTGACAAGGGACAGAAAATATCCCAAACTTGAATTATATCTTTGCATGGTTCAGAACACCAGCTTCTGTAACCATCTAAGGCTTCAGACACAGTTTGCCGGTCAGAATTGACTGAAATGTATTTCTTAAATAATGTTCCAAACTGTATTTGATAACTTCAGCCATTTCATCATTCTGCTTTTATATACACAGAACACAACCATAGGTTAAAGGAATATGAACAGAAATACAAGTTTTTAAAAAATCCACCTTCATATCTGCCAATCCATTATACAGTCCGTGAAAAAGTGTTTCAAGGCTGTGGCATGCCTGAGTTTCATTTTATTTTGTGCAACAAGGAAAATTGTTTTTCATGTACTTTCTCACTGCATGCATTAAATAAACTGGTGTTGTACAGAGGAAACAAAGGAAGTTGAATCAAGGTCAGTCTTTTCAGAAACATATTTTGTTAGAGAGTTCATTTGTAAATTGCTCAGGTCAAAGTTGGGAAGTGTAATGAAACCACAATTGCCTCTTTCTGCTTGAAAACAGTTACTCTACACTTGTCCAGGGACTTGCTTTACCCTTGATAGAATATCAGGGTACATACTGTCTATAAAATGAATTTAATTAATATGAATTTCAACTAACACTACCTCCTGCAGGAATCTACAGCTGATATCCCTATAAATATCTTTATTGCTCTTTTTAATGAAGTTTAGCATATTTTTTTCCTCTCCAGTTCCCAGTGATGCTCAAATCAGAATATCTGGATATACCTGGATACAGTACTTTTTCCAAAACGGAGGTCATTTTCAAGTTAGCAACCTAGTCCTGCAATGCCTTTTAGAGGAGGGAAGAGGAAAGAGAATGTTTGCTGCATACAGTAGCTTAGACCTCCTTCCCTTCTGCTCTCTCTTCATTTTCTGTAAATAAAATGCAAAATATCTTCTCCCTCTTCAAATGTAAGAAGCTGGAGGGCTACCCTCTTTCCTCTTTGAGAAGAGGACTGGAAAGAAGAATGATACAAAACCTTCTCTCAGAAGTCTTTTTATTAGTGGCAAATAACTGCCTTCCACATATAGAGAAGTGCAATACAGAATAAAGAGGCAGAGTGGGATGAAATATGAAATGTACAAGGCAGAATTTGGAAAGGTCTGACAGACATGTCAGCAAATTGGTGTAAGTTATAGTATTTTGCTTTAGTTTATAGGCTCAGAGCTGGATTCACCTCTTGCCAGTGATGAGTTTGGCAAAGGGACGAAGAAATGAGGCACAACGGCTGCTTTTGGCTGTCAATAGCCTATTTTAGGAGTCAGAAATACATGGAGCATGAAAAATGATCAAACAGGACAGGGACCAAGAATCTGCCTGGCATGTCCCCTATACAGAAACCTTCCAGGGTGGCAATGAACCATGTTATCCATTCTAAGCCCGTAAAGATTTTCTGAGATTTTTAGGACATTCAATATGGATCAAGCCCAGACGATCCAGTTCTCTTTTACACTTGTTTAGGATTACAATTTTTATTATTTCTATTGTAATTTTTAAGTAGGAAAAAAAAAATTATTCGAGACGAGGAAAAGAAATGACTTTACCAAATTATGTAGCTTCATTGTGTGAAGGAACTATGGTCTTTCTTGTATCCTCCACTTGGTCAGTCCTCATTGCACACTCTCACTTTTCGTTCCTGAGCACGGAGGTTACATTCTGGACATTTAATTACAACAGTTAGTAAGGCCAGCAACTCCTGCTACACTGTACTCATCCAGAAATGACATGTCTCATTTATGAACTCAGCCTGTAAATTGAAACTTGTCAGCTCTTAAATATTATTAGCAAGAGCTTGACATCATTTGCAAATGTTTACAAACCTCTGTATATTATCTTCTTGGAACAAGACCAAGAATTCTGTTCACATTTTTTAAATCCCTAAAGAATGGGGCTCTTGTCCAACAATATGGTCCTCATGACTGCTGAAAACCAAATAACAAATACTTGAAAAATGTGAAAAATACAGATAAAGTCCCCAAAAAATCTTCCTTTTCCTTTTTTTTTTTTGCAAGTGGGAATGCACTAGGCCCTCCAATGCTACCTTTTCCAAACTCAGGTAAGATGTTGTTTTAGTTAAAATTCCAGCATGCCTTGTTCCTTCTTTATTTTTCCCCATCATTTTGCAACAATGCTTTTGGCAGATGGAAATTACTCCAACAAAAAGCCAGGTGCATGCACTGGCAGCTTCCCTGCTAAAAGGGGTTTAGTCAGATGTTCCTTCCACCGGCGAATTGGCTTCCCAGTCTCAGCCAGCTCCTAGGAATGTAATTATTATGCTCTATTTCAAAAAGCCAGAACAAGTTCAGGTTGGTTCTGTTAAAAAAAAAAAATCTGATACCATTACAATTTCTATTTTCAGGGCCTCATTTTCAAGTAAATAATTTCTCTGACTACTAGTTTCATTTAGAGCTTGAGGGTATATCCTAATCTGAATTTCCATAAAGTTACTTCAGGTTTACACCAAAGTAATTGCAATCAGTATCTATTCCACACTCTTTAAATGATAAACAGATATTTATATTCACATCTTTAACTCTATTCCAAATGGTAAAATCTACTGTCTTTCTGTGAAGAAATGAGTCATATTCAGCCGGTAATGAGAGACTGTGTGTATGCATGGCTTCATGTGAAGCTCTGCTACCTGGAGGAAAGACTGCCAGAATATGTTTTTCATGGGATTTTAAGATCTGTGGACTTTGAGATGTCCCTCTCCTTTATGAGGAGCAAATCCATTTTCTCTAAAGGCCAAATCAAAGCAAGATTTATTCCTTTCACTGCATTTTTAGCCTGACATGAACAGGCCCATTAAGCAGCATGGAAAGATGAAAACAAAATACAGTTCTATACCAAAATATTTTAAAACAATTACAGAGAAGAAAATTGAGACATCCCACATTAATGGACTGAAGCACAAAACTTCACACATAGCAACAATGCAAACAGCATAGCCCCCTTTATCACTGATCAAAAGTACTTGGGCAGAAGCAGCAGTCTTCACACAAATGTACTCCAAGACAGATTTGTGGGAGTTACAAATTGAGAGCAGAAAAAAAGCAACAGGGCAGCATGGGAGAAGAAAACTCTCAGCCAAAGCAGTAGGCAAACTGCCTAGGGCGAGGCTTTTCTGATGGCTGGTTGCCCAGTCCTGTGCAAAGAAAGATGAAGTCCTGATATTAAACAGATTCCCAAGACAAAAAGCCAAATAAGACCGCAGTGCTCACTGTGTTCTGTGATACAGGCTGTAGAACTTCCTTGAATTATATCCCATTCAACTTACTGTGTAATAGTTAGAAAAAAATGGCCAAACTTATTTTAAAAAGAAATATTTTATATTATGTAGCCATAATATAAAAACAGCTACAATGTTTTCTGTGTTCCAGTAGACAATTTTCTACAATCTAGGTAATATGCTTCTTGTCCAGTCTATTGTAGATTCATTTTGTGTAGCTTCACATTTTGGCTATGAACACATTTCTGTGTCTACTAGACTGTCGATTAGCTTCCATACTTTTCCAAGTGTTGCCCACGTTAGTATCTTTGAACTAATCAAACCAGATTGTTTCTTTTTTTTTTTTTTTTTTTTTTTTTTTTTTTTGTGGGAGATAAATTAAATACATTTATAACTCCATCTTTTATGGAAATTCATGCTTATGAATTGTTTAATCTTTCCCATTATGATACCTTGAAGCCTTTCTGTACATAAATATCTGTCTGTGCCTGTTCTATGAGTTACCTCTGAATTTCACCAACATTGTATTTTAGATTTGCTAAAACATTATCAAATGTGTAAAGTCATGACCATGTTATCAACTTACAAATAGTTGGGATTTTTACAGTTGTATTTTCATGCTATTAATCTATTTGTCATGAAGACTGTGAGTTGTTCTAATTTGTAATGAAAGTATGGTCTGAAATTGCGTCAACTTCTTAACAAACCCAATGTCTACTATACATAAAGAATTAGAAAAGTATTTTTATTACTTTATATTTCTAGCATTCTTTATATTATTCAAATATTTTATAAAATTTAGAGCATACTACTCACAAGCCCATAAGCCCATGCTGATCATGTAGATTGATTACATGGAGAAATTAGAGAAATATTTTACACAGAGAAAAGCAAGAAGAGTTGGGTTTTTTTTTTCTCCTTACAATTTCTTTCATCCTTGGTTGTTATTGTGTAGAGAGTTGTCCTGAGGTAACTGTGCAATACTAATACATATGAGTAAGCAAGGATGAAAAAATTGAGTCACTTCAGATGTAATAGCTATAGTCAGTGGAAAAGGAAAACATGGAAACAACCATACTTCCAAAATGCTTGAGTCTGTGTTCTGCACTGTGTACTTCAGGCCAATGGATCTGCTATTTGGTGATGAGTCAGTGCAAAGACTATTATTAAAATTTCAGGCTTCTGAGTACTCAAAGATATATTTAAGAAAAAAAAATAGAAAGAAAAAAAAAAGGAATAAGGTTATTCCTGATAACTCTTCTGTAGTGTGCAAAGACATGTGCATGGCACTCATAGGAAATAAGCTGGTTAGTGACCTGGAAGGAGAAAGGATTTTTTATGATTTTGCTGTTGAAATAGCAGTCCGAGGGCTTTTTCCTGTTGTGACACAAGAATAAAGTGCTTAACCCTCTCTGCCTCACTTCCCTCATTATTTTTTTTTTTTTTAACTGAGGGTAGTTAACTTTTGTTTTCTCTCTGAAATAAGATAATGTAACATTCAGAGTTTGTTTCAAAGCTCAATGCTATTCTTTTTAAGAAAGGTAACTTTCACATATATGTGGAAGTATTATGTCCATCTGGTCAGCTGAGGGTGTTCACAGCTAAATATGATTCTTTCTCAAGTAATTTAAAAAAAAAAGGGGAGGAAATTAAACATTAAAACCATTGCTGTCAGGAACTCAGTCAAAAGTGACTCATCTTTGCAGTAGAGAACAGAAGCAATATCAGAATAAATAAAATAGGGATAAAGCTTTTGTGATATTCACTGGTCAACACAGATCTATAACCTGACTTAAATTTCTGCTAATATAATAATTGTTTGTGAGTATCCTTCCAGGAATTTGCATGAACAATGTCAACCTGTGGGATATTTGTGAACTGTTCACTTTGACTGTTTGCTATGTGATTGGTTAATTTGCCTATGTCACTGTATGACTGAAACATTCTAAAGAAGTGAATACGTGATGAAGAATGGGAGCAAACACTGCACCTCCCAGTGTAAATTATGCAAATGAAACAATAAATGCATTAAAAAGCACTAACTTTTGGAAAATTGAGAGTTTTTGTGAGTACTTGGTACCCCATCTTCATCCTTTCATGCATTGAACAATCCAACACAATAACATGGAGCCAAATTTGTTTATTTTAGCCAAATTTGTTTATTTTACTTGACAGGGTAAGAGTGGATTCCTGTCAAAGTGTCAAGTAATAGCAACTTGAAATTCTATATGAATAGTAACGGGAAAACGGGAAACCTCCCACTCACTTCAAAGGGAAGTAGGGTTTATTTTGTGCGTACTTAGCCATAATAGGTAGAATGTGACAAAATGTGCTGGCCTGTGTTGTGTTTCTAATTCAGGGCTACTTCCAGAGGGGATAAAGCAAAACAGCATCACCAATATTTTTGGGTTTCTTAATATATTACATCTAGATTGCTGATGTTTACATTGATAGTATTTTCTCATAAGAGGATTTTTAAAAAAAAAAAAACCAAACATATTATTTGGAACATAAAAATAACACCAGCTTTTTCCACCAAAGAAAAAAAAAAAAAAAAATCTGTTTTACATTGTATCTTGCATGTCCCTACTTCTAAAAGGTAACAGAAGTAATTCAAGCTTAAATTCCTTGTAATTTCTAATAACTTCCTTTCTTGATATCCATATATAGTGAAACTAACTTACACTTTATTGTTAGATATAGTCTAATTGGGCTAACTGATGTAGGCTGATCTTGTTGGTTCTTTTTTTTTTTAACAAAAAAAAAAAAAAAAAAAAAAAAACAAGTTTTTCAAAATTGA
>WHYT01015859.1:204465-293547 GCA_009806455.1 Tetrax tetrax
AAGTAACAGGAGACTCCTTTCAGCACCCTCCTCACTTATATACTGAGCATGATGTTAGATGGGATGGAATAGCCCTTTGGCTAATTTGGGTAAATTAACCCCAGCTGTTAGCTAATTAATTAATTAATTATCCCAGCCATAGGGGCTACCAGCTTCAGTTCTCCACCCAGCTCAGGTGAATATTAACTCTATGCTAGCCAGAACCAGGACACTGAACTTCAGCTGAATTACAGTCAGGTCATCATACTGCAGTTACACTAGTGTAGCCAAGCTACTGGCATAAACCACTAGCAAAACCAGAAGTTTAGCTCCTAAAGTTTGTTCTGAAGATGTCTTCAAGCTGTCAGGAATACTTCATAAAGCCTAAACTTTTAAACATTATATCAACCTGAATCTGATATTGCACACTAACAGTTTTCTGTTTGTCACAAATGTGCATGCTGGACAGATTATGGACTGACACTTTTTTCTATTACAATAGCTTGAACTAACAGCAGTGTATTTTCTCGAAGACATATGAAATATAAGACAACATTTTTTAGATTTGCTTTAAAAGATGGTTAAGTTAAGCTGCACAGCATTTTTCGGAAGAGGTAGTATTTTTTATTGAACCAGCTGACTTAGTGTATCGATCTACAGACCTTAGAGCTTCACAGCTACAGTATTGCAGCTGGTAAGAGGAGAGATTATGTGAACCAGTACACAACTGTAGGACATCAGTAAGTCTCATCTCATTACTCTGGACTTCGTTATAGAGGTGGAAGTATTGAAAGTGATACTTTGCATCTCTCCATGTGTACTGGCTTGTGAAACTCCTGATGTCTTCCAGCAGTTAATTCAGTTTTAAAAAAGCTTCTCAGGGAGTGGATAGGTGCTATTAATGCCACACTGTAAGTGGGGAAGTCAAAGAAAAGTGACTAATGACTCTACAAAGACAAGCAACAGCACAGATTCTCTGTCATTGTCTGGTTTGGGATTTGAGGTGTAGGTAAAGCTGCTTTAACACTTTATTCTTGAAGTAAATATGCAGGATCACATCTCCACCCCTTCCAGGTACTACAGCACAGGCCCTTTAGAGCAGTTATCCAAGGAGCGACTTTCTCAAGTGAGAAGACAAACACAATGGAGCTGTTTCAAACACAGCCTCCCATGAGGAAATGTGGATCAATTTGTTGGCTCCATGTACCCCAGAGAGATTATTGCACTTGTTCAAGATCAAGAGAGCCTATGTTGAAAGCAAAAGCTCTCTCCTACATTTTATTTAGGATCTCCTACTACACTGCTTACCAGTACTGAGCAATTTGACCCTTAACCTCTCACAAAATCACAAGAACATTCTTCCTTAATCTGTTTGCTGCCAGAGTGTATGCTTAAATCTCCTCATTTTTGAGGGAGGTAGGCGTTAGCGCAAGGCACAAGACACAGCTCTTTCCCAGTTAACAAGTCATCGCACGAGTGAAAAAAACATCACTGTCTTGCAGTGTTGTAGCAGTCGTTTTTATTTGTTTTGCTAGTATAAAAAAAAAAAGAGCAAATGATTAGTACTAAGAACAGATGGAAACAAATTATCAGGAACTCTACAAAATATACCAGATAAAACTCCTGTATCTTCCTCAAATTTGCTGGTATTATAGTCCTTACTTTCTGTTTTCATATACCTAATCCACCTTAAACATGTCCAGCTTCTCGTGTTACATAAATCTAGGAGAAATTCACACTCAGTCTAAATTTATACTCAGATATAACAACCAAAGAATATAAACATAAGTAAAACTCTATGGATAAAATCTGATTTTTGAATCTTGTCATCTGTAGACAGCTATAACTCCCTCCAAAAAAGAAAGCTGCAAGAGATTTGTCAGTAGATATTGATCTCAGGAAACAATCGTTAACAAATATGTTTATTTTTGACTTTAAGCTCTCTGTACCTAGGTAACATTTCTCAACAAATAGAGCATGACTTCTTTCCATTTCGAATTTGTTGAAAAAATAATTAAAATAAATAATTCTTATATTGCAGTTTGTTTGTAGGGAGATCAGTCATATTTTTGGCATTTGAAATTTAAGCAGTGTTCACTGGACCTACACCAGAAGGTCACAGCGTGTGTTTCTCTTTGCACTTTGAATGTGTATAATTACTGGAACTAGGTTTCTGCAGCAAATACTCATAACTGTATATATAAAATTTCCATTAAAGCTTATAAATACTTCACAGTGTTTGCATTAAATTGTTTCAATATCCATAGCAAATTGGGTACATATTCATTAGTGTATTCATAGATAAAGTATATAACAGTTGGAGACACATATATTCATTATTTTTTATAAATAGGCATGACAGCTATGTTATTTGCCGTATTTAATCAGTTCTGGTAAGTGTTGGTTTCACCTATATACTAGCTGAATACTAGTTGCTGAATACTAGTTGAATTATTTGCATGCAAGTAAATCAGTTATGCTGGTTGCCTAAAACACAGTCAACTATTTCTGCTTTGACCAAAAATCATTCTGATGTCCTTTATATTCTTCTGTTGATTCTAAAAGATCAACCAAACATCATCAGTCCACTCCTGCAAGTGTGTCTTTATGTTCTCCGTATTGTTTGTAGCACCAAGGGACTACTTTGACTTTTCCCAGATTATGATTACTACCCACTTTCTGTCAATAAATGAGACCTGACTGTTTCCAGACTGAGCAATGCTTTAAAGATGAAAGAAGAGAGGTGTTGAGAGTTGTGCATGGACCATTTGATGGTATATGAGAATGAGTCATATCATCCAGGGAAAGAAAAATTGAATCCTGTCTCTGATGTTATTTATTTGATATGTGGCATGAAAGCCTGTCCTGAAAGAATAAACAGTAACAGAATGAAATGACCATACTTCAGTTGATGATCACCACAGTAATAAGAATCCCAGCTGCCTAAGACCATAATGTAAATGTTTTGTTTTCATTGGGTTTGGTTTTTTTTTTCTTTTTTTTTTAATCACCCATGCAGGTGTGTTCCACAAAAAATGAAAAATAAACAGCATTTTGGCAGCTGGTGCTTAGGGTGATAACTTTTGAAACAACAAGCATCAACCGGCGTTTGCCATTTAATTGGCAAGAGACTGTGAATGTGGGAATTTGGAGTAGTTCTGTCCAAATCTCATTCTGATAACCAGTCACCCTCAGGCCCAGTGTTACATGAAATGTAATAAATGTTGGTGAGGTACCATTACTGCTGTTATTTGTGCCTGCTACATCAATGGCAAGAACTATGTATTTGCAAATAATAAATATTTTATCCTTGCTACTTATGAGTAATAAATATAATGATGGTAAGTTATATATCATAAAACACAACTGAGCAGTGTAGCACTCATAGCATTCAAGAATGCATTATACTAAAACCAAAATTTTTAATTTCATTGTGTTGATGATTTCAAGGCTGTCCAAAACTTTGCAAAGTTCTGGGTCATTATTCGTATTCTGTAACTCATTGTCCATGTTTTGCTTATTGTGGACTTGACTCTGAGAATGTGATCTGTTAATTTTGTTACTTTGGTTTGTGGATAAGACCAAGGTAATAGGCTATCAATTATATTACATGTAGTACAGCATTTGGAGTGTGTTAATACATAGAATTTGGACTCCTATATTGTACTGCATCTCTGGGATTTACTTACAATGGATGGTTTCCATGAATATGGTGTACATCTTGATTCTTAGTAGGTTTATTTTTCCCTATTGGAAGATATAAGAATGAAATAAAGAGTGGAAATGAAGCATTTTTGTCTGTGTACTGTTTTTTCGTAGTCCTTTAACTGTCCAGATTTTAATTTGTCTACTGAGGCTGTAGCCGTTGGTAATGAGACACACATTGCTCTCATGCTTAAAGTTAGTGCTGTTCAGAGATGCTGAGCCAAAAACTGCTTCCAGTAACAGCAATATAAATCAAGTTACTTTGTCTAGGCCCATTCTCTCCAAAATGTGACACAAATTTCAGTGTCCTTATTCCAGATACACTCCAATAAAATTTTGAACATAACTTGTCTTTTATACGTTAGATATTGCAATGGTATGAACAGTAACATAGGTTATGTATTAGGTGTGATTAAGTAATAAAACTTAATTATAAAACCTTTGCCTTGGTTAAAAAACACCCAGTAGTGTACTTAAATACTCAAATGTTTGGGGGGAAGGCATAAATTGGTATGATAGGATATTCAGTCAAAGAGATCAGAACATCAGTGGAATCCTACAGTGACGTTAACTCTGAAAAAGTACCTGGTGAAGATCACTAGCAAAATTCTGCCTTCCAGGGTATAGGTATAATTCATGCTCATTCTTATCAACTGTGTTTCATGTGGCTCTTACTCCACACTTTCTTTGGAAAAACACAAATCTACTGTTACAACAATGGTTTCTATCACATAACAGAGGAAACTGAATCCCTATATTTTATCTGAGTCACTGCAGTGTGCCAGCACTTCAGCAATGCACCTGGAGTATTCCATGGGCCTCTGCTGTGACTGGGTTTTTTTTCCATGCAAATGAAATTTTGAGTGGATTTTATCATGCTGTTTCTACAAGGTTGGTTTTTTTCCCCTCTTCTCTTCATTACAGAAATATTGAATCATGGAATCGTTAGGGTTGGAAGGGACCTTTAGTCCAACTCCCCTCCAAGGAACAAGGACATCTTCAAGCACATCAGGTTGCTCAGAGCCTCATCCAGCCTGGCCTTGAATGTTTCCAGGGATGAGGTTGCCTCTCTGGGCAACCTGTTCCAGTGCTCCACCACTCTCATTGTAAATTTTTTTCCCTTATATCCACTCTGAATCTACCTCCCTCTATTTTAATACCATCACCCCTCATCCTATCACAACAGATCCTGCTAAAGCATTTCTTCCCTTAATTACTCAGCATTCAACTCTTCTGCCACAAGTATTGTATTCTGTGAGTTGCTTATCTGTCAACTAATAGTTCCCCAGTGAGATTGTATTTCAAATATCTCATTACCACAAGTCCAACATTTACCTTTGCTCTCTAATTTTTCATGGATTTACAATAGTTAAACCTGAGCAGCAATAACCCTTGCATGGGGAGTATACACCTTTCTTTTAGAATACATAGGGTTTTATGGAATATAGTTGATTATCTTGGCTTTTCACCTTCAGTTTTACTGCTGCTCAAGATCTAAGCCATGCTTCTCATTTGAGTTGCCTTCAAAACTTAGAGAATAGTGAACACTTTGCAGGAACTATTAGTTGACAGGTAAGCGAGCCAAACAGGAGAAGCAAAATCAGTTTGTATTTAGGTGATTCATTTCAATAGAAAATAAGTTGACTATTCTGAAATAACAAAGATTTAGCTGATTGTGTTTTGGAGCCTGTTTGCTGTGAAGTTTATAATGATCATGACTGAGAACTAAAACAGTAGTTCGATCTTTCCCAACATTCAATTTTTAACCTCTGTCATATTTTGTATCTAGATTGCAATTTGGATTCACAATCTAGGGAAAAAAAAATGATAGTTCCTAGGTGTTACCCAAGTGAAATAAATCACTCTTGTCTCTCCTCACATGACGTATCCCTCACCAAATGCTTATGGGCTTGCAGTAAGTCGGGCAGCCACCATGAATGCTTCCCTCTCTTGTCCCTTTTTTCCTTCCTTATCCTTAATCCATAATAAATTTGCATAATTACACTTATGTCATTCATCCTTTTCTTAACTGTAACTGGAGTTATCTGGAAACAGAAAAATTCACTTTAAATAATCAGTTTGAGAAAGTTAAGGGAATATTCAATTGCTTTTCTCCTACCCTTTAATCTGGATGGTACTTTGCAGTAGTCAGTAACAGAAAATTATTATATTCTTTTATATTCTTTTATTATTATATTCTTTTACCTTGTGCTAGGCCAGCTGTTCTGTGCAGTATATTGGATGAATGGTCTAAAAAGAAAGCTGTACAGGTGAGGTGCTCTTCAATCTCGTGCTTGGGTGGAGATATGGGTAATCATGTAAAATCTGTTTACTCCTTGAAAATTATAATCTCTGCAGGATACACAATGGTTTATAAGCTCTAAGGACAATCAAAATGCTTGAGACATTTCTCAACACTATCATGAGACACCAATGATACATTAATTTGCTGAGTTTTCTATTTCACTAAATATGAGGAATTACATTTTCATAAGATTGTTTTATATTGTATTAGAATAATAACAATGAGGAGGTGGGTGTAAAACTATTCCTTGCAGAGTTAGAACCATGAACACAACTTTGTGTTTGACAAGAGAACCGAAAATTTAAATGTGAAAATTACTGTGATAAAGCAAGTGAAATATTTAATGTTTAAGCTAAACAACTGAAGCTAACTATTGCTTTCCAATGTTTTTTTTTTGCCTGCTGGAAGTTACGTATTAGTACATCAGCCTACAGAAGAAGAAGCAGAATAGCTTAATTCTTCAGTCTAGAAATCTCAAATCTAGTTTTGGAGTTGAGTTTCACTAATTTCAGTTGTTTTTAAAGTCGGTTATTAATATACTCCCAGATGAGCTGGGTTGAGAGTTAGGTTATTTTTTTAATGGGGCTGATTAATAGATATTTTGCACTATTTCTTCAGAAGAAATTTTCTATTTAAACTACTTCTGAGTTCTTGTTTAAGTAAAGAGGATACTAATTGAATTGCTATAGTTTAATTCTGTCCCCCCATGGAGTGAGAGAAACAGTCTTAAGACCTTTACATTTTCTTTACTCTGAATGAACCTATTATATTTAGTATAAGTTCTTTTCCCTTTATAAGAACACAGAGTAGAGTCTGGAATACTAAACAGAAATAAAGTATTTTTAAGAGTACAGATCAATGTTTTCAAATGTGCCTATTAGCTGTGAGATCTCTCAAAGATCTGATTTTCAGACAGTGCTTAGGAACAGTCTTCTGAGAAATGGAAGTTTTAGAGTGTAACACAAAATACAGGGCATGCTCACAACTTTACTTATCTTTTTTGAGAATGTCCGTTATGATCTATGTATCTGCAGGAAAGCAGCTGAAAGTATGCTGTTATAAGAGTCATATACAGAAAAAATAGTGTGCGAGTACATGAGTGAATGTACTTCTAAGAACCATCACCTAAAGCTTTTAAAACTAGAGGGAACATAGCACTAAAAACACAATCCATGAAGCAAGACTTTACTGGAAACAGAAATAAGTCATTAATATGTTTTCCTTATCTCTTACTTCCATAAATGATACAACTACTAGAGAAACGATCAAGGTCCTTACCATCTAGACTCATCACTCTGCATCCTAGTTGTACCAGCTGCCATTACATTCCCACCTCCTAGAGCTATTACGTGTCTCTGCATTTTTCTGTATTTTAAAGTATTTTCTCCAGAGCTTCTAGCTGCAGAGAAAAGCTTGGAAGTGCAATTTAAAACAAACTGAAGTCTCAAAATGACAATAAAATGAGATTATAATAAAGCAAGCCACGCCTTGAAATCAGCCTCATTTTTGTGGGGTTGTGTTTTGGTCTTTGAAAGTTTGAGTTTAGCAAAACTGAAGTGTCCCTTTACTTGCTGCTAGTCACTTTAAGACACAAATTTGAAAGTGTGTTTCTTATGAGAAGTGCTCTGCCAGTTCTGTGTATAATGTTGTACTTAAACCCTGACCTATCTCTCTTCTGTTTTTCCTCTCTCACTACTGGAATCAATGTGGATTTTTGCAGTCACTGTGAATGATGGCTCCAAAACAGTCTCAACTTGCTTTTTTATGTCTTATCAGGAAAAAAAAAAAAAAACCTAGCATAAAGGTAAGCACAATAGAAAAGTACTGAACTTGAGGAACTTCCATCCATCCTGCTACTGTCAGTGTGGAGCCAGTGCCAGCTACAGATGCCCGGAGCCTGGAGAAGGATCATAGGTCAGCAGGAGAGCACCTGAAGAGCAGCACAAAGGAATTCCAGCCACTCCAGTCAGCAAGTCAGCTTCATTTGAGGCCCAACTTAAATGCCTCTATGCAAACACATGTAGCATGGAAAATAAACCAGAGGAGTTAGAGATGTGCACATGCCTGCAGGGCTATGGTCTTACTGGCATCATGGGGACCTGTCTGGATGGCTCCTAGGACTGAAGTGTTGGGATGGAATGATACAGGCTCTTTAGGAAGGACAGGCAAGGGAGATGAGGATAGAATCTTGCCCTCTACACCAATGACTAGTTGGAGTGCATGGAGCTCCATGCACTGGGGATGGATGAGGAGCCAAATGAGAGCTTACGGGTCAGGGTTAAAGGGAAGGCAGAGATAGGTGACACTATAGTTGGGGTCTGCTACAGGCCACCTGACCAGAAGGACCAAACCCAAACCATTCTGTGAATCTATGATTCTTTGATTCCAGAGTAATTTCTTCCATGAATATAAATACATTTCAGGAAGACAGCAGAAAGTGATTATTATATAATTTCTTCAAATGACAGCTACCTTCTAATCCTGCAAACATCAATAAAATAAGGGCATGAAAAGACACACTAGACTTCTGTTAAAGGTGGCCTTTTGTGAGAATGTCTTTCCCTTTAGGCAGTGATTTCATGTCCCAGAAAAGAAAGTGAAAGGTGCCAATCACATAGAAGTAAAGGACATTTATGATATGTAAATATTAATCTTCAGTAGTAATGAAAAGATAGCTTATAAGATTTATAGTCAAGAGCATGATGGAGAAACAGGGGGTGGTGGGAGGAAGGAAGAAACCACTATATCCATTCCAGTTTGGGAAGTTTTTGTGTACTGTTATGGAATAAAAGTGAGTCATTTGGTCACAAGTCAAGTGCTACTATGGACTGCTTTTGATTAATATGGGTATTTTCTGACTGCTATCAGTTCTTAGCACTTCAACACTAGAAAGTGTCTTTAGAATAATTGTAAACATGCCCAGAGACTTATACAATAGGCACAAGAGTTTTAAATGCAAATATAATAAACATCATGACCATAATAATTAACATTCCTAATACTGCATTTCAGAGCTGATCTTAAAAATATACAACTTTAGCCACAGTTGTAGCACTAGCTGAAAGAGAAAACGATCCCCTAATGATCAATAAACACCTTTTTTCTATAGCATATACCTCTTTTGGCCATCCCAATTCAGGACTCACCAGTGATCCTGGTGCTTAGGTGCTGACAGTCCCATTTAGCAGATTCCATCATTTAATAGCAGAGAACATCCTAAAATCATATTTCATACCATAAAAAAATGTTAATGAGTATTTATTCAATAGGAAGAGAAAAATATCCTTAAGGAACACAATATTTGATTTTCTAGCTTTGTTACTAGACATATTTCATCACATCAGGATTATACAGAAAGTACCATTTCTTCTGTGATTAGTGATCGAATGCAAAGTGCCATCAATTCTTGGCAGGGTTTTTGGGCACAACTGATGTGCAAACCATAAAAACAAATGAGTGATGCACTTGATGAATTTACATTTTAAATACAAGTTCATTTATTTTCAATGATGTATATGTATTAACTCTTTTGCATTTATAGAGGTATTTGAAATACTGCAACAGATACAGAAGTCAGGACCTAGTAGCAGGAATTAGGCCTTGCAGAATCTGGATACCACCCAGTGGTGGTGTAAAAACACTAGGAAATAGTATTACACTGTATGTTAGTTTTATTTATTCACTTATACATATGGGAAATTCTTTTTTTACATCCTTGTTAGCTTGTCATGACACTGTTTATGCTAAACATGCCTGTGTGCTTGCCTCTTACCTTCTATAACAAGCAATAACTCTTCTAATTTCCACCCTGTTAAACTTCAAGGGTTTCCCAAAGAGTTTGCTGTAGCTTTATAGGTACAATTGTGCCCTGTGCAAAGGCTTGTGGAGAAACCTGTTCCTTCAGAAGTATCAGACACCACTCTTCTTTAGCTTGCATTCAGAAAGATAACACTGAGGTCAAGAAAGTTCCGCTAACAAAGAGCCAGTGTCAAGGCACCATCAGGCCCTGCATGGCCAACTGCAGCCTGGGCTGTCAGATTTGTCTACAGGCTGTCACTGGACTTAGAGAAAGCTTTGAGGGGAGAGACCAAAACTGCCTTTAACCTATCAAAGCCATACTAAGATCTGTTCTGCTTCCTCTTCTGCAGAATCTTTTAAAAGTAATTTTTCTATTCATGTAGAAAAGCTATGCCCGTACCCACTACACAGCTGTATACCATCAGCGCCTGAGAGCTGCTTTATGTCTCCTTTTCAGGGGGTCACAGGACTGGCTTGACCTTCCACAATGCTTTCAGCGTTTCTCACTGTAACCTTGCCATAAAGCCTTCTCACTAGGACCTCGTGACTTGAAGACAAAAAATAACTGTGAGGTTTCAGTACTGTGAGGCTGTACATTTTGTGCAGCTCTCCTGTCTCTACTCATTTCTTATAAATGCAAAATAAAATCAATTTCAGAGAGCTAACTGGGAATTTCTACCTACGACTCTGACGACAAACACTTTGGAAATAAAGACCTCCTTGCTTGCACTATTGGTCGTATTTACTTTTTACTGAGCTAGTATTAAATTGTGGCAACAGCTGGTAATCGCAATCTGGCCTTACAAGGAATTGCAAGGGTTAGAGAATTGCAGTGACTATGGACAAAGGAGAGAAAATCCAAATTAGAGGTTGCTGTAGATCCTTTCTGAAAAACGTTATTTTACTCCACAACATCTCCCAGTGACACATCCATTGGCATGACCAAGTTTTGTAAATTCCTGTGCAATATTTTCACTTGACTACATGATTGCTTGCAGCAAATTGCAAGAATCGTGGTATGATCATTTATCCACTAAACCTTTTAAGAAACTTGGTTGTATACCTGTTATCCTTTTCAGAATTTGAACAGAAGTATGCTTAGTAAGGAAATATAATGAAGGAAGTTAATACTAAAAATTATAAACATTTTAAGTTAATTAAAAACTGCTAAAACTTATGTATCTCATTTAATTCTGTACAAGAAAATAATTGGTATTTTCAGACAGGATTTTCCACAGAATGTTCTTGAGCAAGGCAGATATGGTATATTAGCCCTAATTCAAACTCATCATTATTATTATCTTCCTTCATATATAGGAATTTATCCACCTAGTGACAACAGCAATTTCACAGATAAACAAGTCACCTGGGCCTTTACTAAGGTCTGCAAAATGTAATGGGAATTTTCCCGCTGATTTCAAGGATCAGCTTCTTTAGCTGATCTGGCTATCTGTTTCTAGTGCTGGAAATAACCACAGGAGGAGGTATATTTAAATCTGCACTGCTAAAGAAAAATGACCACAAGGCAATTTGAGCCAAATGGCTCAAATTCACTCAGCCACAAGACATTGAGCTGGTCCTCTAAAGTAGAATGCCATATCTATGTACACATAGCACTTAGTCTATACTAAGTGGCATCTATATACCACATAGGTAGTACATATCTATACATGAGGTGCCTTGCTGATCCTAAGATAATATTTATTTACTATGCATTCTTAAAATTAAATGTCTAAAATAAAGTGGAGGTTTTGTTGCAGATCATCAGGGCAGTATTTTTATGGCATGAAAACTGAGAATGGACACAGTACAGCTGAACATTGTGTGAACTGGCCATGTAGATACGTCTGGGTTGGCATAGGAACCCTAACTTTTTCTGTGGTCATCTCCAAGTATCTAAATTACTTGGAAAAAGCAGTCTGAATTATTTATCTTTTGGGTATAGCACTTACATAACATTTTCCAGATCAAAGAATGTTATAGCTGATCAATGCAAAGAAAGAGTGAAAGGTTAATTTTTATGCTCTAAGGAAAAAATGGACCAGCCTACATTTTGAAAAGAAGGGAGAGTTTGCTGGTCCAGTCCTATAACTTTAAGTTAGATCAGAAGTGGTTGACTACCAAGCTGCTATTTTGCATCAGTTTTATTCTTGTCCCTAAAAATTAAGTTTATAAATATTTCATAATGGATAAACCAAAAACACACATACAGAAGGCTAAAAGCTTTTACATTGACATGAATAGACTGTAAAGAGAATCAGCTGAAAACCAGCATTAGGGGAATTAGTCCTGACAGTCTCTTACTCTGTTATTTAGCCAACATGTTTCTTTCAGTGATGCTGGTGTGAAATTGGTCAAAGAAAGAGGTATCCCCCCTTTTTTTTTTCTTCAGTCTTTGTATCTGACTTTTTGCTGGCCTTTACCCCGTGTGGTAAAGGTTTTGTAAAGCAGTAACAAAATACTACTACATAGAAAGTTTCTTCTATTAATACAACACTTTTCTACCTCTAAGTAGGAAGAAGCAGTTATGCAAAAATAATACATTTTGTACATGGGAATTACAGCTGCATTACTGCTATGAAATGGAACATTAATCCATTCCTTCTTAACAATCACAGCAAGAATGAGAAATGATGCAGTAAACCTATGTAACCTATTCCTCTTACGAACTAAAGAATGTCTCCTTTGAGCCGTCCTTGGATGCCGCAATACAGAGATGTTTCAACAATCCTGTCCTTTATGAAATATTGCAGGAGAAAGAACAAAATCAAAGGGCTTCCATATTTAACTTTCAGACATATTGGTTATTCTATCACTGTACTCATTCCAAATGATTTGAGAAGCTTGAGCATTGTTTGGATATATGGCTTTGAAATATCTCTGATTACACACACTGCAGCCTATCAAAAATGAAATACATGCCTGTTGCCAGACCTAGCCTTACTTGTTTTTCATTTCCGTCTGGCCATAAAATGCTAGGACAGAGAAACGGATTGGCCAAAACAATGATTCTTTTCCCAGCTCTGCCCTGTCATCCTGGGTTGTCCTCCTCGCTCCAAGCGTGATGGTTGATGGTAGAGAAGTCTGAGCAGTCTCTGCTGCAGAATACACTTAAGCTGCCCTCAAAACCAGATTTACTGCCTTTACCAGCAATAAAAATGGATGTAGAGGCCAAGGCATTTAGACTAATGTGGGATGCACTTTATCCCTTGTGGATAACAACATCCCCATAAGTTGACTTGAGTATCATATCACCATGTCCTGGCTTAGCACAGCATCAGAGGAAAGGAGGCAGGCAAAGAGCAGCCAGGGTGGTGGGGAGGTCTGAAAGTATCTGTTCTTTGCTGTTCCAGGCACAGCTTTTTAACTGAAATACAAATACAGCTAATGAGCAAAAACCAGAGACAATTAAAAAAAAAAAAAATCCATTTATTTTAATGGAGATAAGATTCTATCATTAAAATATAATTAAAACGTATATGAATATATAAATTTAAACAGAACTACCACTCTTTATCTGTTTTAACATTAACATCTTGAGATGTTAATGATGACAGCAAATCCAGGACAAATTAAATGAATTGGTTTATAAACACTTATGTTTAGTAAAACAAAGATCCCTGAAATTAAAAATTGATTCTAGAATGATTTACTAACTGAAGTAACAACCTTTCTGTGTATGTGGACATCATTCCTGTGGTTTCACTGCATCACTCTGCTCCTTATAGTTAAAAATATATTAAGCTTAATAAGGACCAAAATATCTTGAGGTCTTTAGCACATTTTATGTTTAAAAACATATTCTGAAATGATTTATTTTTCCAAAATTTCAAAAGTATGGTGAACAGTGTTCCTCACAGTAAAATAAATTTATTATATACCCATATTACAACAGCTTCATTTTCCAAGTTATTGCAACTAAATGCTTCAGAAAAATTATAATAGAAATACCTAAGTTTCAGACTGGCATTGTGAATAACAAGTTCTGCCCCAAATTAAATGATAAAATGTTAACTATGCTAACTTGAATTATTTTTTTTCTTAATTTAAAGCAAGTTGAATTAGAGTACTATGGATAGTGAAATAAGATTCAGATTTGGGGTACTAAATTTGAAGTTCAATACATTATTTTGAGTAATATTTTGTCTCTTTATCTGAACAGGAACTTTTAAATTGCTAATTCTGTGGCAGCATTCTCATTTGACAGAATACAGAATTAAACCTGGATGAACATGAAGAAATCTGCCTTCATTAACAGATATCCTATTAAACTGTCCAGTTTCTTAGGATCCTGAGTGATGATAGCACATTAAGGCAGAAATAAATCACTGCAAGTGATTCTGACTAATGCCATCCTTGGGAACATGCCTGTCTGCTACTGCTCTGTGTGACTAACATCCCTCGTTGCTTAGGGCTTTTGTCACCCTTCCAAGCACCATATCTCACAGTATCACAGGAAGAGTATCGTGGCAACTGCCCAGGCTGCCCATTCAGCTTCTCGGATGTGTCCATACCTTTCCCTAGTGCAGAGTGGCAATTCTTCTTAATGAAGAGAATTAAATATAGATTTCCAGTCACACTGAATGAGAACATGGGGTGAACATACAGCTCAGAAGACTTCAGATATTTATGTACTGTACGTATTATGGAAATTCTTGAGGTCAGTTATCGAGGCTTGAGGTAAATAACTTTTTGTGCAAGTAGTAGTACAAATAAAATGATACAAAAAGCCATGCTGCAAGTCCACAGGAACCTAAGGGAAATGGGGAAGGGGTGAGAGACTGTTTTACCCAGGAAACAAGTCAGCATGGCATTCAGGTGAGAGAGGAGGTAGGCAGCAAGAGAAATGGAGCACCTTGCCTTATAAGTCAGCACACTGGAGCAAAGCTAAACCTTACGTATTAAAGCAGATAATAAACTCCTTAAATTCCAATTTAAGTATATTGCCAGAGTGATCCTTCCAAAACAAGTTGAGTATTTTAGAAGAGCAATCTCCATTGCAATTCAGACATGAGCCTGATCATGTTCCTATAAATCAGAAGTCTTTTTATTCCAAGAAAAATGTAGTTACAATACTGTAAAAATTGTAAGATTTAAGAATGAGCTTCTGACATTTTGCTGTGAACTCAGACAGGACTCCTTGCATACATACTACCTGTTAATTACGTTAATTCTCTTTTCATTAGGTACATCCATCCAATCATGCCAATCACATTCTTTCCACTTTTCTCCTCCCAAGTTTTAACACAGAAAAAAAATACAAGGTTCAAAAAAAGGCTTTGCATTCATACAAGGATCATTGCAGGAAACTCTGTGGCTGAAGTTGAGTAAGAGATCAAACCAAATGATTGCAATGGTCACCTCTGATGCCAGGCACTCACTGAACTCCCAGTGTAGGTGTGGTGTTAACTCCAGAGTTACATACAATGATGTGTGTATATAACATGAGAAAAAGGACCTAATGCTTGGTGGTCAGCAGGATCCTATATCCTCCTGGCTATTCTTCAGAGTTTTTGAAAGCAGAATCTTTGTAAGGACTATGCCTCACATGGGAGAAGCTTTCTAAGTTGTTTCAGGATAAGACACTGACACAAGAAATACCACCTTCTGTTTGTTGAGGCCATTGTGGATTTTGCCTACAAGGTTATTTCTTGAGGCAAAAGGAAGCAGCTGGCAGGAGCTGGCATACAGCTTCTTTTTATTTTTCTGCGACTGCTGGGAAAACATAAGGGGTTTCTCAGGGTAGGGGAAGTGTTCCCAAAGCAGCGTAATGGGATGTCAGCAACACGTCCCAGCACACACAAAGGACAATGGCTTAGCATCTGTTCCAGAGCTCCACAGTGTGCAAGCCAAGAGTCTTGGGTACCGGCAATCAGACATGGAAGTGGATCACAGTGTGCATGCCAAGAGTCTTGTACATTGGTAATCAAGCACGGAGATGGATATTTTGATTGGAGGGCACATGTGAATAGCAGTAAAATTAAGTGTGTGTCCTTCCAGTGCTTTGAATGTGAACAGACTAAAGAATCTACTTACATTCTCGTTAGCTTGAATATTTCACATAGTAGAAATGAGGCAGAAATAGAGTAGAAAATTTAAATAAGATTTCGTTTTTTAAAATACATGTTTCACTCGACTCATTTAATCTATTTGTGCCTTGATTCTTTATTAATGTTTTAAAAGCACAAATATATGATAGTGATTAGGACCTTGTATATTCAGATAGAAATATATGCTTACATATTGGAGCCATCTGGAGCCATCTGGCCATATATGCCATCTCATTGGAGCTAACAAACTTCAAATGGTGTGAAAAAATAAATGAAACACTTTCCCTTAAATGCAAAGGTATTTTAAAATCCATAGTAAGGCTTTCTTACAAGACATAAATTGCTATTGTAATTGTAAAAATAGAAATATTTTTTCAAAGGAGAAGTAGGTGTGACTGTTCAGGTCTCACTTCTACAGCGACTGTACTACCTCTCCTTTTGAGCTATACCAACATGTTTGCATTGAAATCCACAATGTGGCAAAAATGCATGCTAAACTAGCTACAAGGAATATTTGACCTGTGGTATGTACATTGCAGACTCCTATAGTGGAAAGAGTGGATGCTGTCAATTCCTGGGCGTGTAGGACTTTGACCATCAAGTGTCCTTAGTAGTTTGAGGTTCACAGCACTGTTCAGGTACATAACAGTAATTCGGCCATAATTGTTATAAGGGCAGCTTCCATGGGTTTTGAAAACTGAGCAAGGAACGGTCCATTTTCCTGGGGCTGTTTGATTAACAGCCGTTAAATGGTAATTGCACTTAAGTAATTCACTGATGTATTTTCAACTGGAGTAAAAGGGATAACGTAGAGACCAAGCAAAGATGTCATGTAATATTCATTGGGCTGTGAACACTTCTGGCAGCATATACCATACATTCAAACATTTTTAAAATGGCCGTAATCCACTCTAACCTGGAATGATGAAGATCTGTTGAGATGATCAGTGCACATCAAGACCCAAGTCTTCACAGGAGTGAGCTACTGTCAGGAAACACTTTTGTGTTTCACACTGCTGCTGCAGAACTTAACACACAATTTTCCTTATTAAGTGACTGATTAATGGTTTCTGTTATTATGATATCACCTGAAAATCCTGCTGCTTTATAAAGTGCCAGCCTCATGCAACTGAAGTGTGTTGGTATCAACTAATGGATGTCTGAGTTAAAAAAATCATTTTACAGCCAATAGAATTTAGCTGCATATGATTATTGCCACTGCTCTTGGTCAGCAGAAGTGGGATGGCAGCCCTGCCTACATCACTTTCAGGTCTGTAGGTGCTGAACATAACACACCAGGAGTCTTTGAGGAGCCAGAGATGTTCCGACACCCCTGCATCAGCTTTTGGATAACAGATAGATTCAGAAAGTGGATGGCAGTATGAACAAATAAAGCAAATGGAAGAAAGGAAGGGATTAGCACAGTAGCCAGAGATCAAGGAACTTCAAAATGGGATTGGAGGTGTTATGTAATTTATATATTGTGAGAAAATCATCAATGATCAGACAGTTCAGAAAATTATCAAAGTAATACTGTTTCTTTGTTGCATCAGACAGAAAATTTCAAACAAAACACAGCCTTTCAAAAAGCCTTGAACAAATAAATTTTAGCATTTAGTGGCAATGACAAGATTTTTTTAACATCATTCATAGTGAATTGGTTGCATTCAAAATAATAGATTTCAGTAGATACAGGTACTTCTTGTTGAGCATCAATTTACCATCACTTGCCATATCTGTTTTGTTCTGAGCTTCCTCACAGTTTCTGTATAGCCTTCTGTTTTACCTTTTAAATACAGCAGAAGCTGGAATTTTTAAATTATACCTTTAACTCTGCTATTGAATTGCTCAGAGACCTTGATCCAATCATTCATTCTTTTGCTCCTTCAGTTTTCTTATACACAAAATGCATCTAACACTTATTATTTTCTAAAGTGCCTTGAGGTCCTTACATGAAAAGCAGAATGCCAGAAATCCCAGCTAGGAGTCATCAGTAAGTACCAAGCAGATGAAAATCAACCAATGCCAGAGTTTAAAAGTTACCTGAAATATCAGGAAAATTTCAAAAATTGTTAATGCACCTGAATTAGGACTTAACTTATTTGTGACTTCAGTAGTACCTATCTCCAGGAGTACCCTTGTTTTCATGTTTAATCTAATATTTTAAAAGGTCAGAGCAAAAAAAAAAGTCATGCCAAGATATTGTTAGGAGAGAAAAAGGATAGAAAAGATTCGTGCCACATATTCTACTTATAGAGGAAGTCCTGAATAGTCCAATGATAGGGACAGAAAAGAAAAGAAAGCCAGTTTTCAAGACAGTGAAATTTATCATCCTTCTGAAAGAGTGCTGAAGATTGGGTAATACAGCAACAATTTTCTAGCCACAAAGGCACAGTAACTATCGTGTTAGATAAAGACTACCATGATTCAAAATCATTTGGTCACATCAACAATAGAGCACAGAAATGCTCAGAGAAAACACAGCTATCCTGAAGGCCTTACAAGCTACAGACAATAGCGGCTGCTGTAAACGAACAAGGCAGAACTATCAGTCAGAAGGAAATCTCCACTGCCTTGATGTTCTTTTGACACAGCAATATCTTTTCACCCGCAGACAAAGACTCCAGTCATATATCTTTCTGGACTTCAGAGCCATTCTGAGCTGGCCCTTCATGACAGTGAGAAGTTTCTTTTACAAATTATCTCCCTGAAACTATGATGTGATTTATAATTTGTGGCTCTTGTAAGAAAGCTCCTAAAAACAGACAGAACTGATACAATTTGATGGAAATTATTATAATTCAGAGATTAACTGGAAGAAGGGGAAGGTTGTAAAGAATTCTTGACTGCCCTTCCCAGTTTGTATTTTGCATAATTGATTCTTGCATAATTTTTTCAAATCAGTGAAATATTGTTTTGGATGTCTTACCTGTTCAGTAGGACACCATAATAAATTTCCTTAGGTGAAGCTGTATTCCACATTCTTCTGCACCTTTTCTGATTTTCTTCCAGCTTCTAGTGTGAAAAATAATAAATGGCAATATATAATTTCAGACTTTTAAACCTTATATAAACTTCTTATCAGCCATTTCTATTTTGGTGCATGTCTTTGAGAAGAATCAAAACTGTGAGGAATTTCAAAATTAGGAAAAATCAAAGTTTTTCAAAATTGAAAAAAAAAAAAAAACCAAATTCCAAGTTGACCTACAAATAATGCATTCTATTTAGAATGCATCAGCTGTGTGTAACCATCTGAAATTAAGAGTACATTCTTTTCTTGGGCAGCCAATGAGAGGACATTGGTACCTGCTGGTAGTAGCACATCACATTTACTTTAGGCATTTCTTGTACCTCTTCTTTCACATAGCACTGACCAGTATGTCTCATCTGCTCACTGTGCAGCCTCTTCTCCATGCTCTAATTCAGTTCCCTCTAGTAATGCACTTATCTTGTATCAGACATTATCTACTACGATGCTAGGTTGTAAGAGAAAGTGGGGTGTTTGGTTTTCCTAATTCTAAAGATGATGGATGTCTTGAATTCAGAAACATTTTTCTTTTCTCCTTTCTTACTAGAAATAGCAGAATTTCTTGCTATTTTTGCTATAGATCACAAAATAAAGTGCCACTACATGAAATATATAAAGCTCTCAATCATGAGAATTTACCTTTGTCTGCACTATGGAAAGTCCTTTCTTTCACAGTGGAGTGTTTATGCCTGTATGACCTCCATGAAAGAATGTGTCATTTATTACAGTGGAGTATTTGTTACTGGATGTCTATGTCCAGAAGAATACCACCAAGTGATAGTCTAATTTTCTCTCTCTTTTTTTTTTATAGGTAGAAAAACTATACAACTTTTATCCCAACCTAATGGTTTGAAAATATTATATTCTTATCCATCCTGATTAATCGTAATCTGACTTGCTTTTGCTTATGTTGCAGCTCTCCTCCTCAAGCCCCCACACATACCTGCCTAATTGTTTGTAGTACTACATCTTCTAGTCTGCAGTTCCTAAAAAAAATCACCTTTTTTTTTTTTCAATCAATCCCTTCCTTTTAGAGAATTACAATTAGGCCTGATTTACAGAAATATTAGGTAGCCAGAACTGTAATTTACTGTAGCAAGAGTGAGAAGAATTCTGTTTAGGGTTATTTAAAGTGTTAAGTTTATGTAATTCCTGTATGTAGCAGTCATTACACGCTAACAGCTGTTACTTCTCTCTTAGATTACCAATCAGCAATAGACAACATATAAGTGAACAAAAGACAAAATATTCCTGTCCTAGACCAAGACAGTTTAATATTATGTACTAAGTGTAGTTCCAAGGTGATAATTTACAGTTCTATTCAGAAACAAATATGGTATTCATCTTCACATAATACACACCCTTGTCCATGTCTTATGAAAGCCTCAGAGAAAAATCCTTGATGATTCATATTAATACTGCTCACATGAGTTTAAAACAAACGTAATAGCCCATTATACTTTTGTGCCCCTCAACACACTTTGCATACAATTTGAAAACAATATCTTCGTGCCTCATTTCTATATAAATCAAAGTAAACCAATGCTTCCATTCCAAATATTTGAATGTACTCAATGTTTATTTTAAATCATTAAACTAGGACAACCAGTAACCAGCTTTTATTTTCCAAAACCCAAAAGCTGGCTATGTCAGAAAGCTTCACTAGAAGCAATTTAGATTGGAATACTTGTCTACCTTTCTGCTAAGTAATGCTACAGGACTTACATTTCCCCTATGCTTAAGAGGAAAACCTTTCATCTAATTCCATTTATTTCTGGTTACAATCTTACATAAAAGGAAAAGGACCTCTATTAAATTTAATTCAAGAGTTTAATTCTATTTAAATCAAATCAACATATTGGGCAGAACATTCAGCTGACAGGTGTTATCATAGCTACAGCTGCTTGGTGATCTGGCCCAATTCATATCTTTACTGCATTTTTTGTTCAATCAGCCACGATACTGTTGGCCAAAGCTATTCATGGCCAAACAGATGTTTTTAATGCCATCGATCAGTTAATATTATGCCAGCTAAACAAAGCAAATAGAAGGAGTTATAACCTTCATCTTTCTATTCTTTGTTTTTTAGCTTTAGAAAGTAAAGCAATAGAGAACATTTTACCTCTATACTAGTTGTTCCCAAAGTTGTTTTCTTCTGCTATAAATTCAACTGCAAAAGCAGGTGGATGGTCTTCTGATACAGCAGGTAGTTTCTGGGTTTGGTTCTTCTTAGTTCTAACATCTCTAGTTTTTTTCTTCCCATGGAAATTAGATTTAAAATATCAAAATGCATAGAAACATATAATACATGTGTAAAAAATTGCTTCGGGACAGAAACCAACCTGTAAATAATGGGATTTAGAAAAAAAAAAAAAGCCTTTCCAATGAGCCAGTTATTCTATAACTCTTTACAATAAAATCTGTTTTTAGACAGAGGCTTTTAAATTAAGATAGCTGAAGGATTTGGTTGGGGAAACATCTGTGCTCTTTCTTAAAGGAAAACTACTGAACACGTTCAATCAGCTGGCAGCCTGTTTCTGAAGATAGTGCTTAGAACAACAAAATGCCCTTCAAAAAACATTTGAGTCTACTTCTGAGCTGAAGCCTCAATGAAGCTGATGAAAGAACCTGTACGGGCAGTAGCGCTCTGGGACTTCAGCCCAGTCTCTTAGGAGCTCTCCAAGAGCCGTTCATTTAATTGTAGAGGGTTTGTGCCATTGCATGCCCGATAGCAGTTTTTCTTGTGCTCCCAAACCTCATTTCTTGCCAAGTCACATCTCTTTTAGTTCCAGAGATAGCAGAACTCTATTTCTTCTGAAACAGGACAAGATCTACCACTTTTTTAAAGATTTCACTGTTTTTATGCAAGAATTCTTTGAGTATGTTACCTTGCTTTTGCTACCAACCTGTACCTTGCCTGTCCCTCCATTTCAGCACGATTTTTTATCTTTTCTGTGTAGATTAATAGACTATTACTATCCTAAATATTTGGTTTAATGAACATTGTTAGCACTAATAATTAAATGACTGTTAAATATCATGCAGTCTTGGCTGAGTATTGGATAGTTAGGTCTAGTTTTAACACCCTAAGCAATAACAACACGTCAAGTGAGAGGCTTTTTTTTTTGTTTTCACTGTGCTCTCTAATCTATATGAATCTACAGAATTTCTACCAGCATTCAAGAACAGATATTTGCAGAATGAGGGAGGTATAGCAACCACTTTAAAATTACAACTTGCCTCTCCCAGGGTAGAAAAATGACAAGTTTTTTTTTTATCGAAACAATGTTTGCACTATATGCTTCAGTTAATTACAAGTCATCCAAAAGACTAAAAATACAGTAGTTATAAAACTCTTCTTAATCCCTTGGAACTATGCTGAACAATGCAGTGCTGACTCCCTTGCTAGATTACTGGAAGGCAAATATTAAATTCCAGCAGAGAAGCAATTACTAAATCCATGTTTGTAATTAATTCACTGCTGATTAGTTCTGACATGTGAGCGGTCTGACTGGGGCTAAAAAGGCAGCTAAAACAAAAAAGAGGAAAAAACATCTGTGGCTAGTGTAAAATGACATTTGTTTCTGTTATGAGAAAACACAACGCCATAAAAATGAAAGCTGATTATTTTTTGAGGTGGCAAGTTTTGGAAATTTGCCCATCTCCCTCCATAGGACATGTTGCATTACTTTGACTACTTCCATTACAGACACCATACTGTATATCAAACCCTAGCCTAGTGAAAATCATTACAGATCTATTGAAGATTATTGTTTTCTTCATATTGTGGTGGCCATAGATTTAATTTTGTTTATTGACAGATTTATTATGAGTAATCACTCAAAAATATGTTCTTTTGTTCACCATCATTTCTCATCAACAGTACTACCTAAAACCTTTAAGTAATCCAGTGTACAACTTCTGTTTTTAAGTGACTGACAAAACATCTGTAACTGCTAGCACTGGAAATGAACTGTAAATGTTCTTTGTGCTAGCATAAATTACCTGGTGAATATCAATGAATGCATCTGCAGAAGTAAGATTGCTGCAGAGATATTTTAGTAGCTCACAATAATCAATTAAAAAAAAATGTAAACA
Source organism: Tetrax tetrax (assembly GCA_009806455.1). Classification (NCBI taxonomy): domain Eukaryota; kingdom Metazoa; phylum Chordata; class Aves; order Otidiformes; family Otididae; genus Tetrax; species Tetrax tetrax. The sequence goes on from WHYT01015859.1 coordinate 227,429, forward strand.
GCTCCAAAATTAGACTCTTTAGATCACAGCACCTCAGTGAGAAATAAACTATGACTTCCAGTTTTTCATTCTGAGGGACTGAAAAGATACATTTTAATTTCCTTTAACGTTGTCACTCTTCTTGTTTGCTCCTCTGAAAGCTTCCTACTTATTAAAACCATTTCATGATCTTTACATAAGAATAAACTGCTCCTGAGGCAGAGACAGAGAGTCCATATAGGTGTGTGGATTTATATATCCTGTTTGCTGAATGTCAAAGACATTCAGCAGCCAGGCATGCACGCTTTCTTTTCTCATTGGCCCCTGTGTCTCAGCATGACCCCAGTTTTACTTCGGATCTGCGGTGTTCAAAAGTAAAGAAATAGAACAGCAGCACAGAGAGAATTAGAAACAAAATCACTGATTAAACTATTGATCAGCTGCTATGTTAAAACTGAGGTACTCCTCCATTTGGACTTAAACCACAGAACATGCATTGCAATGAGGTGAAAGGTCTGACCCAAACACAGAAAAGATACAGAAATTTTTATTTCAAGTTATGCAACAGAGGAGAAGGGAACCTTAAGATTGGACAGGAAAAAGTGTGATAGTGAAATGGAGAGGCAGAACAAAATGTCTGTAGAGCTGTTTTTAATGGTTATTGTCTGTATCACCATCATGCCTGTTGTCCTACCCTTGAGCAGGACTTGAGATGGGGCTCTTTTTTGAAAACTTAACTAATGATAGAGACTGATGCCATCATTTTGATGCTGAAGTGAGTGCATCACTACCTCTCCTCACCATTAGGTGTGGAAGATATTGATAAGTAGTCACATTCAAGGCAATGGATAAAGGGAAGCTAGAGGGGAAATTACAACAGGAGGCGAAGCTGTGCGCAAGGAACTAAAGAGAAGAATAATTCTTACAGCATCAGTACTCTGAATGAGGATTAATAGTGTAAGATTCTATTTGTCAGTCAAAGTACAGAGCAGATCATAAGGAGAAGCACGGATCAAGGGGCAAGGTTGAACAATGAATGCACAAGTTTTAGACACAGTTTGATGGTGACTATTTAGAATGAGGATGGCCCAAAGGGGACACCAGGTTATGGGTAGGAGAGGCAGGCACCACAGTAGGATTTTAACTGTTTACCTAGTGCAGATAACAAGGAATGAAGACATAGCTTTGTTACAACCTCAACATGAGCCGACAATGCGCTCTTGTGGCCCAGAAGGCCAACTGCAAGAGGAGCGTGGCCAGCAGGTCGAGGGAGGTGATTCTCCTCCTCTACTCTGCCCTGGTGAGAACTCACCTGGAGTACTGTGTCCAGTTCTGGAGTCCCCAACATAAGAAGGACATGGACCAGCTGGAGAAGGTCCAGAGGAGGGCCACAAAGATGATCACAGGACTGGAGCACCTCTCCTATGAGGACAGGCTGAGAGAGTTGGGGCTGTTCAGCCTGGAGAAGAGGAGGCTCCAGGGAGACCTGATAGTGGTCTTCCAGTACCTAAAGGGGGCCTAGAGGGAAGACGGGGAAAAACTCTTCAGTAGGGCCTGTTGTGAGAGGTAATGGTTTTAAAATAGAGGGAGGTAGATTTAGATTGGATATTAGGAAAAAAATTTTTACAATGAGAGTTGTAGAACACTGGAACAGGTTACCCAGAGATGTGGTGGATGCCCTGTCCTTGGAAACATTCAGGGCCAGTTTGGATGAGGCTCTGAGCAACCTGATCTAGTCAGAGACATCCCTGCTTCTTGGAGAGGGGTTGGACTAGAAGACCTTTGAAGGTCCCTTCCAACCCTAACAATTCTATGATTCTATGATTCTAACCTCCAGCTGTTCAGCAAACATCATGGACAGACCAAGGGCAGGCTTATGAGCTGCATTGTCAGAGGACACACAACTTTTCCATGTGCTTTGCCACATCAAATGCCTATTTGTCAATAAGCCCATGTTCTTGCACAATGTAATACCCATGCTGGTTCTAGAAGTCTTCTTTCCTATCCGAACTGCTTCCTATATACATCTTTCATGATACCATCATGAAGTGAGTTACAGTCAATTTAAAAAAAAAATGTTAGTAACTGCAACTTACAGAATTCCTTCTGTGTCCTCTCTTCCCAGTATCTGCCTTTTAGAATCCAAGCTTTTAAAGTGAATATTTATCTCATTTTGAACAATGTAAAGGACAAATATTGTCATATATGCTGTCATTTAAATAATAAGATTTCATAATCCGTTCCTTCTTCCAGAAATGCAAAAAATTTTGCAGTGAACATTTCACCTGCAACTGTATCTATTCTTGTAGATATTGCCTCTCCATAGGTAGCTCTAAAAAAAAAGCACCTCTTCTTCCATCAGTGGTCAAATAAATTTGTGTGAAAAGGTAGCATTAGGAAAGCATTGAGTATAATTTATCTATCTGTAAGAGCAACAGCATCTTGCTACTCGGTCCATCATCGCTTGCCTATACATGGTCCATATGCTGCATCTAAAACTACTATGTGATTTAAAGCTAATCTGAGACATAAAGAAATAGATTCAGTATATCTTTCCTTCCTGCTGTGTATTTATATAAACAGAAAATTTAAATATAGTAAATAAATAGTGCTATTGGAATCACTATATTCATGTGTGAATCTTCACGTTTTAGATGATGCTGAACACTTGAATATTCAATTTAGAAGACATTAGAATTAAAAAGTCAGGAAGAAATACTTTCTATGAATATGAATCTAACCTCATTGAAAAAATGTTTTAATTGACATTCTGTCAGCTGTTTGATGGTAACTTGTAAGCTAAATTAGCTGATCTGGTTGTAATCAAACCTTTTTAAATGGAATGCACCTGTACACCGTCATAACTGTCTCTATAAGAAGGAGTCACCACAACAATGCACAAGAAAATATACTTCATTCTCACTTCTATGTTCTCTCAGTTGGATGTTCTTTCTGAACAATAAATAGTTAAAATAAAATAATTATTATTTTATTATATTCTTATGTGGACAGAGCGTGTTCGTTAGGGTGACACTTAAGTGGTCTGACTTAGCATTAAAAAAATTGACTAAAATTGATGAAATAAAAATGTGAAAAAAAAAATGTGGAGACGTCTGGGCCTGTTTTGTTTGGGAAATAAATAAAATAATAGCTTTGTCAGTCCTGCACAGGCACGTTTTACTATTACCACAAACAAAGGAGAAGTATTTTTCCTTTATCAGAATATAGCATAATTTTCTATTTAAAATTATAGATGCTTTGTTTCCTGACAGCTTTGTGAATCAGAGGGGTATGATGAGAAAAAATGGCTTATTTTTGGTTGTAGTTCCAACCATCAGGTATTCACTCCACTCAACTGGGTAGATGGCTTATCTGTCAGGCTACTAAACTGCTGCAAATTACAGCAAATAAGATTTTGCAAAATATATGTTAAGGCAAACAGAGATAGATGCTGTGTTGCTAGAATTAGTTGGTGTGTAAAGAGTCTGCTGGCCTCTATGAACAGTGAAGTTATCGCTGCAGTGGCCACAGTGACCTCTGAGAGGGATTTCTTGACAAATAAGGTGATAGCAACTGCATTTAGAGTCATAGAATCATAGAATCATAGAATGGTTAGGGTTGGAAGGGACCTTCAAAGGTCATCTAGTCCAACCCCCCTGCAAGAAGCAGGGACCTCCCTGACTAGATCAGGTTGCTCAGAGCCTCATCCAGCCTGGCCTTGAATGTTTCCAGGGATGGGGCATCCACCACCTCTCTGGGCAACCTGTTCCAGTGCTCTACAACTCTCATTGTAAAAAATTTTTTTCGAATATCTAATCTAAACCTACCTCCTTCTAATTTAAACCCATTACCCCTTGTCCTATCACAACAGGCCCTACTGAACAGCCTGTCCCCATCCTTCCTGTAGGCCCCCTTGAGGTACTGGAAGAGCACTATCAGGTCTCCACGGAGCCTCGTCTTCTCCAGGCTGAACAGCCCCAACTCTCTCAGCCTGTCTTCATAGGAGAGGTGCTCCAGCCCTCTGATCATCTTCGTGGCCCTCCTCTGGACCCTCTCCTCTGGACCCTCTCCTCTGGACCCTCTCCAAGCTGAGTTCTATGCATTTCAGTCATAGCTTTTATTCTTTTACTGTTTGATGTTTAAAAAAAAAAAATGCAATGTTTCATAACAGCAGGATTCATAGCAGAGAGTGCAAACTAGGGTCATCATTGCATATTAACTGAGGCATCCCTGTGACCATGCTTTACAATTTTATACAGCATCACTCCGATTATGCAGAAACAGACTGCCTTTATGTCTCATACATCTGCTTAATATCAACTACAGTTCAGAACAAAAAAGACCCTTGGGTCTTGCCATCAGTTCTACATACCGACCAGAAATTAAGCAGTGTGTTAGTGAAACAAAGGGAAGCAGCAAAAGTCCAACAAATCAATGAGAAATCCAGGTTGACCTTAGCAGGCTTTGATTCATTGCTGAAAACCAATGCTAGACAATGCTGCAAATATTCTTCTGTGAACTTTGTCTTAATTTTTGCTCCTTTTTTGCCATTAGTTTCCCTTTAGAGTTACTTTCTGCAAATCTGACATTCAGTGAGATTACTATGGTGAGTGCAACCAGCAAGAGGAAAGAAGACATTGAAGGATATTTTCAGAAACTTCATTTTGAAATCAATAATAACGTGACCATTTGCATAGGAATCTTGGCTCACAAAGACTGTACCAGTGAGTGATGTGAATCCTGTGCCCAATGTCACTGCTCATATGTTGCCTATCAAATATTCACACTCAGTTGATCGGAAATGATCTGTAAACTGACATGCTTTTGCAGAATGCGTTTAGCAAATAATAAATCTCTTCATATAGTTGGCAAATAGAAAAGAACAGATACTTTTTAGTAACCTTATTTTACTTAGAACGGAGTGCAAATGGTCTGTTTCTATGAAATACTGCAAGGAGATGGCTATGTGCCCTCCAGTTGTGAGAATTCAGGGCTTGTAGGTATCAGTCTGTTAAAGATGCTTAAAGAGCGTAATTTCCCTGTCCATCCAGATATCATTTCATAAGTGAGGTCCCTGATTTCCAGTTTATTGCATGTGCCACATATGGAGTTACAGAGAGGGTTATTTTCTGTCTTTCTGTTAGTGGATAAGGAGCAGCGATGGGAAAATCAACCCTGACTTCAGTGAGTGACAGATACAGCTCCTTGAGGTGGTCAGGAATGGGGCAACTGTAGTTCATGGACTGCTAAATTCAGAAAGAGCAACAAAATAAGGCATGAAAGTGAAATCTGTCCTTGTTACCATAAATACTGCCAGAAATGGCTAACTGCAAGAAAGGAAATGTTTAGGAAAGAAATAACAAAGTACCTGCATGGTCCCCTGGCTGTTCCCATCGAGCACAAGGTCAATGCACCAGCTGCAGCTGACCTCAGTAACTTTGAAAGGCAGTGTGCAGAATCATATTTCTCTTTTAACCACGAAGACCATGTATAGAATTGTATTTCTTCTTTAACCACAATTCTCTATTTTGAGGCTTTCAACGATTTTGAGTTATTCTCAGAAGATAGAAGATAGAAATCTATATCATCTCCAAGAAGAAACAAACTCTGATCTTTGGGATACTAGTGCAGAAGTCATTCAGAATCTGCAGAAGTATGTTTTGCTTTTGGCTTGGTTTGGTTTTTTTTTCTGAGATATTATTGTATTATTTACATAATGTGGTTATAGTTTTACTACAAAGTGCTAAGACTAGTTTATAAATGTGAAGTTTATAAGCATGTTAGCAGAGAAAATGTTCACTCTGATAAAATAACAAAAATTAACAGAAAGTACATATTCTCCTTTCTACATAACAATTCTGGCTAGAGGTACTTTGGTATGGATCTGAATGAACAAAATAGATTTGAAGTAAATTACTTCATAAAAAAAAAAAAGTCAGTAAAAATGTGTATATCTTATTTCTTATAAGCAGAACTATGACAGTTATGAGTAAATATAATATCTGTATTACCCTGTGTTTGCTTCTTCAAAACTCTGTATTTTGCTCTGGATTCCTTATTAATTCTGATAGGACTGGTAGTCTTTCAAATATATTGGTATGTTTATCATTATTTAGCATCCCTCCCACCTCTCTACTTCTCTGTATCAGATTTGTTGCTTTCTATTTTGAAAGGTACTAAATTATCAGTTTCCATTCTGTAGTGAAGAATAACTTTGGTTTCTGCAGTTCTTTCTAAAAGGACCAGGAAGTTTTTAAAATCTCTCATTGATAGCCATGAAGATAAAATCCCATATGAATATTCAGCTTGTCATTTTATTTTCTGAAGCTGACTGTATACTCAGTGATTTGCCAGTATACTTGGATCAGAGATTTAAGTTAAGTGTCTCTGATAACAGAGAAAATATAGTTAAAAATTCTCTTATATGCATAAACATCTTTTTATATATAGTTACTTAAAATTATATATATTTCCAAGAGTGTAGTAGTATTAACTTGATAACCAAAAGAAACTTGTGGAGTGTACTCACTCCAGAAATTATCCAATGGCTTTTGTCCTTTGCTCTCTGTTCATAAATTAACCATATTTCTGCACTGGATAAGTAATTTTCAGTTTGCCAGGCTCTTGCTGTTCATCGTTTGAGTTAGCAGACTGGCCATTAACTCACAAAATACCATTTTGGATCTGTGTTCAAATAAATAAAACTGAAAGGAGAGACTAAGGAACAAATAATGAGAAATATAAATAATGAATAATAAAGCATGGATATCTCTTCATTAATTAATATTCTGAAAATGTATTTAAAATATTCTTGTCTCAGGTGGCTGTAAGAAGACGTATGCTTTGTCTAGGAAGTTCTTGCTGGCAGATAAAAGTAACTTCTAGCTATTCCACTATAGTTCATTCTTCTGAAACAATCTTGAGAAACAAGTTATTGAATTATGAAGAGTTTCATAAAGCGAGAAAGGTCTGCCTCCTTGCTTCTGTTGCAGATGAGGTCTTCTCATTCTGTAGGGCTTGCTAGCTCAAAATCATCCTTTGTAGTTAGTTTAGTTCTTTAATATAAGCAATAATTACTAGTTTGAGTAAAGGCTTTTCTTCTATGTGCAAAAAGGGAGCTTAAATACTGTCATTATTAGCTGATGAGTAATATCATTATGTTCTAGAAAAATTAAGAATAGTTTCATATTTCATTACCTCTATGTTACTAAAAGCTGATGCGCTCCTTAAGCCACAGGAACAGAGGCCAGTACTTCCATTGCGGGAAGATCTCAGCTCCATCCATGCAATAGGATTTGTAATACTCACACAGCAACAAGCAATTGTCCTGTGACAGGAGTCACAGTGGGAGATAAGAGTCCGTGCAGCAGAACACACCCACATCTTTTAAAAAATGAGATAAGGTTTAGTTCCAGTGAGTGGATTACGAAGCCAGTCCGTTAAGTTTCATGATTTTAACAAGAAAAAAAAAGAGAAAAGTGCATTCTCATCTGTCCGCCTTCTATAAGGAGTTGGTAGGTACCTGAAAATGGACCTGCATTATGGCCAGTATATAATACACTACAAGCCCTAGAGGTGCTTGGGGACAGGGAAAGGAATTAGAATTACAGGTTTCATATGAGAGCTGTTGGTTGGAAAATTAGAAATGTATTTTCATTTTCTCTTTTCTTTTTCCATCTGACCAAGCTGTCTACCCAACTGTGACTGATGGGCTGTGTGGCTGACATCTGCTGAGGAAATCAGTAGAGACTTACTACTTATCAATGACAGATAACCACACCAAAAGCACTCCTTAGGCCAAGCTGAGATGTCAAAATCAAAATTCTCATGGTGAATTGCAAAACTAAACTAAACTTCTTAGGGATCCATTCAGAACAAAAAAAAAATTAAAATTGCTCCTATTTCCTCCTGTTAAATAGACTCTGGTTTTGCACTGGAAATCACAAGAAATAGATTTCACTAGCATTTTTTTGTTTTACAGGATTTATAGCTTGATTGTTAGGATATGCTCTATGTAGGCAGAACTGGACTGTGTCTGTGGAAATGGGTCTAAAATTCACCTTTGAAATCTGCTTTTCTAAAAGCTGATCCACTGCCCTCCCTCCTTTCTCTGAATTTTACCTGATGAATTCTACTAACTTTGTCACAAGAAATCAAAGCACACTGGAAGACCAGAGTAGTGCAAACACATTTTGGCCATGAAGCCTTTTTAAAAACTTTATCCTAGAAACTCAGAGTGGCATGAAAGCCCCATCATTATACAGCATTGAAGGATTAACCTCAAATCTGGAAGGAAAAGAAGTACTAAAACCAAGCATTCAAATGTCACAGGTCAAGCCTTCTTAAGTGTTGATTTTTATTTTTTTTTCTTGTTATCTTTGGGGGAATGGAAAAGAATTTAGGTTTTAAAAAGAGACCTGAAATAATAATAATCTTTGTGATTCACTTTAGATTATGGTTTTGAAGACGTCAAATTCATTTGGAATACTGTTTTTCAGGATTATTTTCTGCAACAACAGAGAAAAGAAAAGAAAAAGAGAAAAGAGAAAAGCCATGATAGTCTCAAGTAATTGTTGGATTTGGATCTTTCAGTGACACTAACTATTACAAAGTTTATTACAAAATAACAAAAGCTGGTAACATTTTTCTTTCCGCTTCACATAAACTACCATTCAGGCCCATTCAGGCACTGCAAAAAAGTCCTCTCTGATTGAGGTAACTCAGCCATCCCAGTGACATAGAATCATAGAATGGTTTGGGTTGGAAGGGACCTTCAAAGGTCATCTAGTCCAACCCCGCTGAAAGGAGCAGGGACCTCCCTGACTAGATCAGGTTGCTCAGAGCCTCATCCAAACTGGCCTTGAAGGTTTCCAGGGATGGGGCATCCACCACCTCTCTGGGCAACCTGTTCCAGTGCTCTACAACTTGCATTGTGAAAATTTTTTTCCTAATATCCAATCTAAATCTACCTCCCTATTTTAAAACCTTTACCCCTCACAACAGGCCCTACTGAAGAGTTTTTCCCTGTCTTCCCTCTAGGCCCCCTTGAGGTACTGGAAGACCACTATCAGGTCTCCCCGAAGCCTCCTCTTCTCCAGGCTGAACAGCCCCAACTCTCTCAGCCTGTCCTCATAGGAAAGGTGCTCCAGCCCTCTGATCATCTTTGTGGCCCTCCTCTGGACCTTCTCCAGGTGGTCCATGTCCTTCTTATGTTGGGAGCTCCAGAGCTGGATGCGGTACTCCAGGTGGGGTCTCACCAGGGCTGAGTAGAGGGGCAGAATCACCTCCCTCGACCTGCTGGCCACGCCCCTCTTGATGCAGCCCAGGATGCGGTTGGCCTTCTGGGTCATAAGAGCACATTGCTGGCTCACGTTGGCTCACGTCCACCAGCACTCACAAGTCCTTCTCCTCAAGCCTGGTCTCGATCCATTCTCTTCCCAGACTGTATTTGTGCCTGGGATTGCCACAACCCAGGTGCAGGACCTTGCACTTGGCCTGGTTGAACTTCATGAGGTTGGCACAGGACCACCACTCCAGCCTGTCCAGGTCCCTCTGGATGGCATCCCTCCCTTCCAGCGTGTCGATGGCACCACACAGCTTGGTGTCATCGGCGAACTTGCCAAGGGTGCACTCTATCCCACTGTCCATGTCGCCGACAAAGATGTTGAAAAGGGCTGGGCCCAACATGGACCCCTGAGGGACACCACTGGTGACCGGTCTCCACTTGGACATCGAGCTATTGACCACGACTCTCTGAGTGCGGACATCCAGCCAACTCCTTATCCACCGAGTGGTCCATCTGTCAAAGCCATGCCTCTCTAGTTTAGAGAGAAGGATGTCGTGCGGGACAGTGTCAAAAGCCTTGCACAAGTCCAGGTAGATGATCTCTGTTGCTTGTCCCTTGTCCACGGATGCTGTCACTCCATCATAGAAGGCCACCAAATTGGTCAGGCACGATCTGCCCTTGGTGAAGCTATGTTGGCTGTCACCAACCACCTCCTTGCTCTCCATGTGCCTTAGCATGGTTTCCAGGAGAATCTGCTCCATGACCTTGCCAGGCACAGAGGTGAGGCTGACCGGCCTGTAGTTACCTGGGTCTTCCTTACTCCCTTTTTTGAAAATGGGGGTTATGTTCCTTCTCTTCCAGTCATCGGGGACCTCACCAGACTGCCACGACTTCTCAAATGCAATGGCCAGCGGCTTGGCAACTTTATCCGCCAGTTCCCTCAGGACCTGCAGATGGATCTCATCGGGTCCCATGGACTTGTGCACCTTCAAGTTCCTCAGATGTTCCTGAACCTGCTCTTCAAGTACAGTGGGTGGTTCTTCATCCTCACAGTCCCTGCTTGTGCCTTCCACAGCTTGGGTAGTGAGACAAGAGCCCTTATCTGTGAAGACTGAGGCAAAAAAGTCATTGAGTACCTCAGCCTTCTCTATGTCCTGGATAACCAGGACACCGGTTTCCTTACGGAGGGGGCCTACATTCTCCTTGGACTTTCTTTTGTCCCCTACATACCTATAGAAGCCTTTCTTGTTGTTTTTGATATCCCTGGCCAGATTCAATTCCATCAGGGCTTTAGCCTTCCTCACCCAATCCCTGGCCACTTGCACAGCCTCTTTGTAGTCCTCCCAGGCTACCTGTCTCCGCTTCCACCCTCTATAGGCTTTCCTCTTCACTTTCAGTTGGGTCCAGGAGCTCCTTGCTCATCCACGCAGGCCTCCTGGCCTTTTTGCCCGCCTTGTTCTTCATCAGGCTGCACCTCTGCTGAGCTTGGAGGAGGTGCTCCTTAAATATGGACATATATATTTATGTCACATATGTATATATAACATACATGTTACAACACCTGAAGAACAGAACAGGTCTAGAGAAATGTTTCATATTTTCCTGTGCTCTATCAATTCAAGACGCTCAGAATAATTGATGGGTGCTATGATGGAGTATGTGGTACAAATTAGCCTCCATGCTGCTATGATGTCTATAATCAGACCCACTGATCTTGAATCAACCAAAAAAAGTGATCTAAAATCACAAGGAATCTTATACAGTTATTAGTTAGGTAGTATGGAAGCTCTTCAGACCTCTGCGTGTGCTCCTTTCCTATGCCACCACTAGTTCCCACATGGGCTTCTGGATACAATGGCTGAAGTGAAGATCTTTTCTTAGCAGACTGTGTAATAACAAAAAGCAGCTTTCCTTTTCCCACAAGTGTGGAAGGAGGAGTGTGGAAAAAGTAGCACTAGATCTTCTCCACTACAATCAAGGTTAAAAAATACGTTACTGTGTTCCCAGCACAAGACAGACATGGACTTGTTAGAGTGGATTGACAGAGGGCCAAACCTCTCCTAGGAAGAAAGACTGAAAGAATTGGGACTGTTTAGCCTAGAGAAGACAAGGCTCTGGGGAGATCGTATTATGGCCTTTCAATATAAAAAAAAAGGAGTCTTATAAGAAAGATGAAGACATTTTACCGAGGCCTGTAGTGACAGGACAAGGGGCAATAGTTTCAAACTGAAAGAGAGTAGATTTAGGTTGGATATAAGGAATAAATTTTTTACGATGAGAGTGGTGAGACACTGGAACAGGTTGCCCAGAGAAGTTGTGGATGACTCATCATTGGAAGTGTTCAAAGACAGGTTGAATGGGACTTTGAGCAACATGATCTAGAGAAAGATGTCCCTGCCCGTAACAGGACAGTTGGACTAGATGACCTTTAAAGGTCCCTTGCAACTCAAACCCTCATGTGAATCTGTGATTAGACTATCACCTGTGCAAAAAGCAGATTATATGGGCCTCTTTGGATAAGGGAGAAGCAGAATACTGCACATAAGGGTAGAACCTGGGTTTTTTTTGTCTGCAGTAGCCATACAGACAGCTTTCAGCAGGAAGAGTGCTTGCCTACCAGGTGTATCTTATTGAAAATCACTAGCTAGATCTTCAACTTGACAATGCTGTTTTAGTCCTCAGCATGTAGTACAGTTAGCTGCTCATCAGAGGATATCCCACATCCAGACAATTTCCACACAGAAGATGACTCCAGTTCATCTGCATTTTGGCCCTTCAAAACACTTTTTTTTTTTTTTAACAGGTTTTTCTAAAACTGAATTATGTGTCGTTTCTTTTGTCTGAACGTTGTTGCCTGTCTGAACGTTGTTGCCTGAGCATTGCCTCCAAGAACACAGGAGCTGAGAAAAGGTTGACTTGGAGAATTCATGGCCAGAGATGCACATCAGAGACTTGGTCTATAACTGAACCTCTTTATATATCAGAGTGAAAAACATCGTTCTATTTTCTAGCTTCAGATACCATCACATTTGACCACTGGCAACATGAGGTATATACTAGCAGGAGATTATAACGGGTGGCTGAAATAAATCTCTATCATGCTCAGAAGCAATAATTTTATTCTTAAAATTTTCTTCATGAAGATTTGTCAATTAGGAGTATGAAAAAATTACAAGCCAACACTGATTTAGCTCTGTGGCTAACACTGAAGATCAGAGGCAATTATAGATTTGAAAAAGCACTTATGAAATTACCATTTGTTTGCTCTAGGTGAACTGTAATAAATTATACCAACTACATAATTATATGGCTAGTCTCTCTAGCAACAATTTTGCTGGCAACATCCTTAGAACAGCAAACCTTTCCTTGACACTTCCTTCATTGCTTCTTACACTCCTCATCTGCACCTGCACACGTTCACATCATAAATTCAATGGGATCACAACAATTTTTTTTCTTGGGTATTTGTACAACATGAGTATTTCTTGGTTATTCTACGGTCTTTCACAAGATGTAATAATGTGATGTCTCTGTGTCAATGTTAATTCTCTAGTTTCTGTGATTTTAATTTTCTTTTCTAAGACAGAAATCAAACAAATTAAGGCTGCTTTACATCCCATTAATCACTGACACATACAGGTAACCTTATGTGTGCGCCAGTGCACATTGAAAACAGGGTCTCCTTTGAGTGATTTACAAATGTTAATTATCAGTATGTCCATATATGTAAATGTTATTATCACTTGCATGAACATGCTATCCAGCCTAGTTTTAAATAATTTCTACTTTTATTTTGTATAAATGCTCCTTATACATTGCAGTGAAGTTTAATTAAGTAAGACTCTGCATCTTGATTACCATAATTACTATGCATTATGATAGCAGCTCATTTACACTAGCGGTGTTAAGTGGGTGGTAGGGTTTTTCTCCTCAGTTCCTCTACTTTAGGGGCTTGCAGACATTACCCAGTCAGAATCTGTTCCTAGCAGATATTTAATAACCAAGGACTCAATTCTGCCTCTGTAGGTCATTCTCCTTCCTTCAGATGAATATCGATTTCAAGAAATGCAGTATGAAAGGTATATGCATCAACATGAAACTGATCTTTTTCTCTCAGATTTGAAGGAGCTTTTTATTTTGCTTTGTTTTATTGTATTTGATGAGGGAAGGTTTCTTTCTTTTTTTCAGGCTGCAAATAAAATAGATGTTAAGATGTTTTTCTGCATCGCTCTGGAGGGGAAAGCAAGTGATTAATTCAAAGCATAATAGCAATAGCTTATATTTCTGTACTACCTTTCATCTTGAAGGATACCTATCCCAAAGCACTTTATAACCTAAATAAAGCAGGAATCATTAAAATTCAACATTTGCCATTCCATGGGGATTGTTGTACTGTACCTTTAGTGTTATGTGTACAACAGTACCATGGTTACTGCAGCTACCTAGAGCAGCGAATAGTGAGCTCTTAATGATACCTTTTTATTCTATGGGTGCTTTAACAGGTCAATTTTCTGTAACTGAAATATAGCCCTGTTTGAGGTAGAACATATTACTTATTCCATAGCATGCAGAAACACTAGTCAACAGCTTAGAGTATATTTGGAAAAACACCACAACCATTGGAAAACATATATTAAATCTGAAGAAAATGGAAAATGATGGCCTATATTGGAATAAGACCACTACATCTAGAGTCACCACTGCCTTGTATATGAAAAATGATAACTCATCTTCCATATTGACAAGTGGTCAAGTTTTTTTGGTTTGAAAGTAATTTGGCAAATGTCAATTGCAACATCATAAATACTAATTTAAATTGCATATTAAAACATTGATTCTAAACTGAATAACATTAATACAGTAACCTTAAAAAGTCACACGCACCATCCCTGCCCTGCCCCTCTCCAGAGTTTTCCTTCCAAAGAGTGACAGGTCAAATTCAGCATAGTATAAGATCTAGTAAGATCATTGTCCATCATAGCCTGTCTGCAAAAATGACTGGAACCATCAGGTGTCTCCCAGTAAAAAAAAAATGTTTGCTAAGATGAAAGAAGTTTCTTAAAAATTAATTTTAGGTGTGGTCAGGAAAAATATACTGGATCTTGTAAAAATGTTAACTGTATATTTACACAATAAACTGCATACAGAAATTTCAGGAAGAATAGTTGTCCTGAAAAGAGCCCGTAAAATTGTCAGAAAATGCATAATGCTATTTTGAGCTTGAAGAACATTTCAGAAATCCAGTGAGGAAAGGCTCAGAAGTATTGGACCATCTTGAGATCACCTTTAGTTTGTTCATATTGTTTTAAAAAACATGAGTAACACCTGTGGAACGGATCAGCTGTTGTTACTGGTGAATAATGAAAGACAACTGTCAGAACTTTATAAGCAAAGATCTATTTGCACTATAATAATACTCAGGAACAGCATCACATGATGCAGATTTGACATTATCAAAATGATGCTAATGCTTTTCCCCCATAATGATATATCATAGTGTGGGGAGGATCAATAGTGTTAGCTGATTTTCAGAGAGCTTCATGATCCAGTAAGCCAAACAACAAAGTGGTCTGGAAAAGGTCAAAGGGAATTGTTTCACCTCCAACAAAAAAACTTACATGTGTAAAAAGTTCCATTAGATCTCAATGGAATAAGAAACAAAGCTTCTTATAGATATTCAACAAGGTTTACGCTAAAAGGCACTGAAAGATTAAAAAATCAGAGTGCATCAATCAGCTTTACTAAACTAACATTATCCTAAGGGACAGAAATACACCTACCACTTCACGAGAGAGAATAATGCTGATGTCTTGTGTACTCCTTTCAGCTGACTCTAAGCCTCTAAAGCTTCTGTTAAGTTCACTGGAAGAGTTAACACAAGATGTGTAGCACCTAGCTTTCTGGTTAATTTACTGCTGTAGTAAATTTGTGATGCTCAGATGCATTGGTTTAAGACAACTGAAATTAATTATTGCCTTCTGGTAGGTAACCTTGTCTTAGTTGTAAGGGTTATTACCCTTGTCGCTTGGCCTGGTGTAGGACCCTTGTACAGTATTCATAATTTTCTTTTTTTTTCTCATTTGTATTGACATTACTTTTGTTTCTTCCTAAAATTTACCATCTGCACAAACTAAGTTGACACATGCAGTAATAGATTTAGATAATACTTTGGAACATGTGACATACTTTGCCCAGATATGACAGTAATTACCACTTTATCATACATTTGTAATAAGCTACCTGGAGGGAAGAATAAATCAGGGCTTCAGAAACGTGCAATACAAGTTACACAAAATACTGTCTTTAAATAAATAAAAAGGACATGCATTTACAGAGAAGTGAGGAAAAATAGCAATTAGCCATCCTGTTATTAATCATAACTACATTCATTATCATTCCAACTAAAGCAAGCAAGAAATTAATAAGATTAATTAAGGTTTGCAACATGTCAACTGTGTCACTAATATCTGGTTTGGTTCAGTTTGAAGCTTAAGCCCTGATTCCACCAGCGTTTCCAAATTCTGACACTCATCAACATGATGAATGACTCTGCTGATTGGCTGTTTTAATCCTTTCTTGGTGTTTAGTATTCTGGGAGGAGACATTTTAATAAAGGACATCAACTTACCAACAAATTTTGTAGAGATGGATTAAAAAAAAATATCTGAATCAATAAAGGCATACTTCAAAACTGTTCTCAAGCTGAAATACTGCAGCTTACTGGGAGAAAAATGCTTTAGCACACACCTTAAGTCAGTGACAACAGCCCCAGAATCTGGAAAGAAATGTGTTTATTTGACTTTCTGTAAGCACTTGAAAACCTCTTTGCTTCTTTGCTTTGCCTCCAGTTTTCAGAAATCAGGTTGCAGAGAACAAAGATTAATGCTCTTGGATGATCTGTGGTAGCTCTGGTTTTAAACAGCTCAAAGGGAATAAATCTTTTTTATTAATAAAGAAAACAAAAGATTAAAGGTAAGCTGATTACTGTGGCTGCAAATGAGATACACTTTGTTTCAGCAAATCCTTAAAGGAGCACAGATAAACCTCTGCCTCTGCTGAAAAGTGAATATAACTAGTTACCTTGTTTATCGCATAGAATGGCTGAAGCTAGTGCTTAGCTATAGTCATTTGTTTTGAGAAAGATGGTGTGCACTAAGATTCAAAACATAATTCAGAATTTTAATAATGCAGCAAGCACTAACTCCTCTTTCCTCTATAAACAACCCGATTGCATCTGAAATTTATGAGAAGAAAAGGAAAACATGCCACTTTCTAATTATGCCTCTGCTTGTCTAATTACTCCTTGATCCCTCAGTCTGCAAAATTAGCACTCGTATGGGTCATGCCTCCAAGCAAACATATTGCACTCCATCAACTATTCTTCACAGGAGTGTAGACATCTGAGTGAATACATCATGCTGGGCACCCCTCTGAGACCTGTGAAATGGTACAGAGGTTTCTAATTTGGCTTCTCTGGATTTAATAAGGAAACAGACTTTCTCAGTTTCATGTTGCACTGTGAAGTGCTTCACAAGGTTGTTTCCTTTTGCATCAAGTGAAAAGTAGGCTCATTTTCTGAGAGTGTTAACACAAGAGATTTTGTACCTTTTACATAGCATTTCATTGCATTTTTAGACATTTTACCACATTGTGCTGGTTTTGGCTGGGTTAGATTTAATTTTCTGCATTGTAGTCAGTATGGGGCTATGTTTTGGATTTCTGCTGGAAACAGTGTTGATAATACACATATTTTCCTTTATTGCTGAGCAGAGTCAAGACTTTTTCTGTTTCTCACGCTACCCCACCAGCCAGAAGACTGAGGGTACATGAGAAGGTGGGAGGGAATATAGCTGGACAGCCAACTCCAACCAACCAAAAGGATATTCAATATTGTGCTTATCATCATGCTGAACATATACAGCTAGGGGAAGAGAAAGGAAGGGAAAGACATTTGGAGTTACAGTATTTCTTTTCCCAAATAACTGTTATGTGTGATGGAACCCTGCTGTCCTGGAGATGGCCTACTGATGTGAAGCAGTGAATTAATTCCTTGGTTTGTTTTGCTTGTGTGTGCAGCTTTTGCTTTACCTGTTAAACTGTCTTTATCTCAACCCACGAGTTTTCTCACTTTTACTCTTCCAGTTCTCTCACCTATCCCACTGGGCAAGAGTAAGCAAGCAGCTGTGTGGTGCTTAGTTGCCAGCTGAGGTTACACCACAACACAGATCTTCCAGAAATCATCCCAGAAATTTGTTCTCTTGTGTTGTCTGTGCTAAATGCTGTCCTGTTCAGCACTTCAAAATTGTATGGTATAAAATAGAGGGTAAAAACAGGCTACGAATTGTAAAAATTATTTCTCATGTGACACATTCTAAAGACCATTTTTACAATTACATTGTTTTAAATTTTGTAGTGTATATGTGGTTTTTCACTTCTGAATATTTGCCATCCAGGATGGGAGCTAGAAGCAGAAGATTTGCAGTTCCTGGTTAATTGTTGGTTCATTTCTAGCAGCAGGAGCACTGGCACTGCAAAACATTTGTGCAAATACATAGATCACTTCCTTCCACTGCCGCCCGGATGGTTTCTAGATGTCTCTGAGGATAAAGGAATCAAGGCTTCCTCAGGTGTTCATGTAGCAAGGAGCTTTTATCTGTTACTGGTGAAAGCTACCAAGAAAAAGGGGAAGGAGAGCTGTCTGCCCTCCCTTCCAAGTGTTAGAGGAGGCAGATAAAAAAAAGGTGCAGCAGCAGAAGAGATGCTGTATACGTTCCCAGCACTTCTGATTCACAACCATTCTTCTGGCTCCAGTGGAAAACATGGGATACTTCTCCACAGCATTCAAAACTTTGATTGAAGAAGTTATAGAAAAGGCTAAGACTAATCATTTTCATTTTGTAGTTACAATCTTTTAGAAGATATGTCCACAGTGGCCATCTTCCAGACTTCTGAGGTCCAGAAGTGGCCAGGGCTATACTTCTTGGAGTGCTCTACAATGGATGAATATACAGTCATGTCTGCATGAGCTGCATTAGACACATACTTTACGTATCACATAATCTCATATTAATACATACATGTGATCTCTCTGCAGATTCACAGATGGTACATTTCAGAATCCAGGCAAATTTAGTGTGCTGAATTCTTTTTTTTTTTTAAAGAAGATAAAAACATCACTTTGTTATATTCTCTCTTCAACAACTTCTGTCAGCTTTTTCTGTTGCTTACTAGTGCTTGAGACTGGTTACAACACGGACTAGGAAGAAAACGTCTGTCTATCTGATTCTGTCTTTTTATGTGGAGTGTGGCCAGCAGGTCGAGGGAGCTGATTCTGCCCCTCTACTCTGCTCTTGTGAGACCTCACCTGCAGTACTGCATCCAGCTCTGGAGCCCCCAACATAAGAAGGACATGGACCAGTTGGAGAGGGTCCAGAGGAGGGCCGCGAAGATGATAAGAGGGCTGGAGCACCTTTCCTATGAGGACAGGCTGAGAGAGTTGGGCTGTTCAGCCTGGAGAAAAGGAGGCTCCGGAGAGACCTTACAGTGGCCTTTCAATACCTAAAGGAGGCCTAGAGGGAAGACGGGGAAAAACTTTTCAGTAGGGCCTGTTGCAATAGGACAAGGGTAATGGTTTTAAAGTAGAGGGAGGTAGAAAAAGATTGGATATTAGGAAAAAATATTTTACAATGATGGTGGTGGAATACTGGAACAGGTTGCCCAGAGAGGTGGTGGATGCCCCATCCCTGGAAACATTCAAGGCCAGGTTGGATGGGGCTCTGAGCAACCTGATCTAATGGGGGATGTCCCTGCTCCTTGCAGAGGGGTTGGAGTAGATGGCCTTTGAAGGTCCCTTCCAACCCAAACCATTCTATGATTCTATGATTCTGTTTCTCTCTTTAATGTTTATGCCATATTCATCACCATTACAGTACACATACATCCTCATAATCTAGGAATAGTGAGGTAGAATCTCAACTTTGTCAATTGAACAAAGCAACATCTCATGTTATCCAGTTGTAAACTTCATAACATACATTAACACCTGAACTTTACGAGATCTACTTCAACTCATTTAAAGACATGCAAAACGCTAGCAAGCAACCACCACAACAGATGACTGATAACTGATCTTGGAAATTCTGTATTCTCAGAACCAGATGGTTAGTCCAATTTCGACAAGAGAACAATTTTGCTTCCTCACAGGAAGGAACTCATACTGTTCTTGAGCTGTCCTGTACTACTAGGGCTTGAGACAAATGGGCAGGAAGTTCACTCCAGGATGGTGATTCACAGCTAAGATAGAAGATCTCACAAGTGATGTTCACATTGGGTGTAACAGTCTTGCATTGTAGGTGCAGACAATGAGAATAGTGCTTACGGAAGTGAATGATGTTTCCATAGAGAAAGAGCTCACAGCTGGATAAATACTGCTATTCTAGGTCAGATAAATTCATAGTATTCATAAACCCTTCATAAAGATCACAGATTTGCATATGTTTACTCAATATTTCTGCAGACGCTCTACCTCTTTCTCAAGACCTATACAAAAATTTACATCCACGGGTCTTAAGGAACTTTCACAATTAACTGATCTCTGTGAAAATACGTATATAATATGTAAGTATATGTAGATATATATTTTCTGTATTAATGGTGGGGAATTTCAGAAATAACCAGATTAAGTTTGTGGAGGAGTGAGGCTTAAATATCCACTATTTCTGGCTACTAGACTGATGTTCTGACCAATGGAAAATGCCTGCTAATATTTAGGTCAGCATTTGAAAAACACATTTGTTTACTTCTGGGGTTATTACAGAGATGGTAAGCTAATGATACTCAATTGTGTTCATAACACACCTAAAGGGAATGGACATTCTGCTAACTAATTGGCATTTACTAATGATGAACAGACATGACAATTGACTATCACAAGAGATTTTGTTCCCATTTGGCACCATGTAACTTCTTCTCAAATTGATACGTTTAGCATCTTTTCTTTTTTATCAAGTAAACATTTTTTTTTTTCCTTTTTAACAACAGAAGAGATTCCAGGCTTTTGAAACAGCTACCTACTTTGACTTCCCAGATGGTTTTGAGGTGAATACACTAAAAATGTAACTTATTAAAACAAACAGAAATTGAGGGAGACCGCTGTGTAAACTGCAAAGCAGCTATTGTCACATAGTACAATTAAGTTCCCATATAATTCATTTAGATCCTCCTAATTTTGCATACCAAGCATTTCTGGAAGTTAACTGGCATGAAAGGCAGGGTAAACTATGCACAACAAATTGAGTGTGAAACAAAGTTAATTTAGA
This sequence comes from Tetrax tetrax, assembly GCA_009806455.1. Taxonomy (NCBI): domain Eukaryota; kingdom Metazoa; phylum Chordata; class Aves; order Otidiformes; family Otididae; genus Tetrax; species Tetrax tetrax. The sequence continues at coordinate 248,012 of WHYT01015859.1, forward strand.
TAAAACTCATTGTGCAAAACTGCTGGTTCAGGAATATTTGCAAAGGAGAGGGGTCACCAGTTCTGCTTTAATGTCATTGACTCTACACTGAGGCATAGCTGAGATTTCATGCAGGATTACATTTATTTAAGTCCTAGTTTGAAGGCAAGACTCTCTTTTGTGCTCATTATATAAGAAGCTATGGAAATGACTTCACAGAATACTACTGACATCAATGAAAAAATTAATGAATATTAGCTATAGAAATAGTTTTCATTTAATAGATATTTTGTAGGAGTGATCTAGCCTTGTCAAATCCTGACAGCCTCCTGAAGTCTGTGTCAACTTTGTTATTTTCAGCCTATGTATTTCCATAATAATTATAATAAAGATAATTCAGTAATGCATTTTAATACATCTAAGTAATGTCATAATTCCTCCAGAAAGGACACTTCAGGAAACAGAGGAGGTGGATGGGATGGGGGGTGAAGGAAAAGGTATGAGATTATGATTCAACAAATAAAAGAAAGGCCTGAATACATTCAGAGTTAGAACTGAGAACGCAAGGCAATGAATACTACAGGTAACTTTGCAAGTGAAAGTACAACCATTCATATTCTATTATAGAACATGAAAGCTCACTCTATAACAGCTAATGTGTTTAAGCCAATTTTCTAACATAAATATTAAAAGATATAAGATTGGTCGAATAAGAGCAAGTAATGAAGGATTGCAAGCAACTAGATATTTAGATTAATTTCCTAACCACTGATATTTTATGTCTTTTTAATGGTGCAGAAATCAGTTAGTGATATCATGGTGTTATGGTTTGGCTCCTTAGCTGAAATCTGTTTACACACTTCTACTTTTTAACTTACTTCTCTCCATATCTTTCGTCTGCATTTTTCATTAGGATGCTATTCTCAGTAATAAAATGCAAAACAGCATTCCCAGATTTTATTCCTGAAAAGAGAAATGTCTCCAAACTACTCAATTTCAAATAAAATGAGTAGTGTAATAGACACAGTGTTTGATATTGTCCTTCCAGAGGATTTAAAGAACCACCTATTAGGAATTACATTGGATAAGAAGATTAGTGAGGTTAGTCTAAAACGCCTTGTATATATATTAGTCATGGAGAAAAACGTAATTTGAAGTATTGGACTGCAGAAGCTAAATGCACAAATATTGTATAGCCCACCACTATAAAGCATCTTCTACGTAAGAACACATTACTATATATATATATAGTGGACTTCGTAAGGCAGAGAAATGCTTGAAGATAGATCAGTAAAAGTAATAAGACTGTATGTGTTACAGAGAAATGAAACAGATTCATATTATATGCTACTTGATAGTTATTATTATACTAAAATTTATGGGGCCAAATTAGCTAGTGTGATTTTTTTTTTTGCTGTCCTTTTTCCAGCTGGATAATTGATCACAACTGGAGTGCAATATTTTTGTAAAATCAAAATAAAATGGTTTATGCTGACTGAGATGGTCTTGCTCAGGCTTGCCTATCTATTGGGAAAAATCATATTTCCTTCTATATGAAACTTGTTCCATGTAATTTTTCCCAGTTAGATGGAATTCAGCTTGAATCATGGCCGAATAAAGATGCAAATCCTGTGAGATGCTAAGCACTTTGAGAATGAGACTGGAGATAACATCCATGAAAAAGGACTATTAAGATTCCTCTAAAATCTCCCAATAAATCTATCACTGTTTCTGCATATAATACTACCAGTACGTGAACTACTGCTTGCAGATTTGTAGTTGGTAATCAACTAGAAGTTATTTTGATTACTGCAGTCACTGGAGTCAATTTATATGTCCATATTCAAGATCTTTTTCAGTAGGTCATAAAGCTGTGAAGGAATTCAGGCCATAGTTGGTAGAAATTAAATTCCTCTCATCCGTCACTGAAAGATTGTTTATCAAGATGCTGCAGATGAATTAGTGTAATCCTTATCACTTAATGTAGCCTAGCTTGATACCTTTACTGGAATTAGTTCTCAGAATTAATCAGCTTAAGAAGTGTTAGGGAAGAGAAATGTCAGCTATTAATTTGCAGTTTCCAAAAAAAAAACCAACCCCAGAAACCTGCCCATCTAATAAAAGAAGGAGGAAAAAAGTACAAGTTGTTGTAGGAGTGTACAAGTACAGTCCTGTGATTTCTACCTGTGCTGCGCATGTCAAACATCACCGATTTAAATATCGTGCTAAAAATATATGCACTCTGACTGTTTGTTAGGCTGCTCTTATTTCATTATAGACAGTATGTTGCACCAGCCTCCTCCTTAAAAGGGGGTAGATGTGTACAGAGTTTGAACTATACCACATAGCATCTTCTTTTGAAACTGATATTCTTTACGTAGAAAAGCAATCTGCCCAGAAAGGGGTTAGCTACTAACATTAGGCTTTCATTAAACTTTAAGATAAACCACAAAGTAGCAGCCTCTGACTTCCCCTTAGGTTTTACACTATGCCTTGTATCATCTGCGAGAGACACAGGTTTGTGTGTCATGCTGTTATGGACCTTCAAAAGATTTTATTAATGTGCTTTGGAAAAGATTATTTCCCTATTCAGCAGTGTGCTAGGATATAAGGAGCAGCCACGTCAAAGTCATCATCGGGGTAAGGAAAAATCCTGTAAACGGATGTTTATAAAACTTGCCTTTTTTAGCTCACGCTAAAGATGGGCAGCTACTTTATATCCTTGCTGATGGAATTAAATAATAGGAAATGTGCTAGTACTATTTTTGTTTAGTTTGCTACTCATAATTTTCAGAAGAGCTCATGTGTGTAATTTCTATGATACTGCTATTGTCTGGTGGCTGAAACAAATGTGCAAATATTTCTCTATTAGGACAGAGTGAGATTTTAGAGTATTGCTTACATGAATCACCAGAAGAAGATTTTAAAAAACTTTGAGTGTGGCTTAATTTATTCAATGGGTACGAGGACTATTATTTCATTTAAAACATCTCTAAAGAATGATTGCCAGGACCTAAGACAAACACTTGGGGAGTGTTGGACACCTCAAGCAACCCTGGAAAGAACCAAATTAATTTGTCACATTTTCTCCTAGCCAGTGCCAGGCGGGCAACTTGAGTTCCTCTACCTCTGTTACACGTGGCATGTGTCATTCAGATGACACAGGGGAAGCAGAGGATGCAAGTGCAAAATTTATCAGAGCAGGGATGCAAAAAAGAATTCAGAAACATCTACTTTCTCACGGGCTTGCTGGGAATGTTTTTCTAACACGACCTCCCTTAATTATATTTGTTTTTATTGAATATTTTTAATTCCACCTTGCATTCTTAAAGGAGATAAAAGCAGAGCTCCATTATTTCTTTAAATGTCTCAAACTCGAGAAGATCTGTCTTCATTCTTGTCTTCTGGTTATGAGGAAGAGCGTCTTAAAAGCTTTCCCTTTGCTTCTGTACTTTTAAGGGAAAAATGACCCCTATCTTAAATCTATATCATTGAATTGTTTTCCTAGTGGAATAGAGTGTATATGTCGTCCCAGATAATACCAGATTTATTTATTGAGAACACATAATTATTCTATTTTGGGATGACATTATTTGGAATTCAGGTGGAGAATGTTGATGCTACTTTCCAGTCATGATTTCCACTGCAGTACTTAAAATATCTGTGAGCTTTGGGTTTGCCTATTGCTCATACACTCACTGTAGGATAAAAAGGAGATATAGCAAGACATTTTTTCACTCTGCTGAATGAATGAGTATAACAGATTACTAGCTTTCCACAATTTGTGCTTTTCTGGGCATATTGCACTTTCATTCTCTTTGACCAGATGTTGTATTGGTCTCGCCTGCCTTACAAAGAGGGACCATACACAGCTGCAGCATTCGTGTCACACAGAGCCTTAGATAAGCAATCTAGCAAACTCTGTTAGTTCAGCATTTGCAATTAGGACAAGAGATAAGTTAATCAGTGCTTAAGCAAAAATGAGGGCAGAAATGAGGGACTGATTCAGGATATTGCAAAAGCCAGCAATGTATAAAGGCATAAGGATGTGCAAGGGAGTTACTTGTTAAAGAGATTGTGAACACAGCCTTTGGGAAAGGCTTTCCAAACTACTTCTTCTTGGGATATGCAGGTACATGGTTATCCAGCTGTCCTGACTAACTCAGCCTGCTCCTGTTAGAACAATTTCATGGTGACATCAGAGAAGACTCCTGTGAGAACAATTTAATGAGGACATCAAAGAAATTATGAAGTACAGAGGATGTTATAGTAATTAGAGGAAATTTAAGGCAATAAAATCCAGGAAATTATACAAAATCTTCCATTTGTAGTTAATTATCTGAATGCAGGCTCCACAGCTGCCTTGCAGGAAATGAGTGCTTCCTTGAAGAGCTTTACCCAGTTTTGTCCAATCAGATGACCAAGAGCAGCAGAGCTGCAATGTCCATGACGTAAGCCTTTATCCTCTATGGCCAGGGTACTTGCAGTATCTGAGACTGAACAGGTTAAAAGCAAAAATTACTGGGTTTTTTGGAAGCCCAAGAACTTTCATGCATCCAGTATAGCCTACGTATTCACAATCTATGAGATGGTTGTGAATGTTCACAAACCTTATGCTGTAAGGGAATAATATCCTTTTCTGTTTGCAGTTATAGTTCTCAGGAGTAAGCAGAAGACTAAATTTGTGAATCCATGTTTTGAAGGCACATTGATCCACATTTAGCAATAACTTTCATGATTGCCACAGCAATGTAGAGGAAACATCTGTTAAAACTTCACAACTTTATTATGATTACCTTAATGATAAATTTTACTGTGTCAATATAATTGTCCACTGACAAATAGCCACAATCCAGAAGCTAATGAATTCTTTGGGCATAAGGCAATGGTCCTGAATGTTGTGCAAGGGCTGCTGGAAGAGAGATCAAGACAAAGCACCAGAGGGGAGTCATCTTCATACAAATGTTTTCTGTCCATTTACTTTCCCCCCCCAAAAAAAGATTAATTCCAGGCAAAACAGACTGGACAAATTGCAGCTGTAACTCCGCCTGCTGAGACATTAGCAATGATTTAGGAGCCTTCACCTCCTCCTGTACCTGGCCTCTCCCAAAAAGCTAAGCCTGAAACAAACCCCTTGACCCTCAGAGATCTCACAAGCAGGAGTACCACATAACAGGCTGTACCAGTAGATAATGGGTTGTGCAGACTACAGAGGAGCAGGTTTCAGAGGAGCCCATCAGTCAACAGGAAGATCCATATGAGGTAGGCAGTGGCCCTGAATTTGGCTCTAGTGAACCAAAGTGCAAGAGCACTGAACAAATAAGAGCCAGCAGTGCAAAAAAAGAGTCATCTCGCTACCAAAGACAGCACAACTGGCTACAGTACAAAGACAGGATTCCTGAAGGACTTGTCAAGATCAGCTCCTCAAAACTCCTACTACTATCTTAGCCCAATACAACTTCAAGTCAGACCTATTTAGTCTAATCTTAGAATCATAGATTCATAGAATAGTTTGGGTTGAAAGGGACCTTTAAAGGTCATCTAGTTCAAACACCCTGCAAGAAGCAGGGACATCTCCAACTAGATCAGGTTGCTCAAAGCCTCGTCCAACCTGGCCTTGAATGTTTCCAGGGATGGGCCATCTACCACCTCTCTGGGCAACCTGTTCCAGTGTTCTACCATCTTCATTGTAAAATATTTTTTTCCTTATATCAAGTCTGAATCTACCTTCTTCTATTTTGAAACTGTTACCCCTTGTCCTATCACAACAGGCCCTACTAAAGACTTTCTCCCTGTCTTTCTTATAAGGCCCCTTTAGGTATTGGAAGGCTACAATAATGTCTCCCCAGAGCCTTCTCTTCTCCAGGCTGAACAGCCCCAACTCTCTCAGCCTGTCCTCATAGGAAAGGTGCTCCAGCCCTCTTATCATCTTTGTGGCCCTCCTCTGGACCCTCTCCAACTGGTCCATGTCCTTCTTATGTTGGGGGCTCCAGAGCTGGATGCAGTACTGCAGGTGAGGTCTCATAAGAGCAGAGTAGAGGGGGAGAATTACCTCCCTCGACCTGCTGGCCACATTTCTTTTGATACAAGCCAGGCTGCGGTTGGCTTTCTGGGCTGCAATTACATATTGCCTGTTCATGTTGAGCTTCTCATCAACTAGTACTCCTAAGCCCTTCTCCTCAAGGCTGCTCACAATCCGTTCTCTGCCCAGCCTGTCTTTGTGCTTGGGATTGCCCTGACCCATGTGCAGGACCTCGCACTTGGCCTTGTGGAACTTCATAGGTTCTTATGGACCCACCTCTCCAGCCTGTCAAGGTACCTCTGGATGGCATCCCTCCCCTCCAACATGTCAACCGCACCACACACCTTGATGTAATCAGCAGACTTGCTGAGGGTGCACTCTATCCCACTGTCCATGTCACCAACAAAGATGTTAAACAGGTCTGAGCCCAATATGGACCCCTGAGGAATGCCACTCATTAGCAGTCTCCACTTGGACATTGACTATTGACCACCACTCTTTCTGTGTGGCCATCCAGTCAGTTCCTTGCCCACTGAGTGATCCAACTGTCAAATCCATGTCTCTCTAGTTTAGAGATAAGGATATCGTGTGGGACAGTGTCAAATGCCTTGCACAAGTCCAGGTAGATGACATCAGTTGCTCGTCCCTTGTCCACCAATACTGTAACCCTGTCATGAAGGCCCCCAGATTGGTCAGGCATGATTTGCCCTATTATTAGTAGTAGTAGTCACTTTCAATGATTTTTAATTATCCTGCAATATGTTTACTCAAAGACACAGAAACAGAAGAACAGGGGAAAAAAATTATGCCAAGTATTTGAGCTCGCCTGTGTTCCATTTCTTTCTGTGTTTTTAGACATGCGTATGCAGGGGCTTCAGCTCATGGAAACTGCAAGGGAAAAGGGGCCCCGCTGGTAGTAGGACATTGAATTTGTCACTCTTCCTGTACAGCCATTTATTGTCAGATGCTTCCTGTTGTTTTGACCAGCCCAACTTATGGATTTTCTAGTATTTCTTCTAGGAGGTTGTTCTACAGGTTCATGTAACTGCTATGAGAAGATTTTTAGCAAAGACTTCATTTTTCTAGTCTTAATTTCAAACTATTATCTGTATTCAAGTATTTTTTACTATGCTAATTATACTTCCCCTTAAGGGTTAACAATTTTTCTTTTAACATTGCCCACGGTGTTTTCTTTGTGTATAGTTACAGACCATTGCCTTCTTCACTGTGTTGGCTTTTATAACTCTCCCTTAACTTCTTTATTTTGCCTACCTCTATAGCATAAAATGTCCAGAAATTGAATACAATATTGGAGTTGCAGTAAATAGGTTTTACTGCAGATAGAGAACAGCTTCTAACACTGAGCTGTGGCATGGTTCACTACTCAGTCCATTTGCTTTCCGCTGTTTCTCTAATTATACATGTCATGTTTACAGTCCACTGTGAGGTTTACATATATTATAAAAACTAGACCATTCTAAAATCATTTCCCCATCCAATCACAGGTTTGAGATTGTGTTACTAACAGGATGGTTCTTAGGTTCTTTTTTATATATGTGTGTGTGTGTGTGTGAATGTTTTAAAAAAAAAAATATGTGCTGTTCTGGAAAAATGCTTTGCAATAATCATTTCGAATTCCAAGTTATCCTGCTATGCACACATGTTCATTGACTGATTAATTTCTTCTTCCATGAAAGACTATTTTGGCATAAGGGACTGATTGCTCTGTTTGCTGTAAAATACTTCTGGAAATTTAGTGAATTTCATATTGAAGATATAAGATTCAGACACTAATATAAGTTGATTGTTATGATCTAATGCAAATGCAAGTCACAGAGAGGAGGATATATTTGGTTTACTATGCATCTCTGTTTTAAATGCTATTTCAAATTATGTAAAGCTAGGTCTGTTAATTAATGACTCCTGAAATACCTTTAGCATCTATGCAAGCTGCCTGTGGTTATAAGTGGAGATTTATACAGCAGAGCAGTGCAAAAGCTTTTCTAATCCCAAGTTGTTAGTGTCAGAGGAGCTAGAATCTCTGACAGAAAGGAGTGTAAATAAACTAGGCTTGTCAGTTGCTGAGAATTTTCAAGGTTACTTTAAATATATTTAACAAAAATAATTATGATGTGAATATTTTTGGTAGCATGATAAGTGGTATTAGATTAATGAATGAAAATAAAATTCAAAATCAATGAGTTCAAATAAATAAATTAGAGTGGTAAGTTTTTATACCACAGTATGAGGGTGATTCTCAGTTGGTACTGAATTTGATACCCGCTTAAATCCATTGACTTAAGTCCATTAGAGCTATGTCAGCCAAATTTAGGCAAAGCTTCTTCTTGCTAGTAGAGGAATAATAATAAATGTTTTTAAAATTGCTATTTTAGTGGTGTCTAACCTACCTCTATAAGATGAAAGGCCCCTGTAAAATAATAGAAGACAGCAGAACTGTATTGACAAATACTGTAATTACTAAACAGGCAGAATTTAAAGGCAGATTTAATGGACAAATGAGATTTCATTGAGATGCTCAGAGTAACACTTTCACTCTTCATTAAAGTGCTTTTGTACCCCTTGGATTCTGGCTTATGTCTCAGCTGAAAACAGCATCAGTGCCTGTTGCACACTAGGATTTTAATTCAGTGCTCATTCTGAAGGAAGAACGACCCTTAGAGTGTTTAATCGACCACAACATTTCTCAGGAATGACCTGGGGTAGTCTCAGAGGTCTCCTCTTCAAGTAGGAGCAATAACCATTGCTCACTGACAAAATGAGTGTATGATTAGAGAGTTTAGTGGTCCTGGTCCTATTAGGCGAAGAAAAAGGGAGGAGGATTCTTAATTTGAAGTTGCACTGTATTTGTCAAAAACAAAATCAATTTAAGTTATTCTGACATTGTTTGCAAGATGAATTTGTATTCTGGAACTCTTTTTGCTTTAGCCACCTATTTGGGTTCAGAGCTGTACTCTTGCTGCCACACATAACACTAAGGTCACACAAACCTTCTCTGTCTAAATCCTAAACTTAACCTCTGTTTGATTCGCTGCTCTGCAAAGACCCCTCTGGCAGAGTATGCTGTTCTGAGCCTGCAATTATTGCACTGCCCACATCAATTTGTTGTATTCATCCCAGTCTGTATGTTGTTAGTCAGTAGGTCTGAATTATATACAGTGACCTCCACAGAAAAGTCATGCCCCCAATTAATACAATATTCTGTCTATTTTCTGTTCAATTTCTCCTTCCTAATTCCATCACTGGAGCATATTTGCCTTAATTCAATTGAACACTCGATCTCTCTGTAGCAGGCCGCCACCAGACGACCAAAGGCCCCACTGCAATTACAAGTAATCCTACAAAGAAATGAATAAAGACTCAATTACGGAGCCTTTTAAATGCCGGCTGCAGCATGTCTCTGCTAATATGTCAACCCATACAAGCACTGTGCAATAAGATTGGAGATTGGGTCTCTAATATGCATTAGATTTCAGCAAGATCATTCACAAGTCCATCTTTACCCTTCAAACCAGCCCCTGAGAAAATTATCTGCTCCCCTCACCTTCACTCCCATTTAATTTGGTTCCTTTATAACACCTAAGTGTCTCAGATGATTTCTACTCTTTAGCAAACTGAAGAGATAATTTTGGCTTTTTGGCAGACATATTAGTAACATATCGGTTTTGGTGAAAGTAGAACCCTGCCCATTTTTTGGAGCTTTATTCTGCAGTAATTTGAATAGCAGTAGCAGGCTTTCAACTTTACAAAACGAACAGAAAAAGGAGTTAAAATGCCATTTTCTTCCCTTTCCCGAGATCCTTTCTCTGAGCAGGAAGGGCATATCCTTCCCAGCTAAGATGTGGAATTGGGACTCAAGAGATATGTCTACGGATGTGTTTTTGTGCATGGCTCTGGTCTTACTCACTATGTGTTTAATCTTATTTACAAACTTTTGCACTCTTTCAAATGGACATAGTAGTCGTCATATTCTTTTGCCCTTGGTAGTCATGTCTACTTTCTCCTTTTACCAATCCAAGCTTAATTTTTTAAGGTAAATATTAACAGTTACAAGCTGTAAATCATCTTACAATAAACTTCCTGGCATATTTTTTTTGTAGCATCTGTTCCAAAAAGCATTACTGCCCAGAAATTTGCTAGCTGAATATTTGTTTTGCATTAATATAAGCAAAAGATACACTTATTTAAAATCCTGAAAACATATATTTTGTGGTTTTATTATAAGCTTGTATATTTAACTTAATTATATGTATTTTATTTAATTGGTTTATAATTTAATGTATTCATATTTGCCAAAAATGTACATCTTTAAAATACTGAAAAAAAGTCAATAGTTCCTAACTCACCTATGTAAATATATAAAATTCCATCGATATCATGATCTAAATATCAAGCCCACAGTATCTTTGCACTTTAACCATCCTGTGTTCACTGAAGTTTGAGTTCAGGATTTACTTGAAATTTTACTGTTCTCTGTGTGACATGGAATTACAGCTGACTTGCGAGTAATAGTCTTGATTCAAAGCCTTTTTATTTCCTTTCTTTTTATTTCAGACACTATTGTTTCATGTACAAGAGGATAATTAATACTGTGACAGCAATTTCTATTAGAAGGGGGAAAAATCATTATTATTGCATCTTATCTTATTATCAAGTTGAAACTTGGGATAATTCCCTGGCAAGAAGTATTTCATTATGTCTCAAGTGCCCCTAAATCTGTTCTTGCTACTGCCTTAATGATCTTGTCTTTAACTTGGAAAAGAAACAAATACGCTTAGTCCTTTAAATAAGTAGGTCAGCTGCTCGCAAAAGACACCATTAATTTAGCAGCATCCAAAAAGGAACAAAACTCCTCATATAATTTCTCAAGTTGATGATCAAGGTCTATTTGATGATCTGTGTCACTCTCCACCCTCTGTTTATGTGATTCAAGCAGTTCCCGAACATGTATTTAGTCAGTGGATGTTTTCACTTGTTTTAGTGCTATTCTCTTGTGATGGGCCAGCTAAGGGACTTTCTTCTACTACTTTTTTGAAAACATGATATTCTGGTGAAATTGTCAGCATTTTTATTTTCTTTTAATCTTTATACTTTTTATCTTTTCACTCCTTGCATATATTCCATGCGCTCACCTCCTTTATCTTGTTTTACATCGATAAACTAGAAATAAACACTGTAATGTCATTATCATGACTATCTGTACACCCTAGCCTAGAGTTCAGATGACGTTCAGATCTCATTCCAAAGAGAAACAGCTGCACTTAGAGGAGATGGTCAGAGTTTATACAGACAGGGACCAACATATGGACAAGGTTAGTATAAAAATGTATGGTCTGTTTAGATTTGTGAGAAAAGCAGGTAAGGTGAGATATGGCAGACACAGATCAAATAACAAGCTATTGTAGTGAATTCTGTTAATTCTTCCTGATAATGTAAAATAGAGCTCTCATTAAAAAAGAAGCTGATCTATGAGAAACTGATAAAAAAACCCCTTTTCAAACAATGTTAAACTCTTGACTCTAACTCACAGCCACAGGCAACTTTAGAAATAAGTTTTTAGAAGATTATTAAAGAAAATTGAGCCTCTATATACCCAGTTAGAACACGTGCAGTTACATTGTATAGAAAGGCTATGTAATCAGAAAAAAAAAATGTAAACTGTTGGCTTATGCCATGAACTAATCTCTAATTAAAAGCAGTTAGAAATATCCTATATCCACAATTTATTCCACTATTGTTTAAAACTAGTTTTTTGTCATGTTACTCTGAAGCATCTGTTACTAGTCACTGCCAGAAAAGCGATACTGGACTTAGCAGTCTGCTAGTTTAATTCAGTAAGGTAAGCATTATGATGTTGATGCTTTGTTCAAACTGCTAGATAATACCCTTCTTAACCAGAAAGTGCCTTGCTGCAAAAATTGTCATTGTCATGGCAACAGAAGCAGGAGGACCGTTTGCCTTTTTGAGGATTTCAGCAAGAGCAGTCATCAAGAGTGTATCCTTTCTTTGTTTTTTAGTGTAGGCACTATGTTCCTTCAAAAGGGAGTTCAAGATCCCATATAACCCTCTGGAGGATGAGGGAAAATGTTCTTTGGTAGGAACTGAACAGATACAGACAGCATACTTTCATGAAATTAGAGTTATGAGGAAGAAGAGATACAAGAAAGGTGTCATGGAGAGGAGAGCCCGCAGCTCCAAAAGCAGCCAAGATGTTGCTCACAGGAACAGGAACTGGTGACGCTACTGGGCCCAAGGCACTGCAAAAAAAAGTGACCAGAGGGCTTAAGCAGAGTTTGCTGTATTTCAGAAAGTCACTGAGCTGGCTGAGACAATGGTCTGCCAGTAAGGACACACTGGACAAGGAGAAGTTGGTTTACATTCCCACTCTTTTACTATTCCATCTTAGTTTTCCATATTTAAAAAGGTAATTAACCTACTTTATAGTCTACTAAAACTGGAATTGTTTTTTTTTGTTTGTTTGTTTAAAAGCTTTTGGATATTGTCTAGGGAACTCACAGTAAGGTTCTATATTGGCTGCACAGCTGTGGCTGACTTGAGGTCATGTCCAACCACCTTCCTCTTCCCTTCCTTGCTATCAGATCTCAAGTCTATAACCAAAACAGAAGTCTGTCATTAACCTTCTCTCGGACCACAGCTGGTGGTGCAGTCACATGATTACCACCTACTACAATTTCCACAGATCCCGCCAGATTGGATCCTGCAAATATCTCCCATGGGGGACACATGACTAAAGTGATGCCTAAGCAGATTCTCCAAAATTTACTATGGTTTATCGTTTCCTCAGAGGTGCAACACATTCAGATTAGAATCATAGAATCATAGAATCATAGAATGGTTAGGGTTGGAAGGGACCTTCAAAGGTCATCTAGTCCAACCCCCCTGCAAGAAGCAGGGACATCCCTGACTAGATCAGGTTGCTCAGAGCCTCATCCAGCCTGGCCTTGAATGTTTCCAGGGATGGGGCACCCACCACCTCTCTGGGCAACCTGTTCCAGTGCTCTACAACTCTCATTGTAAAAAAATTTTTCCTAATATCTAATCTAAACCTACCTGCTTCTAATTTAAACCCATTACCCTTGTCCTATCACAACAGGCCCTACCGAACAGCCTCTCCCAATCTTTCTTGTAGGCCCCCTTGAGGTATTGGAAGACCGCTATCAGGTCTCCACGGAGCCTCGTCTTCTCCAGGCTGAACAGCCCCAACTCTCTCAGCCTGTCTTCATAGGAGAGGTGCTCCAGCCCTCTGGTCATCTTTGTGGCCCTCCTCTGGACCCTCTCCAACTGGTCCATGTCCTTCTTATGTTGGGGACTCCAGAACTGGACGCAGTACTCCAGGTGGGGTCTCACCAGGGCAGAGTAGAGGGGCAAAATCACCTCCCTTGACCTGCTGGCCATGCCGCAAGGGCGCATTGCCGGCTCATGTTGAGCCTCTCATCCACCAGCACTCCCAAGTCTTTCTCCTCAGGGCTGCTCTCAATCCATTCTCCGCCCAGCCTGTATTTGTGCCTGGGATTGCCATGACCCAGATGCAGGACCTTGCACTTGGCCTGGTTGAACTTCATGAGGTTGGCACGGGCCCACCTCTCCAGCCTGTCCAGGTCCCTCTGGATGGCATCCCTCCCTTCCAGCGTGTCGACGGCACCACATAGCTTGGTGTCATCAGTGAACTTGCTGAGGGTGCATTCTATCCCACTGTCCATGTCGCCGACAAAGATGTTGAACAGGGCCGGGCCCAACATGGACCCCTGAGGGACGCCACTGGTGACCGGTCTCCACTTGGACATTGAGCTGTTGACCACCACTCTCTGAGTGCAGACATCCAGCCAACTCCTTATCCACCAAGTGGTCCATCCATAGAACCCATGCCTCTCTAGTTTAGAGAGAAGGATGTCGTGCGGGACAGTGTCAAATGCCTTGCACAAGTCCTGGTAGATGATGTCCGTTGCCCGTCCTTTGTCCACAGATGCTGTTACCCCGTCATAGAAGGCCACCAAATTGGTCAGGCACGATCTGCCCTTGGTGAAGCCATGTTGGCTGTCACCAACCACCTCCTTGCTCTCCATGTGCCTTAGCATGGTTTCCAGGAGAATCTGCTCCATGACCTTGCCGGGCACAGAGGTGAGGCTGACCGGCCTATAGTTGCCCGCGTCTTCCTTACTCCCATTTTTAAAATTAGTGCATAAACACAGTAAATGGCCTAGATGCAAAGTATTGTTTGCGCTTTTGTAAACTCTTCTCAGCTGAGCTATCTTCTGCATTGACACAGTGAAGCAGCTTGACTTCTGTAAGGCTTTTATGTCTGTACTTTCCCTGTCAGTTCCCCTCCATTGCCTCCTCTTTGTGTAGGCTCTGGGAGACCACAGCCTTCCTTTGGCACATACCTTATTATTTGAGAAAGGAAAGCCACCGAGCCCAGGTGAAAGCAGGTAGGCACTTTCTCCTTTGAATGAATAACACAGCTATTGCTGTCATAACTCTTTTCATGGCTGGTGCAGGAGGTTTCACTTGAATCATTGATTCTGTGTGGTAATACTGAACCTAGAAAGAAAAATAAAGCATCAGTTACCATTAACAATGTTATGCATTCAGACAGAGTTGCACCTAAAAATCATAAAGATTAGACAGACTGTTTGTCACAACTACATATACTTTCCTCACACATTCAGTTGTGAAGCTTTTTATTTTCTATACTGGAATGAAATCTTTATCCTTTTAAAGTAGATGAGACTTTTTCCATTGTCTTGCACAGAGCTCACATTTCAGATTGGAGAATTAAAATTACATGAGAATGTTTTAAGACATTAAAGTTTCAGTAAAAAAAAAAAAAAAAATCCTAACAAAGGAATGAAAGGAAATACCAGATTAGCATCAGCAAATTCAAAACTGGAGAACAGGTAATTTAATAAATAAAGAATATTCCTTTAAAAGATATAAAAATTGGGGATTATAGCAACTAGCTACTCCACAACAGCCTAATTAAACTATGGTGAAGACAGGCTTTTTTCAGCACACTTACTTGTACTGTCTATATTTTAAATACCAAAAATAATTATTGACTTCCAACTAGATAAAATTAAGTCATTATTTTTAAGTAAGCAATTAACTTGAAACAGCATTCAAAAATCAACTTACTAATTATTAATCAGTAATATAACAGGTTAACAAAGCATACTTACAAAACAGAAACTAGGATTAGATGCAATGTTTTGGCTGCAAGGTTTTTGTGGGCTGAAGGAGAAAGTAAAAGGCTATATACTTTATTTTCTTCTACTGCCAGGAAAAGCCTTGGCAGCCAAGCATCATCTCTAATCTTTTATTTCTTGTGTCAATTTTAGTTAATTTGCTTTAACTTTAATTCCATGCATTTATTTACGAATATCCCTGTTATTCCAAACTAAGATTCAACCCTAAAATTCACACAAACCCAATGACTTCTAATTGCTTCATGACTTACAGCCCTGGAACAGATCTATTCACAGAGTGCAGCCACTTCTCTAAGGCAGTGCCACCTCATACATCTTAGTCTGGGATTGCTTAACTAGTGTGACTTATAGGGAATGGTAGTTCTTTCTTTTAAAATTTCTAATTCTACTTCTTTGAAGGCTCCTTTCAAGACTTTATGAGTTATCTCAATCCTTAACAAAGGCAATTTTTTTGTAGGGTATAGCTAGGAAGACATAACTGAAAATAATTTAGTGTCGTTTCTTTGTCTGTTTAAAATGAGAAAGAAATAAGGCAAGAGATATTTATCTCCTGGGTGCCAATAATTTCTTGTTTCTGTACAGGTAAATTAAAATATCTTTTTCCATCGGGAGAGTGAACAATCCACTCAGTTTCTTTCCCCGCCATTTATGGCATGAAAGGTCAATATTCCTTCATACAGGGAAAGATCTTGGTCCAAAAAGAAACCACAGCATGACCTACTGCCTTCTCGCATGAGAGCATAGCTCTGCTGCAGACCCTCTCCATAAATAGACTCACAATAAAAAAGTAAATCCAGAACAAAGGCAAAGAAAAAAGCACAGTGTGGCTATTGGGGTCACAGTCTTCTTTCTAACCAGTATCCCAAAATACAAGGCATATAAAGTCCTGCTGCCACTATTCAGCACAAATGATACTATTGCTCTTGCATGTTTCATTGAGTTCTCCTCTTGTTGCACTACAACTCTGGAGCACATCCTTCATACTTTTTTCTATCACAGTCTTCCATACTTCATTCACACAAGTGACCTTTTCATATATTTAAGTCTTAATTTAATTTATTAAGTTCAGACTCATATAACTTGTGTTCTGAGAATTGAGATCGCCTGTCCTTTGTCAGAAGATGGGCTTCCACAGAGGTCAGTGGCTTCATTTGATTACAACAGTGTTAAAACCTACTTCTTTCCTTGTTTTTGTTGTCTCCAGCTAGGTCTGTAAGATTAAAATCAAGCAGAGAGTAAATTATGAGCCTGGGGAACTGATATAAATAAGAAGTAAAGCTCATGAAGTCAATACATTTAAACTTTCATTAGAGTGGTGTGAGCTAATAAATATGCCTTTAACAGGAAGTGCTCTCAGCACACTGAAAACATATGAATAATGTATAATAATATGGATTGAGAGCTGAGTGAATAGACCAACTGCTTTTCATAGGATATTCTGTCCCTGAATGCGATGTGCTATTATTTCACAAGGCCAAAAGTCCTTGAAATGGATGAGGTGGTGACTAGGCACAGAGAGCATTCAGAAAAAAAATGCAAGAAAAAGGTTGCTGGTAGAAATAATAATTGTTCAGATGGGTTTACATAATTTTAAGCAGAGTATATTTTGTCATTTTCCGAGAAGAATTGATTGTATGAGGCCAATGACTGTGTCGTAGATCAATTGTCTCTGAGATGTCCTTCAGGGCTCTGCTGGCAATTCCAGGCACTGTGGAAGTCCCAAAGGGACCTCCTCAAGTCTGTGGTAGCAAATACTCTGACTCACTCATACTGATTTCTGTGATATTTGTCTTTTCCAAAGTGCTTGAAAAGTACAGCATGGAATGAGCTACATCCCTCTATCATCAAGCAATTTGCAGAAAAGGAATCTGTAGCATTTGGGAAATTGTATAACACTTTCACACTACCAAAGTGGATGGAAGAGTAACACTCAGATTTGTTACTATGCATTACAGATTTCTTATACTAATACTTTTGCAAATCTATGGCTTTATTTTTTCTTAATACCTAGAGACATGAAAGATTTAGCATGAGAAGTTGCCTTAGTCATTTATGTAAGGTTATTTTAATGTGTGGTAGCACAGCTGAAATGATCTCTTAAATGGTGACCTCTGCAGGATGATTTAGACTAGGTAGGAATTTAGAAAGGAAATAAACCCAACAGTTTGCCAAGATAAGTCTTCACCACTGAAAAAGTTTTCAGAAAATTTGGTTTAGGTTCAAAGTGCAATTTATATGCAGACTGGTTTCTCTCAGTACAAAGGAGGAAATTCTTCTTAGGCAAAAAGTATAGCTATTAAATAGGGTAACAAGATGATGAAGTAGGCTGCAGTCACCAGAATCCACAGATATTCCACAGATCTATGTCAGTGGAACTTTATCCCACTGGGCATTACAGCTGATGCTAGTATGTTAAGGGTACCTGTTCTCCTGCAGCCATAGCGTGTCCCAGTTCCATTCATGCTGAGATCAGCTAGTTTCAATGGGAGCAGAAATGGGCCCTTTTCCAGTGGGATATGCTCCATGGTCCCTTCTAAGCTGAGCCTTATCCCATGGACTGTAGCAGGCAAATATAACAACCAGGAAAGCTATATACATCAGTAAGTGCTTAAAACACAAAACCAAAGAAAGAAGAGTGAAGGAAAAACTGAGCTAAAATAGCCTATTTAGTAGATTCTTAAGATTATTATTTGCTTAGCATTAATTCTCACTTATTTTTTTACTCACAGAATACATCTCACTTTCCTATCTTTCCAGCTACACTATAGATGCATCCATAGTGTTATTTTGGGATATCACAGGCTAGGTAGAGCTACCTATTTTAATAGCACCAATTTTAATGTAATAAGTGTTGATCTTGCATTAAATTATTGTAGGGTACATTGTGACATGCCCCATTTAGCACCATGTCACACGATTTCAGATAATTAACCCTCATTTCTCATATAAGGAATATATATTATATATTATTCTTATTACTGCAATCCTTTTTCTTTACAAAGCCCCTAAAAATCCTTAATTTTTTTACTGATTTAAAACCTGGTTATTCAAAACAGAGAGTATGTGGTTGTCATTGTTGCAGATCCATTACAAAGAATGTAAGCAATCTGCTGCTATTTTGAGAAATGAGTTAGTAATATCATAAAACTTGCATAACACAGTTTTATCTTTCTTGTGGAGATTTACAAGGCCGAAAGGACCTCATGAAGGTATCACCTTTTATGCCTATCATGAATTGTATGAATAAAGTATAAAAAAAACTACTTTAGATGCTTAAACTGAAGTCAACGTAAGCGTGGCATGGCTGAGAAAAGGAGGAAAAAACAAGGTGACAATAAATCATATTTGTTATTCTTCAGTCTCCAGTGCAATTTAGAAAAGCCTTGGGGCTTCCTAAACTATACTCAGCTGTCTACGGGTCCACGGGGTAAGTCCTGCATCTGGAAAGTGACACGGCAGTGGCTTCTTTCTCCACGATCAGACCAGGAGGAGGCAAGACTCTTAGCCCCATGACGATTCACTTTGGAAAAAAAGAAGTTAAAGAGGGAAACTGTGTATTATGTGTGTGTGCGTGTATGTGTTCTGTAGCATGCAAGAGTATGTTCATTAAGTAGTTAGCTACATCTGACCCAGCTTCTCAGTTTCTACGGGTTTATTTACAATACTGCTGTCATTATTTTCCAATTACACATTTGTCATCCCATCTAGGGGAGAAGAAGGGATGGAATCAGCACATAATAATGGTCAGGTAGGGATGCAGTCTGTAGTCAGAGGAAAACAGAAATCCGTATGTACAGAGATATAATTAGAAAGATTGTTACTTAAATATGACCAGCACTCTGGGTCAAGGTCAAAAGGGTTGACCATAGCTGATTTTTAATGCAGACAGTGGGTCCAAAGTTACTGTTATGATTTGCATGGATGGTTAAAGTTACATATTTTTGCAATTTTTCACATTATTTTTTTTACAGTGGGAAAACTTTCATCTATATAATTTTTTTTTGGTGGACACTATTATACAACACAACAGAACAAAACATTTCATATAGCTTCACAAGGGACTAACTCTTTTTAATTTAATTTAATTTAATTTAATTTCATTTCATTTCATTTCATTTCATTTCATTTCATTTCATCTTCCTAAGTTTAAAAAGTCACCTTGCAGGAGCCATATGGAGAAAACAAAATAATTTTGTTGGAATCTTCAGATAGAAACTTCCAGGGAACCTCTTGGAAAAGCTGCATGTAGCTTAAGAGTTGTGCGCTGAGGATCTCTGGGCCACCATAATAACCTGTGCACCATCTGTAAAGTCTGCTTGAAAGTCAAACAGGAATGACACCAACCTACCTGCCTGGAAAGTAGTGCGGGATAGGGAGTGTCTGCTGCTATAAACTTCAGACACTTCCTTAGACAAGATTGGACAGAATTTTTGCTTTCAAAGTTTGGTAACTGTTTCTGTTTAGGGAGTCTCATCATTTAAAGATTTAAAGGTGACCTAGATGTTCAGCTATACTGTGGGTGTTTATGCAGGCAGATAGTTCAGAGAAAAAAAGATAAAAAGGAAACACTGCCGTTAGTGCCAGCAGATGTAGAAGCACTTCCCTGCATCCACATTCATTTATCACAGTGGGAGATAACTAATTTCTCTGAGGAGGTTTTGAATAGTAACTTCTTGAACGAACGAAGCAAACTATATCTGTATATATGGGTGTGTGTATAGATAGACTGATACACACACTCTCTAAAGTCCTACTTACTGCTCCATGTGCTTTTGAATTTTTTCTCTACAGAATGTATTATAGATGCTGTCATAACATCTAAGTAAAGATCATACAAACTGTGAGTTTCAAATTCTTTACAGATTTCCTGCTGTAAACATACTTTGTTTCCCACTGAGAGTCTTGTTAATGGAAATGTTAAGAAAGATGTAATAAGTATTTGATACGTCACATTTCCTCTTTTTTCAGCTTTGTTGCTGTTCTTAACTCTAGCCCTGTCTTTAGTACAGGGCTCAATTTTTTTTTGGAGTCACAAACATAACTTCTGTCTTAGGACACTTAAAGGATATTTTCCAAGACAGAAAGGGTAGCACTTTCAGGTGTAAGTTACTGCTTAACTTTTCGTTCAAGCCCATATTGGCTAGAAATTTCCATCATATGATGGCTGTAGCCTACTATACAAATGCATTTGATGATCTAAATCTTACCCACATGGAATATGTATTGACCTAATTAAAAGAAAACACTCCTCTGGCTCTTATGGCCCCTGCTCGCTAGCATCCCAGCAAAGTCCTGTAAGAAGATAAAGGCTGCAATAATTTAGGACAGAGTTGCACTTGAGGCATATCAGTGTTAGAAAGCTGGTACTGCCACTACTTGTTTGTGAATAAAGGTTTTCCATCTCTGTGGCCATCAGCATGGAGCCTTTCTAAAGTGAAAAAAAAATTCACTCAGAAATGAAAATAATTTAAAATCTATGAAGTAGATCTCTATAGCCAAAGTGCTAAATTGTGCAGTCCCAACGTACAGCTCTACAGCCCTCCCTAAACTGATTCTTCTGAACTGTGCCAGTATTTGATGTACTTTGTTTTCAACTACCCTGTGGTGACTGCCACCACTTGTGTTTTTCAAACAGCAAGAAATGTGTTGCTACCATTGATATTACGCTCCACGGGGAACTTACAGAAGAAGCCATGCCACAGGATTCCCAAATTAAGCCTTGCAGGTTAGGCTGCAACAGCAAAAAAAAACACAGACACTCTGCAGTTGCTGTGCAGGAGGAGGTAAGGTTGTATGCCAGAACTGAAGAAGTGCATTATAAAGGCCCAGGGAAACAGAGAAGTCTGGGCAAGGGTATCTGTATATGTGCATAAATGCCATGGCAAAGACCTCCCGGAAGGGGATGAAAAAGGTGTACTCCTCCATGGCCTGCCAGAAAATGAGTTTCCACTAACAGCCATGGAGCTTGTGAAGAAATTAACACTTTTTCTTATGGACAGGTTGCCTCCATCCAGTACTAATGCATACAGAATCTCTGTCTTGTAAAGAAATAACATCCATACATCTTGTTCAGCCCTGTGGAGAACAGGAACTATGAAAATGAAGTCCTGGGGCTCTGCACTCTTCCAGACTTTGGCTCAGCTCTGCCATCCTGTGTGTTGATGCTTGGTGTCTTTCAGTGCAGGGGAAAAATAATGTAAAAAAATACCCATGTTTTGCTGTAGGAACACAAGAAATAAAGCAAAGGCTCAATTCAAGACCACGGCTTGGATCTAGGGCAAGAGGCCAGTACCACCACTAACTATATGCAAAGAGAAGTCTCTTAATTGGAAACAATGGAGCTCCTGAGCTCTCTTCACATGGTACAGAGTTTATTCCAAGTTTTTGGGAGATGTGTAACACCACCACTGGTTAATTTTTTTTCAAGGGCCGTGGGACGCAGTCCATAGCTGTATAGCTCTGGCTAGGTAAGTGCCTTGGAATGATTGCAATTGCTAGGTAAAAAACTGTTTCCATCAAAACTGAAGGGATATAAAACATTTCAGGATGGAAATCCCTGTTACCTCCCATAAAATTCAGATAATTGTTCCAGGTGGAACAGTTTCTGACTCCTGCTGGTAATTGGCTTGTGTTCCAAAGCTCAACAGCTCTTGCAAACTGAATTCTACTTTATGTAATTGCAGCAGCTATTTATATTTGATATAGTACCTTGTCTTTAAAATAGATTCAAAAGGTTTAACTGTGTTTTCTAGACAACCTCGTATCATAGTAGGTACTCGTACAATAATAGTGAATATCAGCCTTCTTATTTTTCTTTGGATAAGTTTTTAGACAGTAAGCGACACAAAGTAAATTTCAATGTATAAGACCTTGAAATGTGCAAGTAGCAATGAAGCTTTTAGGCTCACTTGCCCTTGAAAGGATATTCCATAGGTTAGAAACCAAAGCACAGAAATCTATTTTAAAATACGCTAAATGTAGAAGCGTATTTTGATTGGATAAGCTGAAAGAAAGATGTGTCTAACTCAGTCATTTAACTGATCAGTTAAGGTAAGAGAGTCTAGAATGATTCTGAAAATAGCCACATTAGAATTATTAAAATCAATGCAATATTTCACAAGGGTTCAGTGCAAAAGTAGAAGAATTACAATGCATAAATCTGAAAGCTTCAGCTTAGCTATGACCTTTGGAATATGCGGCATGGATTTGAAGAAGACACATTTCCAATGATAGTTAAATGTGGAAAGGCATTAAAAAGTCACAGTAGATATGCATACATTGGGAAAAACAGACTAGGGTAAAAAACTTCAGAAACTAGTGTTATTAGCTGCGTAAGTGAAGAACAGCTGTCATGACAGCCTAACTCATGTAAATGGCAAGAGATAAGTATGAATATAATCAAAGTGTCAAAGTAACACATTATTGACTTGAAGACAGAAGTGTCCTCAAAGGTTGGAGTAGCTTATGTAGCTCATGTCTGTACCTCAGGCATTCACCTCCTGAACCTCAGCTGGTGTAAATCAGCATAGACTAATTGGATTGAGGTTAGCCACACTGGTTTTAACATCTACTGGGGATTTTGCCCTCTACTTTGCTCTGGAAGACTGACTAAGGGTTTTTATTACTTTATGTGTCTGTATTCCCTCTGGGTTTTTTTCTCTAGGTATGACATAAAACTTGTTTTACCACCATGCTGTACTCTTTTATGAATTAATATGCCCAAGACTAAAGCTAAAGTGTGCAGCTGGTTTAAAAAGAAAAGTCAGTTGAATGTTATTCTCCAGGAATATGAAATCTGTTGAATGTAAGAATGTTATGTGCTAATGTAATGATTTAAAAGAAATCCTCTCTCTAAAAATTTTGGAAGTAAATTTTTATGCAAAAGGAATGTCTCAACTGCAATTGTTTTGAAATAACACTCTTTGTTATTTGCATTGTTTTGAGACAGCTTTATGTAAATGAGAACTGAGTTATAACCCAATTCTGTGGAGGTGAATGATTTGCTTGATCAAAAATATGACTTTTTAAGGATAATTTAGCACTCTAAATTTTAAGCTTTTGGTGCTATTCATGTTCAGATTTTAGAAAACCCAAACCTGGAATTTCCCAAATCCACTAATACTAGTCCCTATATAAACTGATAGCTTTTTGGCATCAAGTATCCTCACCAGGCAAGATAAATATTTATCAGAGTTCTTTTCAAGGATAATCTTCAAAATAGCTGTTGGTAAAAAAACTCTAGCTCCACCAAACAAGATTTTCATGTAAATTATTGATTACTTGAGTTCTTTGGACAATAAGTTGATACTTGTAATGCATTCAGTTACCAGTTAATTGAGTAGATGACTTGAAATTTCATAGAAATATTTCACAACTAATAAGCAAAAATACTATCTTTTTTTTTGTCAACAATGACCATCACTGAGTCTTCTCCTTGCTTTTCCGTAAATACAGTTTTTATCTGGTCAACTATTTCCCAGAATCTGAGCGTCTAATTTCAAAATAAGTAGTTTGTCACGTGGGGATTATTTCTACAGGCCTTCTTCTACTCTCTCAAGTTTTGCCCATGGGTTTGTGTCATGTGTGGTACAACATCTAAACTTTAAAGGTATTTAGAGTTGAGCAAGAGTTGGAGCAAATCATACTGTGAATTGAAAGATTCCCATTACCTGAGAGATGGTCTTCCAGATCATAAAACAAAATATAACTTGCCATCTTTATTCATGCTGAATAATGTTTTACTCTTGAAGCAACTTCCTATTCCAGTTGAAATAAATGAAACAATCAGAGGAGTAAGAAACTCTTCACTTAAAAAAAATAGCAAAAAATCATGCAGCACATTTCACCATCACGGCTACATTTTTATGAGTAGACCATTAAAAACACAACAGTATCAGAACTGTATTTCTTCTTCTGAATATATTTCTACTACACTCAAAAGTAGACTTTCAAAGGGGTGTCTGTTATCAGTAAATGTATTTAAAGTTATTCCTTTATGAATTTTGTTCACAAGCCATCTCTGAAGTTCAGGCAAGAGCTGAGCTAATGCCAACACCATTTTTTAAAGGACATTTGTTTCAATAGCTACGTAAATTCATAAAATACTCTTTTGAATGCTTTTTGTTATTACTTTTGGCAAGCATTCATGCACTGAGGTTTTTTTAACATTTGCTCTTGAGTTATTTTTAGACAGACATCAATAAACATGCATTGAGGATGATTTCTTACAATGTGATTTTAACAAACTATGGTTGCAAAGGCTTAGCCCTTCAGCTATATAAGTGACAGAACTTTTAAAACTTCTTGTCACTACTGAAACAAAAGTTTGGTGATTCATTACCTAGCAAATGCCTTGACATATTCTCAGTGGAGTAACAATACTGACTCTGTGTGGAAGACAAGGGCTGAGCAAAGGCACAGCAAGAACACAGCAAATGTAAAAATAAATGAAAGACAGCTCCTTTCCGTATGCAATCTACTCAGTCTGCGCATCTTACCATACTTAGTTACTCTTAGACTGATGATTCCATCTATTTTCTTGATCTTTAGTAAAAATGTTGTCCATGAAAATTACAGTGAGAACTGAAACATTCAGCCTCTTTTGTCCATGGGTTAGGTATGCAAAGACTTGTAAGAGTCAGGAAGTAAACAGCTATACTCTCACTCAACAGAAAAAATCCTGAGTATGCCTCCTTTGGGGTCAGATGCTTATTGCCAGGAACAGGGTACTAGAATAGAAGGGTCAGTACTTTCATCTATTTAGATACCTATCATTTCCTTAAGCACCTAAGATCTACTGAGGCAATATAATTGCTAACTTAATTGTTAAGTTTACTGTATTTCATGAGTGTCTTTCTATCAACCGTATTGAGTCCAATCCAGTTCTGTATGAACTCTCTGAAAAATTATCATCGCCTTCAGGGGAAGTTGGATCAGGAAGAAATAGAGATGCCAGTTGATGAAATATGTGTAGAAAATGCAATCATCTCTTAAAAACAAATCACATCCTATCTCAAAAGGGATAAAATGTCATTTAATTTCTGTTGGCATTCCTACTCACTTCTACATCTGCAGAGACAATATTGTCAGGGGTGAATGATATTTAGAATGAAGACAAAAGCAGAATGTCGACAGGTAAAGTAATTTGGCTCTCATATTGACTACAGCAATTTGGGTGGCCATTTCTGTGAATTAGATGAATGACAGCTGGAAAAAAAACAGAGCACCAATGATAAAAATCCAATTGATATGAGAAATATATCTAAAAATATAAAATATTAAAATGTTTTATTACCTTCCTACAGTTACCTAGTAAGCACTGTTTCATAAGTGCTGTCCTTAAAAAGAAATAGATAACATTTCCCAGGGAACTATTATCTTTTCTCCTACTGTACACTTAAATATATATGGATCACACTTGCAAGATAAACAAACAAGTGGAGCTCTAATGACATGGCACTGGCTGGCCATTAATCGAATAGTGGTGAAAGACTGGGACAGAAAAAGATAAATACACAAGACAGCTAAACTAAATGAAATCAACAGGCAAAGGAAATATCCTTCAAAGAAGCTTTTGCCCTGAAGATCTGTTAAATATGAAGGACTTTCATTAGCCTTCAGGTTTTAATCTATAGCAAAAAACCACAGAGCAAGGTAAAATGTTGTTGGATTGGAGTATACTTCTATGTTTTGTCCTTTAATCCTTATCTTTTTGGGTGCCCAATACCGCCCAAAAGATGGGTTGAAGAGGAGTGTGAGAAGTGTATGGCAAACATGCTTGGTAAGGATTCAAATGTTGGAATGCTTTCCCCAAATGACATAACTAAACCCAACAAAGGCAGTGTAGAGTTGCCAGTGGGCTCCATGGTACTAAGACATTGCCTGCACTGCTGGAGGCATACGGTTAGCCATAACACAAAGGTCATCCTCTTGAATAGTGGATACAAATACATATATTGCCATATAGATATAGGCCACATACGTACAGGTATAGGTATAGATATAGATAATATAAATACAGGCATAGATATATGTCAATTTAGAATCAAATATTTTATTAGAACTTGTTACATCTGTAGATTTGGAAGAAGGAAATATTTTTATAACAGCAAAATATTTTGTTTCAATCTTATTAGAACACTAGTCTTTTTCAAAAAAAATTTGAAGCATTTTAATTCAGTTGCTTTGGTTGTTCATATTTTGTATAATTGTATTAAGTAAAGAAAAACAAAGGTAAAAGCAGCCAATTAAATGTGTCAGGAAGGTGTTTTTGACATTTACAGAATAACTTTTTTTTGTAACCTTTCTTGCAGATAATTTTAAAAATGTTGACTTCTTTTTCAATGTGGGATGAAGAGAAGAATCACAAATTACAGGAACAAAAACGTGGAATTCTAGTTAATGCTAAATATGCATTTAATATTGCTACATTCTTGCCTCACAAGGTTGGTGGGAGATTTCATTATATGAGATTTGTCAAGCTCTGAAGACTGCATATTGAAAGGTACTCTTTTGTGTGAGCACAAAGTGTTATTACTATATTGGCTTCTGAAGCTGACATAGAGGCAACTCCCATTCCAACAGAGGCAATTTGTGATTCCCATCTACACAACCAACTTGCATACACAGTTCTCCCCTTCAGGGAGTATTTTCTATAAGTATTTTTTTTACAGTGTATGGCTTTATTTATTTATTTATTTTGCTAGTAAAAGGTAAACTGCATGTGTGCAACAGGCAGTAAGAATCATGCTCGGAAAAAGTCTGGATTATTCAGGCTTTTCTCAGTTTCTTCAGAATGAAATACCTGCAATAGTAGGTAATGAGATTTTATCTCAGAGTTTTTCTGAGCACATAACTATGTTGGAGTTGGATCTGTTAGTATCTTCAAGCATTCAATGCTGAGGTTCTGCTAACAATGACCACTCATAATATCCCAAAGCATGGATCCGCACAGCTGGTCAGCATTTTTAGGTCATTTCCAAGCATTCTATAGTATAACTCTTCTAAGCTGAGAAAAGGCTAACAGAAGCCCTGCAGCAAATATTATTGACTTTGGTGCTATTTTTAATTTCTTGATCCATTTTTCTGGAATGCTGGGGAGGAGGGTTGTTATTTGTTTCCATTATCTGGAAAGCATTAAGTTATTTCATCACAGGAGTAGTTTTTAGCGCTAGTGTTTTTACTTTCCACTCTGCTTTATTGCCTATGCTAATATTCACAGTTATTTTTCTCCGGGACACTATGACCATACTGACATCCTGCATATAGCCAAGAATAGGCAGAGAACATGAGTTCCTGGAAAGCCATTTGTCCTATATAATTTGAAGGACCTGTAGCAAGTTAATGATGATTAAATCCAAAGATTATCTTGCCACCCACCTTCCAGAATGCAAAGGGGAACCTAACATCCACTAACATTGATCCAACAAGACAAAAACTTGTATATATGAAAGTCAGCTTCTTTCTTACCGTTTTTTAAAACACATTTTAGAGGAAACAGAAAAGGTGGCTAAGGAAACTAATAACACGTTCTTTCCTATGAAAAGCTAGTATGTGGGCTGACATTTAAAGTAAGACTTGAAAGGTGCCTACAAACTCCACAGTATTAGATCATCATTTGTTGTAAAACATGCTATGCCAGACATGTATTTGCTAAAATGATAGAACTGAGAAAGCACAGAGAAAACGTTGTGTGTTGAATTTCAAACACTTCCAATGACAACCCATTTAGCACTCCTTCCAGGGCCACACTAATGGGGAGGATTTGTTGCTTGCAGAACATAAAAAGTTTATTCTTTCTCAGTATATTGTCAAAAGATGATATAAAGGCTGATCATCCTGTTCCTCAAAATCCAATAACTCTTAAAATGCCCCAGGAATAATGGATGGGTTAGAGGAAATAGCTATTTGATCTCTTTTTATCTTTTTTGAAATAATAGGATGTTGTACATATAACATGATGAAAATCAAGTGTATGCAACTACTGCAGCACTTAGTGGGTTCAATGTTTATAATTAATGGACAATAACACATTTTCTTTCAAATGACACAGCTAAGGTAACAACCGTAATGATAATAGGAGACTCAGGCAGGCAGGTAATTATCTCCATATATGTGATTAGAAGGTACAGGAGGAAAGAGTCTCATTAATGATTTTGCTTACGTTCAGTTTCAAATACCAGTGTATCAAGAAAAATCAAAGGCCCTCAGCTTATATCTTGCATGTTTCCTAAAGAAGTTCTGAGAATTTTCCACTTGATGTGGTTAGTTTAGGGGCTGAGTGTGGCTAAATACCTGACAGGACCAGTCAAACCTGAGCCTTTCTATAACTCACTATATCAAAGCCATTGGCTGTATATTTAAAAAAAAAAAAAATAGCATTTCCAAGATAGAATTTGCTAAAAGGACAGAAGTTATAAGCCCCAAAAGATTTAAAGAGAACAGGAATAAAAAGAAAATAAACAAATAAAGTTTCCATCTGACTGGTTATACTGCAAAATAAATAAAAGCTTTCTTCAAGATAATGTTCTTGGAGTGGTTTTAAGAGGCTCTCACAGGAGTTTATAAAATTGTTTTCAAATAAATTGATAACTTCTTTGTAGCACAGCTTATTCACAAGTGTTGTATCCTGAGTTGAGTCTCCGCTTTTAAAGAGGATCCCTTGCAAATCAGATCGTCTGAAGGTGTGATGGATGCACTCAAATCCTTTAACCAAACTAGCAGTGGTTTGGAACAGGCTTTGAAAGAGGTAAAGGCCTAAGCCATAACCAGGCCAAGAACTTATCTATTTCCAACCCATTCTCTAAAAACATCAAAGGAACAAAGTGACACTGTGAGCACTGATACATATGAACTTGGAACACTGATCATGCAATTAACACACAAATACACTACATTCTGTAGTGGCAGTTATATCATTTGTGCAGTACAGTAATAGAGTTAACATTGCCATTGAATTTTGTTAAGTCACACTTTTACAGCATCATATTTCAATAAAACCACTTTTGCTAATACCTTTGATCGTGGTTCTTTAAGCAGCCTAAATCGCCCGTTCATGACAAATTGGCATAGTCTGCAGTATCCTAAATCCAGATTCGCAACACTGTAACTCATGATTAGCTCCTTTGCTCTCCTATTAGTTTCTAATTCCAGCTTTGTTCATTTAAGGTTTTTAAAATTGTAAGCATTAATTCATTTTTACAATTGCATCCCTCTGATAAAAGTGAGAGGTCCCAACAGCGGTTGGAAAATGAAAAAGTATTTTTTGCTTGAGTGTAGAGAGTAAAATGTGGACTAGAATTAACACACAAAGGCAGCCTGACCTCCAGGTGTAAGTTTTAGCTGCAGGACAATTCCTTAGAGACAATCTGAAACACTAGGATTTCTTTTTCCTTTTTCTTCACATGAGTTCACAAAATAAGGGGTCTGGTGTTTGAGGTCCCTGAATACTGTGCTGCATTGGTCATTGCAGCATGGAGGTGAGCTGCATGTCTGTGCTGGCAGGACCATGGCAGGCACTGGGACCACATCTCTCCTCCTGCAGTAGCCTTGAAGGTGAGAAGTACCAGGAGACGGAGGGCCTTGCTCTGTGCTTGTGCCTGGCATGAAAATCACAGCTACCAAAAGCTCCAGTAATACACAGGAAGCTTTTTGTACTGGCACAAAGCTTTAGTGTTTCACAGTTCTACACAATTTCTTTGAGTTGTTGTCAATTACATTCACAAAGAAAGGACCAGACATCTCTTGTTGAAAGGGAATAATATTGTCTGTCTTCTGTCTGTGTCTACAGGTACACACAGTGGATGGTTAAAAATCTGTTCATTTATTTCATAGATTTGACTGATAGCCAGTTTGGGGACTGAAGAAAAACTGGTCTGGTTTTCTGTGTCCCTGTCAAATGAATATATTAGACTGATTGTCATCTCTTACATATTTGCTTGAAGGGTATGTGAGCATGTTTAATGGGTTTTTTACTCCCCCTTCTTAATGTTGTACCTGAGGTTTACTTGCAAGTATTATTTTGCCTCTATATACTACATCATGTAAAATGACTAGCATTTACCATAGCTTCTTCCTTTGATATAAATATTTTACTTATAACTTGAGTTGGCCTAGGCCCACAAGCCAACTTCCTAAAATTTTAGATTCTTTTTTTTTTTTTTTTTTTTTTTTTTTTTTTTTTTTTTTTTTTTTTTGTGATTCAAATTAAATTATAAAAAAGCAGTAATCTCATTTCATGTCAAATGAGACTAGGTGCTACTTTCAGGCTTGGAAGCAGAGAAGGTGCCCAGATACCCATCAGAAAGACTACTGATATGGGTAACATTGTCACAGTTTCAAATCTTGCAACATTATTTCAGTGAGACCTTAGAAGCAATATTGCACTTCAATGTGATTCAAATTAACTGGACATATGCTTGCAGTGGCAATTATGTTAGTATGCTGAAGACCCCTTAGGACTGAGAACGCACAGCTCTTACAAAACCTTAGAAAAATTAATTTTTTTTTGCAAATATACCTGTCATTGCTAAAACTGTTTTAGCAGTAAACATAAAGGAAAAGCACTGAAGTTAAATTCATATAGAGTATAACTTCACAGACTTCAATAGAGTTATCATGATTATGGTTTTAGATTAATATTTACAAGACATTTTATTGTGAAATGTGTTCTTTAAAAAGATAAAAAGCTTTCATTCTAATTCAAAGTATTATCATTGTTACTGAAATCCATTAATAGCTTTGGTGTGAGGAATTATCTCTCCTTCTACATTATTTTGGGGATAGGATGGTCAGCAGAATATGCTGATGAATATAACGGACCTAGGTGATGTTGAGATCAAGGTAATCCCATAAAAAAAAAATAAATCCAGATGTGGACTCCTTAGGAAATTATCATGGGTTTTGACTTGCTTAATATTTGACCATGCAGTCCTTGATATCAGTAGTAAAAGTCTCAGCCACTTAGAACTTTGCAGACCTCTGTAAGACGAATCTTTCTGCAGTAACCTTTCCTGTACGCAACCAGTAGTATATTAGTGAAATAAGGCTCTCAGTAGAAACTGTCTTTGAAGTACACTGTAAAAGAACAGGAACGCCCTTACTAGCAACATACTGAAAACTTTAATTTCTGAAATTGGTGTTTATATGCTCTAGAGTCTGGGCTGATATGCCCATGCATATCCCACAGTCAGGGGCAACTGAAAAAAGATTTATTCTCCAGCTATCTGCTCCAGTTTAGTCCATTTCTATCCATGGTTTCGAATTTATGCAGAACTACACTGATTCACACCAAGAATTTTCTCCTTGAGAAGTATGCTGTGATTGCAACCATATAGTCCTTACACAAGCAAAACTTTCATGAAGTTCAGCAGGATTGAATTCTTGTTTTTATCCCTGTCATACACCTTTATCACTTAAGGAGAATATAAGTAAATCTAATATTTGTAACAAAACTGTAAAGCAACTCTCAACCAGAGCAAAAAGAAAGATAATAACATTAGCAAAACTGACAAAGATATGTTCAGTTACTCTATCTGTGCTAGTTAAGAATCACACCTCTAGTACAACCATATGCGCATAACTTATAGTGCAAGTCTATCTTAAGCAACCTCACAAAAAGCACATAAAAAATGAGGAATCTAGGAAGAGATACTGAAAAACTGAAACTGATTGCTTTGAGCTTACAAATTACTTGTACTTCTATAAGTAACATAACTGACTTGTGGAAACTGATAAGAGTTCTGCCTTTTTTTATGAACAAGAATTAATCCATATGCAATAAGTCATCCACAGAAATATGTTTCAGAGGTCACTAATATT
Source organism: Tetrax tetrax (assembly GCA_009806455.1). Lineage (NCBI taxonomy): Eukaryota > Metazoa > Chordata > Aves > Otidiformes > Otididae > Tetrax > Tetrax tetrax. The sequence continues at coordinate 280,073 of WHYT01015859.1, forward strand.
ATTACACAGAACTGACAATGAAATTACTGTCCACTGTGGTGGAGAGATGAGATAGATGCAGTTATTGAGAAAGTAATAAAGAAATGGTGCTCTTAATTCTCTCAGTGAAGAATTATTCTAAAACATAAGATGAATGTCATAGATCCCTCTAGACCTCTCTCTTGGATCAAATACTCCATCAGGACAACCTCTTTCAATATCAAAGAAAATTAATAACTTTTATTCCTGTAGCCAGAGTTCTCTGACAACAACAACAAAAAAAACCCACTTGAAAATACACGTATTATGCATACATTGTTACCAGAAAGTATGTAGTTTGTGATACCATCATTCATTCTAATTGCCTTCCTCCATTTGTCCGTCTATCCATCCACCCACGCATCCATCCATTCATCTGTCCATCTAGGAAAGTAGCCATCTGCCCACATATGTCTCTCTATGTTCCTATCTATCTAAGTAACTGTCTCCATATCCACCACGCTCATGCTATTCCTAGTTTCTTGTCTCCTGTCCTGGGCTTGAAGGTCCAGACCACAACTCTCCACACTCGCTCTCCTCACTCCATGCTCTGTGGCCCAACCAATGAGAAATGAGAGTGGAATAGCAAGTCACAGCTGAGCTTATTTAACATAGTTTAATGTGCTGTTTCTAACTATTAGCCACCTCTATAGCCTTCAAGGAGCAGAGAAGGAGCACTGGAAAAAATTGTCCCCCAGCTCAGCTAGGACATGGCACATAAAAACATTTACTTCCAGCTGAGAATGAGACTGAACTGAACAAATGCGCTCATCATTTCCCATCCTCAGAAGATAATGGGAATTTATCTCAGTTGAGAAAGAGTGGATTCAGTCATAAACTTTTCTGCCAAGACTGAAAAAGCACCATAACAAGAGTACTGCTTTTTTCTTTTTTTTTTTTTTTTTTTTTTTTTTTTTTTTTTTTTTTTAATCTAGGAGATGATAGCTCATCTGCTTCCTCCCAGGAATCAGGAAGATGAAGGGATCTTATCTTGTGCTCTGCTAGACAGTGGTACTAACAAGAGAGATGCTAGCTAAGATCTGTACGTGTTCTGGGTGAGGAGTTCACTCTGCTTTATTTCATTGAACTAGTTAGAGAAAACCTCTGGTGGCATGAAGCATAACAAGTGAGGAGCTCCTGTGTACAGGCATCATCTGCCTCTGCCTCTCAGCTATGACAACCTGAATGCTTGCTGCAGCTCCACTCCACATGTGGATTAAGTTTGGAGGCTGGGCTGGAGGCCTGTGCCCCAGCTAAGCAGCAGGAGTTGACCACATTCACATGCTGTTTGCCTTGTTCAGGCAAAGAGCAGGGCTCAAGCTGCATCTCTTCTGGAGTGCTCTCTAGTACTGCCAGGGAAGAGGAGCCAAACTGCTTACTAAGGTGCAGTGTGACTCTTCTCCACATCAACCTCCGCTAAGCAAGAAGAAGACATATCCCAGGTACCTGTAGGAGATTTCAGCTTCTGTTTTTTACATTCTTTTGCACTGAGGACATGCACTGGCATGGAGGATCCCTCAGCCCTATTGTCATCCCTGTCCCTCAGAAGAAGGCCAGACTTGTCTCGTCCATAAGCAACTCTTCACCTGCTTTCTTAATTTACAATTTGGTATGAGGATTTGAAGTTCTTAGTTTTATCTTCATTTTGATGGTATGCAGGCAATCTGCCACAAGCATTGGGAACAAGCTTCTCCATCATCCATATGGATGGGATCAGAGATCACAACATTACTGACAGAGGAGCAAAAAAGGCAAAATATGTCAACCTGTGAAAACATCTGTCTCACCAGTTTGGGAAAGATGTGCCTTTCACAGCCAGCCAAAGACTTCACATGTTGCTCTTCTGAAAAGCAAAACATTCAGGTTCAGATTGTTACATTAAAAGTCAGCTGGCAGGCAAACAATGCAGGGTCTGATGCCAGAAGATGACGTGCAACACAGTATTTTTGAGACAATCACAGTATCAAAAGTGTTCTTCAAGACACAAAGGCAGAAGGCTCTAAACTAGAGAGAGAAAGACAACAAAGAAAGAATTTATCACAGTCATTACTTTCATTTAATGTCTCAATGTGCATTAAGACTTCTAGAAAAGTAAAAAGAAATGTTTCTGATTTGAGTGGGATTCCAAAGAGACAATTACTGGTGTTGACAGATACTAAACTGAATTACTGACAGAGAGGATGAATGCATCTGGCAAGTTTCTTTTCACTTGATCCAATGCTTTTTGTCTTTTAGACATTATTAAGCATGTCTTAGGAGCTGTCTTACCACCATAGCAACTGAGTTTCTGGTCTGTCCTGAATTTAAAGTCTCCCAACATTTTCCTAGAATTCATAAGACACTATGTATTTTATCTTTCCATAAATGAAATTGGAGTGAGGTTACAGACAATCCCATGACACTTTTCATAACAGTGAAGGTGTATTAATGCTAGCTCCTTGGCTAAATTCCAAGTTGGCTAATTACATTCTCTGTCCCTAATGTTTCCTGCAGTTTCAATTAAAGAAGTTATTAATTACTTCCCGTTCCAAAAACTGGTGGCAGTACTGCTGGCCCAGAATAACTTCTGTGTTTTCTCAGTAGTATGTTTATGCACCGAAGTACTTTGGAATCCTGTGAGGAAAGTCACTAGAGAAATGTGCACTATTGCTGACTTCTATTATTGTGTCAGCCATGGCACTCTTGGATCACTTTTACTGTTACTAATAAATATATTTTATTTTTATAATGCCCAAGGCATCTAATAATGAAAAGATGCAGCCAAATTTCTAATTAAAAAGATCTCTTCTTTAAAGTAGTAAATATCTAATGGTTTTAAGATGTAGTCTGTAGATGGATCAGTGCACAGATTGTTTGTGATGACATTTGCTTACTGCATGTGTAGGGATTCTTCAGACTATAGACCAGCTCCAAAAACTCCAATCATGTTTTTGTTACCATCCAAATCATACCATGTTTCTGCCACTGTAATTCTGCAATACACTCTGGATAGGCATAACCTCAAGTAATCATTTCAAAATCAGGGGAATTTTAAGTTCTCCCTCTATCTTTTTACCAGCCTGCTTTTATTTTCTTTGCTATGCCTTTATGTCACACTTAATAATTCCTGATATTCCTGGATCTTTAAAATATTACAAATGTTATCTTTCTTCACTTAGGCATATGTTAGCCTAAGTATAAACTTTCATCATAAAGAGGTTTTGAAGGCCTCTAACCATTTCTGTTATTGTTCTCTCTGGCTCCATTCAGACCTCATGGCTCCCTCTAACCTGTGAGATGTCAGTGGCAAATATACTAGGAAATCAGTGAAATACGCAGTCTCTATTGATATATGAAACCAGCGAGAATATTCAAGAAACACACTATAAGGCATCGATCTGGAACACAAGAGCTAACATGTAACATTCTATGCCAGGATAAGACAGAAAACAGAGTACCTGTACTGAGGTAGCAAAACTTACAGTGGCTCAGCCTGGATAGGAATGAGCAAATTGGTTCTGTAAAATTTTAAGTTCCCTGTAGCAATGTTATTCTTTGATGCCTTGACCTCTTTGCTTCTGTCAAATTTAAGGATTACTCTGCTCAGATCACGAATGATTCTGATTCTGTTTCTTCCCTTCATCCAAAGGACACAGTAAGTATAATATTTAGACATATTTTCCTGGCATGCCACCTCTTGCTTTCTTTCAGAATATTGGCTGGTCAAAATCAAAAGGCCCTGAAGAACTTTCAAATGTGTGATTCCAAGCATTTAAAAGCTGTCAACAAATACGAAAACTAAGAAAAGTTTGAGCACTTAGTAAACCTAATCCAAGTGATGTTGAATTCCTGGCACTTCCCTGAAATCGTCAGAATTATGTTTTTCATCCTGTAGCAGTTGTCCCTACTGCAGCTTGAAAGTATTGACATCAGGCAGAAGATGAAATAAGTGTTTAAAGTACTATTTGACAACAAAAGGGAAGAGATATAAAATGTAGGGACCTCATCTTATTTGTACATAAGACTCCTCATCAGAAGGAACAAGTGTTTAGGCATCTCAATATACTTATGTATCTGGGCAATATACTTATGTATCTCCTAGGAATCAAGTACAATTACCAACACGTTGACACATTCTGTGTGAAAGGATTTCTTCAGCCATATTCATACCAAGTAGTATTTATTCAGAAGTCCTGTTAGTATGTATGTTAGACCAATATACTAGATAGCTGAATATAAACTCGGATAAATGTTTAGATGTAAAGACCCATTCACCTAGAGCACGTGTCTTCCAGCTCCGTTAATCACACAGTGGGAAGATTCTGGAAATGCAAAACATTCTGGGAAAGTCACCATGTAGGACTTCACCTCCTTTATTTTCTTGGGCAACAGATTCAGTCCCACTGTCCTGTATTAATGGCACATAACTTGATACTTTGTCTCCTACCAATAGCTCCGTAACAGAATTTTAAAATAATGGTTTGACAAAAGAATTAAAATACTATTTCCAAACGGTTTCCCACTCTACAAAGAGAATCTTATTTTTAGTTCACCGTAGTAAATCCTGGGGACTTAGACAGACATCCACATGTACACAGCCCTCAATAAGTACCCTTTAACTTCTGTGCTGCGTCCAGCTCTGAAATAAGGCTTCAGATTATAGTAACAAGAAAAATCAAAAAGAAGACATGTCATTATAAATATTTTACAAAATTCAGGTAACATTTAAGTGAAAGTCAGGTATGCAATAAATTTCCCTCAGGATATTTGTTCTTGAGCTGTACATATAGGGCTTCCTATTTCAAGTCTTCTAAATAGAATGCATAAAGCCTGTTTCTGTAGAAAGAACAAATGCAGTGACATTTTAAATGAAGTGTGTCACAAAAAGATTCAATATAGATGTAACAGGCTTTGTATTGTGTGAAATATAATTGAGTGCTTTCTGAATTATAGCTTTGTAAAAATATCTGTTAATTATGTCCCTGATAAGTGACAATAGATTTGTTTTGGAAAATCAATTCTTACTTAACTTAGATGCAATAACTGATGAAAATATTTATCTTTCTTCCTTTAAGGCATTAGGGACTAAAAAGTTCAGTGATATGGAAGAGCTGTGATTGCAGTCCTGCTTCCAATTCATTTCTGTCTTTTCTCTGGGAAGATAATAAAACTTTACACTAGTGTAAAAGTGGTGACAGTGAATAGATTACTTGCTATATAAACACAAATTTATTGAGGTGCAGTTTATACACGTATATATCTGCTATCTATGACATTTTCAATATGCTGCTCTTAAATTATACAAATGCATACTAACAGCATGGTTATAGAGTAGAGCACATGACATATATAATATGACATGTGTATGTATATCGTATGTATACATGTCATAACCATGGAATAAGTTTTTTCCCAAATGCTTCTTCTGGATAGTAAAACTGTGTTTAAAGCCAGATATGGCTTTCATGGTAAACTGAGTCAATGCTTTTAAGTTGCTGCCATGATAAACCAGCCCATGTAAATCAACTGTGATTTTCCAGATACATGCATTTGCTGTCAGAGAAGAAAAGGCAACTCAAATTTATTCTCCTACAAGGCTAGCAGTGACTTCAGAATCAAACCGGTAAATATATCTCTAGGGATATCTTAAGAACTAGCATAGGCAGCTACTTTGATACATGCCAAAGTAATGCTATCTGTGTCTGGTGAAGGGAAGTCTGCAAAGCAACAGCCCCCTTTTTTTTCAGTATCAGGAGGTTGTAGAGTAAAAAGAGGCAAAAAAGGAGTCACAGCTTTATGTCATCCACCATGCATGTGTGTATGTGTATTTCCCTGTGCAAGTGCAGGAAGAGAATTGGGTCTATGTTCTGTTTCCAATAATAAAGGAAAAGATAATATTCCTTTTGGAAAGTAAAGAGCTCAGATGTTAGAACATTTGAAGGATTTAGGTTAACAATTTTGATATAACTTTAATGTTGCTATAATTTTTGCTATTATTATCTCTGAAATCTTTGGAAGGATTTACAGATGGATAGATCATGCTTTGGTCAATGACTGACTGTCAAATGGGAAGTATCATTGCTACGTGAATTATCTCAGTTTTGTTAGCACAGAGAAGCTCTAACAAAAGAATGTTCTTAAGACAAGCAAGAAGCCATGGAGAATTAAGCTGCAAAACTCTTCATTCTTCTCCACTGTGCAAAGCAAAACTCTTCACTCTTCTCCACTGCGAAAAGCACAGTTCATTTTCAAGCAATGAACCTAACTGTATTTTCTTGCAGAAGGCAACAGGCATCCTCATGAGAGGATATTTGTCATATACCGGGTCAAATGTCAAATATTCGTTCCAGGTTTCAGGAGGTGACATGGTTTCTTAAAGAAACAGCTTTAAGTATTTTCTCTAAACTGTTTGAAAACAGCAAATCTATTAGCACTGAAACATTCCCAACAGAACTTCCCAGTATGGAGCATTTCAACCCAGCTCGACTGAGTTATTAAGTTATCAAGTTGTTCAATTACTGTAGCTTTGAAAGTAATGTTTTATAATGTGAAGTATCAGAACTGCAGGCCTTGCTACCTATTATACACCAATATTTGCAGAGTAGAGAAATAGTCTCTTTACAGTCCAGAATAATCCACTAACCTTATGTGCTGTATATAAAGAATTCCTTCTCTCTCTGGCATATGAATAAGAAGAGTTACTTAACAAGCACTTTCACCAACATACAGCAGTTTAGGAAAGCAACTAAGAGCTGAGGAAGCAAATTATGTTGAGATGATGTGAACGTATCTGAAGGAAATCTCATATGCCATGAGGCAGGGTGGTCAGCACATTTCCAGGTGGTTTCCTGTGAGTCATGCCAACTCCAGCACAGGTACTTCACGTTATAAGAAAAACATAAAGAACGTTCTCAGCTTTGTGCTCTGGAGCACTGAATGGGAACTATCCCTGTTACTGTGCTTCATTAACAGAAATGATACATGGAATTTGAGGGTGAAGCCACCCATAACTTTACTTCTCCCCTTCAGCACATGAGATTTGGGTGAAAATTACCTTTCTGCTCTTCAGTAGACTCATCCTGAGCATGACACCCATGTTCCACATGCTTTATCTTTTTTGATATGGTTCATATCTGTGAAGCCTTAAAGACTAGCCTGGATCTACTATCAGCAAGATAGTTCTAGTGTGTTCCAAATTGCTAAAGGAATTTGGACTACTGCTAAAGTAATAACCCAAACAACAATGCTAGACCATACTTTAGCTGCTTCAATCTGTAAAGCTTGATTAAAGGAGACAGAGCAAAAGCCCTTAAGTGTGCTATTTCAAATAGTTTTTAACATGATTTATTGAACATATGCTGGCTCTGAAAAGAAAATTCTCATCAGAATCAAAACAGGCCTCATTAACTGTGAGGTTATAACATCTTGGGCAGATTCACTTTTGGGTTGTTTTAAATAGTGCTGATCAGGTTTAACCAGGAGCCTCCAATTTAAATCACTCAGTTCAACCTCTGGAAAATTGTTCTCAATGTACAGGCTACTCTTTATTTGAGAAATCAGATTTGCAGACAGCAGGTGCCTTTGAAAGACCATTATGACCTCATGAAAAGACTCTTTACCAAACTAGTCTGGTTTTGCCCACACCATTTATTCCAGAATATATTATGGCAACAACAATGTAGCTACATTTTTTTCTTAAAGAAGCAGGAGTTACATGTTTTCTTGGTATATATCATTAAACTGCCTACACCATTTCTGTGAGTAATCCCAGGTACATATATTTGAATATTCAAAATGATAATATTTTAATAATATTTTTATTAATATAAGAATTAGTATAAATATTACAATTAAGTCTAGAGGTTTCTGTGTAAATGGAGTCCTATTCTCTTAGAAGCTACGGTAAAACACAGGAAGAGATAGCCCAGACAAGTTTTACAAGCTAATTGAGAATTAGAAGAGGAAACCCTTTAACAAAGAAATAAGCAAGGTGAGAAGAAAAACGCTTGTAAGAGTTTAAGAAATTAGTCAGCTCAACCTGGACAATTATTCTGATCCACTGGAGCATCTACTAAGGCAGGGCACACAAACCTAACCCTAGAGGATGTATCCTCCCTATTCCCTTTTATTCACCCATTGCATAAATTGGTCTGATTCTTTTCTGAACCTGCTGATACTATCTGCCTCCACAAGCTTCTATGCAAAAAAAAAATTCTATCGCCTCATTAGCTGCTATGAAAAAGAAGCCACTAGTTAGAAATGAATGGATAGAAGCAGAAATGTAGGAAGATACTTTCTACCTGTTATTATATTTTGTCTGTTTTAAATAAATGTCCATTTAGTTTGGAAAACTGCAGCTTAGTTGTAGGAAAATGGTGATTGGTGGCTAGCCATTCTGCATTCACCACAGCCAGACCCTTCACAGCTTTGTAAACTCAGTCTTATACTTCATTAACATTATCTTCTCCATAGACTTTTCAAGACTCCCAGCCTTTTTAGGTTGTCTTTGTAGGGCAGCTGCTTCGTTCCCTTGGTTATTTTAATTTCTCTTCTCAGTAGTCTCTGACTACTTCTTGAACTGTGGAAAGAAGAACTGAATACAACGCTCAAAGTGTGGCCACATTGAAGTTTTATATGGAGGAAAAATTACAGCCTCTGTTTTGTTATTGATATCTGGTTGATATCCACCATATTTGAACCATTTCTGCTCACTGAGCCAATAGTTTTGATAAACTGCCGGTTATGATTACAAAATCTTCTAGCTTGTAACTGTCAGTTTGAAGACGAGCATCATGGAGTTGTGTTTATCAGTGGTATAAATATTTCTCAGATTCTGTATCTGTCTTTTCTCCCAAGATACAGTGAAACATTAATGATGAACAAGATAATCTAAGTGTCCTTCAAGAAGTTACTGCCCGCATGAATTTTCCTTCAGAGGACTACATCTTTCAACCTTAATTATTACTAAGTATTCCTAGTTTTGTCCATCTAGTAATAACAACACCTGCCATTATGTCAAAGTTGAGCTGAAGAACAGGTAGGTCAACATTTGTTTGACAACCCAGGAAAATGATCAACTGTAGAAAATGCTGAAGCATATGAAAGCCATCAATGTAAAATACTCCAGCTTGTAATGTCAGAAAGAATTCTGAACTTGTGTTCCTACTGCAAGAGCATTGGGACCAAGAAGGTAAAATAAAAGACATTTGGAAATACCTGGGATCAGAAAATGACAAAACTAATTCTGCTACTGAGTTTTGCTCCACCAAAGATAGACTTGGTTGACTTCTGTAAAAGGGTGAATGTTCAAATAATTTTTCATTTCTCAATATCCATCTTTTTGTTTACAATGTAAAGGATTTTACTAATATGAATAGCTTAGATTGCTAGCCAAGAAGCACACATAATTAGTTTAATGAACTTCTGCCAGATTTGAGAAAATACCCTTTTATAACTAGTTTAGCCCTAAGATATAAACTCATTCTACCTCTCCAGTGAACTACCTGGTCTAGTAACCACCATCTTCAAAAATCCCATATAATGTGAAAAAAAAAAATTGAATTAGACTTCGCCATCTGCAGTCATTATACTAGCTAAATCATTTTTCTCTGTTTTGAAGCCAAACATCTATATTTCTACTGCATAAACACATTGAAATTCAGTGATGAGACAGGTAATAAATGAGAGAATATTCTAAGGTAATAACTACAATTCTCTTTAAAGGTCAACAATAGATGAGAAATTATTATGTTCTATTAAGGCTACTTGTTATGTTCTGACTGGATTCCATCCCTGGTCAAAATCAAACCTTTGATGCCACTCATTTTTTTTGTAACAGAAAAAAACCCAAGCATTTGATTAAGCATTAACAGTGAAGAATGCTCTCCTTTGTGATGAAATCTTAAAAGAAAAGGCAATTGCAATGCAAGTAACTGTTTTATTTCCAAATTTCAGTACTAGACTCTAATTTGACTGATTGATTGTTCGTTCATGTGATGCAAGAAAAAAAAAAAAAAGAGAAAGGAACCCTGATTCTAAAACGATGCCCTTCATACAAACTGTACTCCTGAGTTCCTCATCGCCTCTCAATGATGTTGTAAGATCATATAGTAAACAGCAGCAGAGAGAAAGTTAGTCTTCTGTGTAGAAGAGGACATATGTTTGATAAGATCCACCCAAAAACCATAAAAATACTAACAACATTAATAATGCTGCTTTATTTTGATGTGGCAGCTTTACTAATTTCTAAGTATTTGCATATATTAATTAATGAAGCAAAGTAAAATAATCTGAAGTAAATAAATCTTGCTACCCATGTGTCATACTGATAAATCAATATCCTGTGATGCTAGATTTATGACAACAGCAGAAGATTAATCTATTTCAGGTCCTTGTTTTATCACAGAGACAACACTTTTTCTTGAAAAGCTGAAAGACACCCAAAGGTTGTTCTAAGCACATGGGAATCTTCAAGCTTCTTAACTTTAAGCTCTTACGTTAGAAAGAATTAGACCCCTCTGTAGAGCATTTTACATCACCCATGTCATAAAACCAAATATATGCTATGTTATCACTTAGAATCACATCCTAGAGCTAGACTCAAAGACTGCTGAAGCCAGAGGTGTTTTCGTTTGTTTTAATAGCTATTGATGCATTTCTTGTCCATGAATTTAGCCAGTTACTTTTAAAAATCATTATATTTCAGTGGAAAAAGAATACCAAGTGACTGAGGAAGAGGAGCTTCTTAAACTTCATGGAACTTCACAAAGTCCCATGAAGATTCCAGATAACCAGTTACATTCAGGTACTGTTTGTACCTGCTGTATTGGCAGCAAATATCTTAGATCGAAATTAAGGCATTCTTGGAGGGCAAAGAGAAGAAGGAGGTTAGAATATAGTTTTAATAATTTACTAAGATCACATGAAAAACAGAAAAAACCTAGACTGACTTGAACATCATTTCCATATCTGAATTCCTTAGTCTAAATTATTTTGCTTGCTGTAATGCTTCTTGCTTTTTTCCACATCAAATATACATTTATTGAATGTTGTACACAGAAACTGAGTGACATTCACACACATATGTTGTGTGAGGAGAAATTCAGGCCTCAACAGAGGTTCAGGATGGCACCTAACCACTTTTTGTCGTAGTTGGTTTGTATGCTTGACATAGGTCATCAGTGTTGCAAAAGGCAGGTGTCTTCCTCTGAAGAGAGGTGTCCATTTTCCGCAAATAAAGTTCTGGAATTTTTAAATCTTTTCTTTGTATCTTAGCTTAAGTGACTGGCAAGCTTAAGTACAAAACATAAAACTGCTTATTGTGACATTTGGCTAATTAGCGCCTTCAGGGACTCACTGTACTTAACACAGCAAGAGAAGAATTGGTGCCATTTTCATTTTACATTCCAAGAACAGATAGACCTTGAGAACATTTGGTACTTCATAATCTAGCATGCTCCACAACCTGAATGATAAACTGCCACTTACTTAGGCAAGCGTTTAGTGCAGATATCTAAAAAGTAAGGAGTAAAGGTTAGTCCTTTTCCTCATATATGGCATTTATAGGTCAACAGCCTGCATTACCCAAAATGAGTAATAATCCTTTGCCATTACTCTCTAGATGACCTTTGTCTATACAACCCACTCACACATATTTTATTTTCACCTTTAAAAGGATGCATATATTAATGTAGAGGGACCATTGCCTTTTCTCCCACCACTTTCAGTATTAGATTGTTACTGAGTAACCTTCAGATGACATGAATCATAGTTACTAGGGCTTGGTCCAGTTGAAAAAGGTGATGCATCCTGGCAAGCCAGTTATGACAAGAAACATTTCTTCCTACTATTTTTGTCTCTCTTGGAACAGTGATGAATCTAACATGACCCTATGATTGCAACCTGGCAGGTGAAGCTGTCATAGAATATCCCTGAAAGGTTTTCTTCTTTTAAGAAAAGGTATTTCAGTTTTCTCTTTGTGTGGAAAGGCCAAATCAGCTGGTCTTTTGTTTTTATGTTTTTGTTTTTGTTTTTTTTTTAACCAATTTGACATCTGCATGACAGAAGATCTCTTCTTCTGGAAACATGAAGTTATGTGTCATCTGCACCTAGCTCCTGCAGATAGTAGGAGATCCAATTATCTGAAATGGTATCTCAGCAGGAAAGAACAACTAGGCTTTGAGTTGTTCCAGGCTTTGGAAAGGCCTTGGATACCTTATGTAATTTAAATATTCCTGCAGCATTTATGTTAAAGACTTTTAGAGTCCCTTAACATCACTAAATCCATTTCACCTACTGGAAAGCTGTCAGGCAAAAGGAAATTATTTTGCCCAGGAACTATGAATGCAAATAGCTCCCCTGAAGAAGTTCAAGGAGCCAGGCACAGCTTGCATGATTTCTCCATTCTGTGCTTACAGACAGCTCAGACACAGTCCTGTTCAAAGTTATGCTGCTCCTGCTTCCATATCAGTTCTCTAAAAGAAACCTGTTGTTTGCATCCTTAAAGTAAATTTTAAATAAAAACAATTAACTCAACTGATCCTTTGCACCAATTTGTAAACTTCTTAGATGCTAGCTCTGAATTTAAAATCAGTACAACTTACTTCCAAAATGTTTCTTTTCAGCTACTGCATGAAATATTTAATACCCAGGAGGATTTGTTTTTCTTTTCCATAAATTATTACAGACTAAAATCTGTCAATTTGTCATAATTTGTAGCCTGCAGCAGATGTTCAACTGTGCAAAAGAAATTTTCTTTTTCCTTCTTATATCTGAAGAAAATTATATTAATAGAATTAATATGGTCAGACTGAACCAGATACAATTACCTTATATGCATGTCCAAATTTTTTAAATGTAACCTTTTTATATGTCTTCTTTATGAAATAGTTTATACAGCATACTTGGTATATGCACGCTCTGCAAGGAACATGAAGAACATCTCTTTTCTTCCAACTTTGCACAGATTAATGTTACTTCAGTAACACTGTATTTCATTGTTTAGGTGTGTTTTAATCCCTCACTTGCCTTCTGTATTTTTTTTTTTGTTTGTTTTTAAAATAATTGGAAGGAGAGAAGAGAAGCACATCAGACATTAGCTGTTCTACGAGATTAGTCCTAATGCAGAGCAAGACTTAAATATGCTTTATAAAAAAGGCACTGCATTTCTTATCTTATCATTCAGCATATTAAACAATTTAGCTGAGACTGGAAACATTCCCTATGATCTCCAAAATAACTCACCTGTTGTATTAAAAGAGTGGAAAAGTGAGCCTAATTCTCCTTTATTTGGTTATTTTTAATACATAATTTCAGGTAAGCAATGCCTTATTATCATAAATATCAGTAGAGAAGTCTTGTTTGCTTATTTGTATACCCTCTTGCATAGATATACTGTATACACGAGTGAAGGTGAGGAAAATTCAGTCCCAGCATCCTTTTATTGCAGTGCATATGACTTAGATTATACACTCCCCCCC